>CM062809.1:140603300-141063976 GCA_031772625.1 Pinus tabuliformis
CTGATGTGGAGTAGCAAGAACTGACTAATTGGGTAGAGACAGATGCGATGGAGTGGCAGAGAGAGCGACAGTGTAGGGAATCCCAGGTCAGCGCATAGCTAGCAGGCTGCAGCAATGCGAGAGGCACAAGTGTTTTACACAGTGCTAGGTGGCACAAAGAAGTGTGCAATGGTGCGAGATGCATGGAGATGTTGCAGTAGCACAAATGTCAGAGAGGGAGCACTTGTCAGCAGTAGGTAGAGCTTTAGCATCAGAGTATGTTCCTAGCCCAACATAGTGGTCAGTTGGGAGTGTTTTTGTTCCAAGTGTTGTTAGAGCAAGTGGACCGGGCAAATATGTTGCATGCAGAACATTCCAGAGTTGCAGGATAGGGGTTGCAGATAATCCATATCTTGTTGAGAGGGAGTGTTGAAAATGCAACAAGATGATGGAGCTTAGTGGAAAGGAGTCGCCTTCACTAAGTGGGCCCGCAGGCTATTTTTGGCGCAAAGTCTATTTTTAGACTGTCTATTTTTAGACATATGGATCATGGTCTATGAGTTGCAGGATGCTATTTATGGATGATTGGTCTTGTTGGGAAAAATAGATGGAATTCTATTTTTGGTTCACAGCAGAGTGATCAGAGTCTATTTTTAGACTGCCATGCAAAAAATAGAAACAGTCAAATATTATTAGCCCTTAGTAATATTTGGACTCTAAACATTATCTTATTCTCTTAGAGCACTTCAGTTTGAGCTACAGATCTGGCACATGCAGCTATCAGAAGGAAATACGCTTTTCTTGTGAGTCAGTTGAGTTGTTGCATGCATGACATTAGTTAGAACTCATGTGGTTGAGTTTGGTGGAGTTGGATGTGGAGTTGATGGAGTTGTGTTCAGTTTGACTTTGTTAAACTAGTTGTAATTAGTCTAACTGCAAATAGACTAGTGATGAGTGATGTGAATTAATTGATTAAATTAATTCACTAATTATTAACTCATAAAGAAACTAAATAATACATCAGAGTTAACTCAGTGCATGGACAGTTCAACAGAGATAGGTGTTAGAGGTAAGTGAAAGGGTGAGTTGTGACTATCAGTTGTGCATGAGATTTCGCACATGCATGGATTGAGTTATGCCAATGAGGACTGCACAGTGTGGGCCAATACCAAGGAAATTATAGCTTGTGCTCACGTGATTTTGGATCAACCAAGGTAAATAAGAGTTTGGATTAGCCATTCATCATTCATTCTCTTGCAGGATTGTGCAGTGGAGGCAGGCAAAGCAGCAGAGGAGATTTGAACCTGTGACTTGTTTGGATCTGAGCTAGTTTTATGTGTAACAGGTGGAGATAGTACTGAGTACTTGTGAGGAGTATTGTACTATGTATTGTTACATGTTCTCAATCATTATAATATACAGATAGTGTGGGGTTTTCAGCTGTATGCTTTCCCCGGGTTACATATTGTGTTAATGTGTGCATGCAATTGATGTTTCATTGTTTTTTATGCTACTAAATTGATGATCAACATAGAGGAGGTTATGTATTATTCATGTATTCCACAATAGTGTATAATCAGGATAATCTCTGTGAATAAGTGTCATATTATTCAAAATTTCTGCAAGTTGTTCCACTGCCTGTGTTCATGTTCTTAGTTTAGATATGGTTGAAACCACCCCTCTTCTCATGGATTCAATCCCTAATGGCTAGCATAGGTGGTTCGATGCCTATATTATGTACTTTCTTAGTCATTTGTAAAGGTTGGACTCTTGTGGATGCTTTGAGCTTCATTTTAAGTCACTTCTTTAGTTTGGCAAGGAAATGAACCAGGGTTTTGCAGCATTTTGTGGGATTCTTGTGGTAACGTGTCTTGGCATTGTTTCTTCCTTTGTTATTTAGTTTCTCTCATGTTTTATATGTGCTAGCATCTATTTCTTTCTTCATAACTAAATGAATCCAGATAGATAGGTGGAATCCATTGATATTCAGTGTTTTGCCTTGAGAATACATTTAGTTTTTAATGTTTTTTGTTGTTTGAGGAGGACTCATGAACTTTGCATGCCCTCCCCAACTCCTCACTGGTATTAGACTTACCATCACACTCAATTCAAAGTGCCAAAACACCTACCTACCTCGCCCCATAGAACATCCTGCAAATCTGAGTTGATTTCCTGGATGCAAAGCTGCCTTCTTCATTTGATCCAGCAACCAACCATCAAAATCAAACAAAATCCTCTGACCTAATATACCTAGCCTAAATTCAACATTCATTTAAGTCATATCAAGCCCTAGTTTCTATATTCTAATTGAGATTGACAAGGAGAGAGCCCTCTCCCGACCTGGTAGGGCTAGCTACTAGGTTAAGCGTGGTTTGATGTTACCCTAGACCTGCCTTCCTTCAGCAGGAGGTAGATTTAGGCACTAACATAGTGGCGACCATAATGGGGACGAACTGAAACATATTACCCCAGTACTTTTAAAAGCACATTCTACCCTTTTGGATGATAGGGTTAGAGTTCATTAGGCTGAAAAGATTGTAATGTCCATTTGAATTTTGGGGAAAAATTAAACACACTGGCTTCAAGAAATTACACCAAGGCCAATCTTGATCCTGATCCTCCTCCTGTGTTCGAAAATCCTAATTTCATTCCAAGAATACTCAAGCAAGAAATTTCATTGAGTCCAAGACCGGTTTTCAGATCTCATTCATGCCTAGTCAAATTTCAATATCTTGAAGATCTCCCATTTGATGAACACTTTGATGTATCTTTGTTTGAAAATAAATCTGAAAGTGAGATTGGTGATACTGTTTTAAATCCGTAATTTGTCCAAAAACTTGAAACTGAAAGATAAAATAGATCAATTGATGCTTATATTTTGAATTCACTTCAAACAGCTATTGTGGCTACCAATATTCCCGAGCTCCTAGAATCAACATTTGCTACTCTTGGTTCATCTGTTGTCTTGTCTAATTCTAAATTTCATCCTCAACCTCAGTTTATCCCCATCCTTCCCCTACAACATAGCATATCTGATCAGAGATTTGCCATCTCTTCTCCTCCTTCAACACCTCAAACATCCATCGTCTCTTCTCCTCCTTCGACACCTCATACACCCATCACATCAACGGTCGTTGTTGTTATAAATCATCCTGCTTCTCCAAGGACAATTTCCAATCCACCTCAAGTAATGGCTTCCAAATATGCACCTCTCGTTTTGCCACAAAACTTGGATGCTATGCCTGCTGATTACCAAAGTAAGATACCATTGTTTGATGCTACTCAAGGTATCACAGCGCAGTAGCATGTTGATACAGATGAACGAATTCTTTGATCTTCATGAGATAGATGAAGAGAATGTAACCATGCAATTATTTGTGCAAAGTTTTGGAGGCAAGGTTCGAAAGTGGTTCAGGGCTCTACCCGCGGGAACTATCAATACATTGTCGGTTCTTCATAGAAAATTTCTGGATCGTTGGGAGGTAAAGAAAAATCCACTCCAAATTCTTTCCGAGTATGAAAATATAAAGAGGAATGTTGGTGAAAGTGTTCAGGATTACTGTGTAAGATTCAATACTGTATATAACGCTATTCCAGCTGATATCAAGCCTCCGATGGGGTTGGCTTTGATAAAATTCACTAATGGTTTTGATCCCAACATGGCATACCAATTGAGAGAACAAGATCCTACTACATTTGAGGATATGCAGAAAATTGCAGTGAGTGTGGAGGCAAATCTGCTAGCTAAGAGAGCTAGGACGAAGACCGAGAAGAAAGTGACCATAAAGGAAGAAGCTTTTTCCTTGGATCATTTGCTTCGTAAAATTGAGAAAATGTTTGATAGATTCACAATTGCAGACAGGCCCGAGACACCAATCAGAAATCCAAATTTTCGTGGTCATCAACAACCACAGTTCAAGATCAAATAGCGGGAGCAAAGAGCACAAGATCAATCAGCACAGCAGCAAGTCAAAACATCTCTACAACAGAATTATGTGCATGGCCTGGAGTCAAAGGATGATGAAAATCCAATAGGAGAGGAAAATCACTTTTTTACAGCAGATGGATTGCCTATCCATATCACGGAGGATGAGGAATATTCAGAGAGCCCGGTTGTACAGAAAGATGAGGATTTTATACTAGCCAATGAAATAGTCATGGAAGAAGAATTAGATGAATATCAGAGGGGATATATGAATGCACTAATAGTTCTGCAAAGACATTATTCACTCAGGAGTAGGGATGTACCAATCAATCTAGTTCAAAAGCGAAAGGAAGCAGCACAGCCCAGGAATGATTCTCAAAATGTTCAGAAAAAAGAAAGGAGCTAGCAGATCCTACTTCCAACAAAGTACAATCTTCAAATGAGAAATCAAATCAGCCAAGTACAGCAAAGGAAAAGTCTGAAAAGAAGGATTCTTCGGTCAAAGAGGTAGATAAAACTACAGCCTTTAGCTTAGAGAATGAGATTTCTAAGTTAAAATTATCAATTCCTCTGACTGAATTAATGTGAAGAATAGAAGTTATAAGAGTCAAGTGTCAAAGATTTTGAATGTAGATCCCTTGTGTGATATGGTTAATGTGGAATATGACCAACCCGAGCTTATTTTTGGTCCTGCATTAGAAGGACAATCTGAGGATAGTGAAGTAGCCCTGTTTTACATTAGCCTTAGATTGCATGAGTATGTCTTGCAAAACACCATGTTTGATTTAGGAGCATCTCACAATCTAATGCCAAAGGAAATTATGGAAAAATTTTGTTTGGACATCACTCGTAAATATCATGATCTTTATTCCTTTGATTCTGGTAGGGTCAGATGTATTGGTCTCATTAGGGATTTGGTTGTGACTTTAGATCAGATTCCAACAAAGAATGTTCTCATGGATGTAGTGGTGGTCGACATTCCCCCTAGATTTGGCATGCTTTTATCTAGGTCATGGGGCGCAAAAATGAAAGGGACATTGCAATTATATTTCTCCTATGCCATTATTCCCATGTTTGGTGAGCTGGGAACTTTATATAAGGAAAAGAAGATGAAGTATATGATCACAAGCAAGGAGAAACCTTTGAAGCATCCAATTAACTATGTACATACAAATTTAGAATCTTTTGTTCTTTATTCAAATAGTGGTTTTAATGATGTAAATAGCCAGCTAGTTGAAGTGGAAGATGTTCCAGAGATAACATAAAATTTTAGGGTAGTACTTGATCAAGAGAGACAAAGGCTTGCAAGTACCGTTGAACAGTCTACATTCCACCAGTAGTAGAAAATTGATGGATAGCAGCCAAAGGTAGAAGAGCAGGCAGAATTCCAACACTTGGAAGAAGAAGTCGGTTTATGGAGTATGGATTTCGATGGAGCAGTAGGTAAGGATGGTGCAGGAATTGGGATTTGGATATGCAGCCCTATTTTCCTACCAAATAAAGTCCCAAGTAATGTAAGAATTTTTTCATATAAATTTGCTTTTGATTGTTCTAACAATGAAGCCGAGTATGAGGCACTTATTGCAGGGTGGAAGATACTCAATAAGTTGAATGCAAGGAGGATTTCAGTTTATGGTGACTCAGAATTAGTAATCAAACAAGTCAAGGGTGAATACCAAGCCAAACATCCGTGAATGAGGGCTTACCATAATGCAGTTTTAGATATTTTGAGGTTGTTTCTAGATTATACCTTTACATGTGTCCCTCGTACACAAAATGTCATTGCAAATTCTCTTGCTAGAGTTGCAAGTAACTTAAAGATCCTAATGAATTCAAACAAAAAATTTGAAATTCATGTGAAGCATCGCCCAGATGTCCCTGATAATCTAAAATATTGGCAGGTGTTTCAGGATGACAAAGAAATTGATGATTTTCTGCAAATTGAATGAAAGTATAAAGACACTTCTATAGATGGTGAGCAAGATGATGGTGAACCATAAATAGAGGTAAATCAGATGGAAGTCTTACAGTTGAAGGACAATGTCATCCCTAAAGGCCTTATATCTTTAAAGGAATTATTTGATCAAGAAGATGAAGCCCGAAAGCCAAGCTTAGTGCCGACCGAGAAGGATGTTGAAGATGTCAATATCGGAACAACCGAGAATCCAAAGATGGTGAAGTTGTCAAAGGCATTACCTCCTCAGGTAAAAGCTAAATACATTAGTTTATTGTCTTC
Source organism: Pinus tabuliformis (assembly GCA_031772625.1). Classification (NCBI taxonomy): domain Eukaryota; kingdom Viridiplantae; phylum Streptophyta; class Pinopsida; order Pinales; family Pinaceae; genus Pinus; species Pinus tabuliformis. The sequence continues at coordinate 140,609,441 of CM062809.1, forward strand.
ATTTTCTGATCTATTTTCCTGGGTCTATACAGATTTAAAGGAGTATGATAAATGTATAATTCAGCATATAATTCCTATTAAGCCAAATCAGAAGCCATTTCGCTAAAAGCTGAGAAGGATAAACCCAAAGTTGTTGTCGTCAATAGAAAAAGAGGTAAATCGATTGTACAAGGTTTGTATAATCGTTCTGATCATATTTTCAGATTGGATCTCCAATTTGGTTCCTGTGAGGAAGAAGATAGGTGAGATCAGATTGTGCATAGATTTCAGAAATTTGAATAAAGTTTCATAAAATATAACTACCCATTGCCGAAAATGGACCACATTCTCCAGAAAGTAGTTGGAGCATCTCGTATGTCGCTGCTCGATAGATATTCCAGCTATAATCAAATTTTGGTTCATGAAGATGATAGGGACAAGACAACGTTAACCACTCCTTGGGGGACATTCCACTATGCCAAGATGTCGTTCGGTGTAAAGAATGTTGGAACAACATTTCAGCGTGCCATGGACATTGCCTTTGAAAATGAAAAAGATGTGTTTTTAGTAGTGTATCTTGATGATTTGACTATCTTTTCAAATTCAGATGAGGAGCACCTTTACCATCTGAAAATTGTTTTTCAGCGTTGCAGAAAATATGGAATATCACTCAATCCCAAAAAGAGCTTGTTGTCTATGGATGAAGGGAAGCTTCTCGGTAACATAATATCGAAGGAAGGAATCTGCATCAATCTTGCTAGGGTGGAAGCTATACAGAAGATAGATTTTCCTCGTATTAAGAAAGAGATCCAAGAATTTAACGGTAAGATGAACTTCTTACGTCGTTTTGTGCCTAATCTAGTTGAAAACTTGAGGGAAATTACTAATATGTTGAAGAAGGATAGTGTGGTCAAGTGGACTGAGGAAGCTATGAATTCTTTCAACCTGGTAAATTTGTCTCTTTCTTCAGCCCCGATTTTGATCAGCCCGGATTATTCACAGGATTTTATATTATTTTCATTCGGTTCTGAACATACTACGACAGCGGTTCTAATGCAGAAAAGAGATCAGCTATAAAAACCAATTGCCTTTTGCAGTAGGACAATAAGAGATGTAGCCTTGAAATATAACATCATTAAGAATCAAGCTCTGGCCTTAGTTAAAGCTTTGAAATATTTCCGAGTATATATTTTGCACTCTCATATCCTTGCTTGTGTCCCTAATGCAGCAGTCAAAGATGTTTTGGTACAAACAGATCCGGAAGGAAGGCGAGGCAAATGGATCACAGCATTGCTAGAATATGACTTGGAGATAAAGCCAACAAAGCTAAGTTAATGGCGGAGTCCAATCTACATGCGTTGGATATAAATTTGATTGCAGCCATGTCTGAAGAAGAAGAAGATAGTTCGTTGATTCAAGTATCTGAAATTTTTCTCCAATCTCCTTGGTATGCAGATATTGTGTACGTGCTTTAGCACCTTTCACCACCACTGGGGATGGCTAAAAATAAAGGTAGAACTCTAAAACTTTAGGTTGCTAGATTTTGTATTCTAAACAATGCACTTTAATGGATAGATCCCAGAGGCATTTTTCTGAATTTCTTAATCGAAGATGAAGCCCAACAGGTCATGAGTGATTTCCATAAGGGAGACTGTGGAGGTCACTTATTTTGGAAGATGACGGCTAACAAAAATTTGAGAGCAGGGTACTATTGGCCTTCCTTATTTTCCGATGTTTATAAAATTGTCACAAGCTATCATGAATGCCAGATTTTTCAGGGAAGAAGAAAGTTGCAGCCTCTACCTCTCAAGCCAGTCGAACTTAGTGCACTGTTTCAACAATGGGGCCTATATTTTATTGGAGAGATTCATCCCACATCTTCAGCTCAGCACAAGTGGATCTTGACAGTGACAGATTATTTCACAAAGTGGATTGAGGCAATCCCCACTCAGTAGACCATGGACTCAGTAATAATTCAGTTTCTTGAAACAAATATTTTGTCATGTTTTGTCTATCCTAACAAACTTATTACAGATAACGCAGCCACTTTCAAGTCCAAAAAGATGATTGACTTTTGCAGCAAATACAAAATTACCTTAGGAGATTCTACTGCATATTATCCACAAGGTAACGGATTGGCCGAATCTTCAAACAAATCATTGGTCAACATTATTAAAAAGTTGTTGGAAACCAATAAGAAGAGTTGGCATAAAAAATTAGTTAATGCACTATGGGTGGATAGAGTAATCCAAAAGAAGTCAATTGGAATATCTCCATTCGAGATTGTATACGGTATTGACACAGTGTTCCCGAAATCTCTAACAGTCCCGATTGTTAAACTTCTGCAGGAAGATGGCAGCGAGGAAGATCATTTTCAACGGAGGATAAGTCAAATGATCCATTTACAACATACAAGAGAGGAAGTTTTTCAGAATACCTTCAGGCTACAGGAGAAAATTAAAAAGATTTATGATCGAAGGCAAAGGCAGACACATTTTAGATTGAAGACATAGTGTTACGGTGGGATGCTAGAAACAAGGATAAAGGCAAGCATGGAAAGTTTGAGAACCTATGGAAGGGACCATACAGAATTGCTTGCATATAGAGGTCAAAATGCTTTTCTACTCAAAGAAATGAATGGCAAAGATTGTCTCGGAGGGTCAGCAAATGGTCGGCTTCTGAAAAGGTACTATCTCTAAGGAGTTTTTTGCTATCACATTTTGCACATTTTGTCTACCATTTTATTTCTTTCATTGCAGATTTTGCACTGTCACCATTCATTTAGCTTGGGGCCCGAAGTGAAGGCTATAAAACAGAATGTTTGGCTTCAGTTTTTTATTATTTAGTGTCTGTTGTTTGAGTCTCAGTTGAGTTTGTTTAGCTATGAGTCTCGATTCAAGGTATTTGTTTTGGTGTTATGAGGTTTTTGACTCCATATTGTCCAATGGATGAAAGCACTAGTCTGCTTTTCCAAAGATCTGTGGTTCTTGGCACCTCTGAGGAGCTACCATGCCCATTGGAGCAAATGTTAGTGTCAGTGTCTTCACACTTCCATCAGTGATCAAATTGCTCTTTTGCACACATATTAGGTGTCTCATTCGATCAGCTGCATTCCATTAGGTCATGGATCAACTGATGGTAGTGGTTTCATTTCAGTTTCCCTCATGTCATATACCTGCTAGCCTGTTCAAAACTTCTTTTCAACCATTTATAATCATTTCAGTTCATTTCATTCAGTTTTAGGGTTTAGTTTCACTAGGTCTAGGGTTTGTCATCATGGTCATCCAAAATTGAATAAAAAGGTCAGTAGGCACATGAGGAGGATAAATAAGTTCATAAAATCATAAATTTGCTTTTTATATGCTCAATATTATTTTTTTTTACCTCAAAACTCTGTTTTAAGGTGAAAATAGAGTTTTTCTATTTTTTGTAAAAATTTCATGTAATTTAAGTGTTTCTATATGTAATAATCTCAGTAGTTGTTCTTGGTCACCTTGCCAACTCCTGCAACTGCAAAAGCAAAAGCACCAGGGCGTCAATCCATCTAATTATCAAGAAAAAGTCAAACTTCAAATGAAAAACAGAGTTTTTGAGAAAAAGTGACTAAGACTTTATAAAAGTAGGTTTGCAATGAGGAAAAATTAAAGTGCATCATTTATAAAGTGAATTCATGCTAGATATTCATTTCATTGTGCAAAACATCAAGTGGAGAGTCAAAATCACGATTTGAAGGGAAATTCAGCAAAGGAGGAAGAAAACCCGAAATTTGTAGCAAAATTGCTTGGCACTGCACATCAAAAGGTTGGTGCTGCGCATCAAATCGGTGCTTGCATCAGACAGTTTTTTCCAATGTTAAATTACACAAGCGTTGTGCATCAGGCAGGTGTTGCGCATTGGACCCAGCGCGCTACACATTGGCCAAGGAGGTTCCAAAATCACCAAAATTCATCCCAACTTCTCTCAAACGCTGCATTTCACTCCTACAAGTAAGTGTTCATCCATATTGAGCTGAAATTAGTCTTCTTCATGTTTTGTTCATGAGTTTGGTTTCTTAAAATCAAAACCCTAGCTTGCCTTCATACATTTTCACCTCATTGTAAACTTTTCACCTTATTACAAAACCAACATCCTTTTTCCCTTTTCTCAAACTTCATTTCCCTAAAATTACCTATTGATTCCTTTTTCCCCTTTCCTTTTCCCCTAAGAAATTAATTCCCATTATTAAACCCTAAGTCCCTCATACGTCAAAACCCTAATTTCCTAAATCTTTCCCTTCATTCCCCTACTCCACTTCACATCTTCAAAATCTCTTCATACTCATATTCTTTGTCCTCACTTGTCATTGTTCACCATACCATCATCACATCACATCATTAAGACAAGCATCATGGAAAGACGCAGTGAATCAAGTTTTGAAGAAGATACACTTAGTGATAGCTCAAGGGAAAGAAATGTGCAGTCCAGGAAGCCTCACAAGGGTGGAAAAATTATTAGGGAGGAACCTGTTAGCATGCGTGAACTCCTTGCTTACCCTCTAGCCACCACATGTTTCAGATATCAGTCATGTTTTGAGTTTTGAGAAATGGTTGAGAGGGTCAAATATCACCATGAGTTAGCAAGGCAGTTTGTGATAAACATGGATAATAATATGGTGCATCTTTCTGGGGTCAATTTCACTCTTTCACCAGCTATCGTTGCAGAGGCCACAAGAATGCCAGATGTAGGGGAAAAATGGAACAAAAGGTAAAATATCAGTAAGAAACATTATGAACCTTATATTAAGGCCAAGTACCATGGTAAACTTAGCAGGGTGTTTCCTTTCAAATTCTTGGAGAACTGGTATGTTCCACTCATGAAGCTTATCATCAAATACTTTACATGTGAGGGTAGGTTCTCCAGACTTAATGCCTACCGCATTAGATTGCTTATGCACTTCACTACAGCCAGAATGATGAGAATTCCTTATTTCATATGTAAAAGCATAGAGAGGATGACAGTGATTGCAAAAAGAAAACCATATCCACAGTAGCTCAACAGTCTTTATCATTTTTCTTTCATCAAAATTGTTGTTTTGCATTAGCTCACTCAATTGGGAGTGTCATCGGAAACTTTCATTGCCCATGAATGCTTCAAGGGGCCTCAAATATTTTCAAATCCTCGAGAGGAAGGTGAACCTTACGGGCAACAAAAGGGCCTGAAAGTAAAACAGAGGAGGCTCATGTTCCTATGTTTGGCACTTATGGAAGAGGCACTAGGATGCTTTTTACAACTACCAAGCGAGTACTATCTCCACCGGGGGTGGACGGGGTCTCATTTTCTTCACCGAACCACAGGAAAATGCTATCTTCACCGAGGGTGAAAGGGGCTTTTCCTTCTTCTCTAGCTAAATACGTACAGGGTAGAGACAAAGGAAAGCAAAAGATTCATAAGGAGGGCCCTACTGAAGGGCAAGACAGGGATTTTGTTTTGATTGAGGAGGATATCACTGATTTGGGCTCTCAAAGCTCAAGACTCAAGGACATGATTATCAAAGAGAAGGAGGCTAAAATACAAGCCTTATCACTTGCCCTTGAGAGGGCCAAATGGATCATAAACTTTCTTGAGCAGGAAAACAAGCAACTGGAAGATAAGCAAGCTATTATGGACCTGCAAATGATTAGAGAAAATAGGCAAGAGGTAAAGAGAAGAAAAATCAAGATGACATCCCTTGCGCAATAAATTGAGGCTGATCAAGAATCAGGGTTGGAAAGGGAAAAATCCACCTTGAGAAGATGCTAGAGAAAGCCAACAAAGAGAAGAAAATGTTGTGCCATATGGCCTATCACTACCGAACCCGGAACAAGATTTGCAAAACAAGGATAAAGAGGCTAAAAGCTAAGTTAAGGAGAGCCTTGAGGGTCAAGAAAGAGCATGATAAACTCAAAATTTTGGTTGAAGCTTCATTACTCAAAAAAGCTCTTAATGAGGTTGCCTCTTGCCAATTTTGAAGAAATTTTGGGAAATTTTTATCATTTTTCAATTTTGTAAATAAAAACACAGGAAATTTCAGCTGATGCATAGCACCACCAGTGCTGCGCATTACATTGGCTCAATATTTTGCCAAATGGATTGTAGTTTTGGATTCCTCATGAAAAAACAATGAAACCCAGAAAGTGTCATAAATTTTGGAGGAGATCTGGGTCACTTAAAGGGCAAAAAAGGCCTAAAAAATGCCCTCTCTGCCACTTTTTGGACCCAAAGGAATCAATCTTAGGAGAAATGATTTTTGAAGGGGAAAATCAACTCCAAATCAGAAAATTCAAAGTGTTCCAGAAGCTAGACAGGTATAGCTTTCCAACAAGCTATCTTGGGCCTGATTTGGTGAAGTGCAAGGCCTTCAAAAGCAGCCTTGAAGCAGCACTATGCATGAGGCTTAGGGCACTACGCATCAGACAATTTTTTGCCAATTTTGCCTTAAACTAAGAATTTCCCCCAGGTTGACTACCAGTTGACTTTTTCTCTTCTCCTTGGTAAATTTGTGATGGTAAATGATGTAATATGATGTAAATTTAATGAAAATTGACTTTAGGGGGTAGATACATCAGTTAGAGGTGGTTTGAGGTTGAATGAATCAGTTTCCATGGTTTTAGAGGCAAGTTGTTCCACTACCTATATTCTCGTTCTTAGTTTAGATATGGTTGAAACCACACCTCTTTTCATGGATTCTACCCCTGATGGCTAACATAGGTGGTTTGATGCCTATATTATGTACTTTCTTAGTCATTTGTAAAGGTTGGACTCTTGTGGATGCTTTGAGCTTCATTGTAAATCACTTCTGCAGTTTGGTAAGGAAATGAACCAGGGTTTTGCAACATTTTGTGGGATTCTTGTGGTAATGTGTCTTGGCATTGTTTCTTCCTTTGTTATTTAGTTTATCTCATGTGCTATATGTGCCAACATCTATTTCTTTCTTCATAACTAAATGAATCTAGATAGATAGGTGGAATCCATTGATATTCAGTGCTTTGCCTTGAGAATGCATTTAGTTTTTAATGTTTTCTTTTGTTTGAGGAGGACTCATGAACTTTTCATTCCCTCCCTACCTCCTCACTGGTCTTAGCTTACCATCACACTCAATTCAAAGTGCCAAAACACCTACCTACCTCACCATAGAACATCCTGCAAATCTAAGTTGATTTCCCGAACCCAAAGTTGCCTTCTTCATTTGATCGAGCAACCAACCATCAAAATCAAACAAAATCCTCTGACCTAATATACCTAGCCTAAAATTAGCATTCATTTAAGTCATCTCAAGCCCTAGTTGTTATATTCTAATTGATATTGACAAGGAGAGATCCCTCTCCTGACCTGGTAGGGCTAGCTACCAGGTTAAGCGTGGTTTGATGTTACCCTAGACCTGCGTTCCTTCAGCCTGAGGTAGATTTAGGCACTAACAGGAACATGAGAAGATAGAGTTTGAGCTTAAGGAGGAAGAATCAGACTCTACAATAGAGGAGGAATCAGAATATGAAGAGCCACAAAATCCGGGTGTGAGAAGATCAGTTCGAGAAAGAAGGTAGCCAGAAAGGTATAGTCCATCTACTTTCTGTTCAATTTTTGCTTTATCTATTACTGATGATGATCCCATAACTGTGAACGAAGCAACAGATTCAGAGGATGACAATCTCTGGAAAGATTCCATGGTTGATGAAATGGCATCTTTGCACAAAAAGAGGCTTGGGATCTGGTGGAGTTGTCGGCTGGAAGGAAACCCATTGGCAGCAAATGGGTGTTCAAGAAGAAGACAAATGCAGAAGGGAAGGTGGAGAAATACAAATCTCGGTTGGTAGCAAAAGGCTATTCCCAGGTGCTAGGAATTGATTTTGGTGATATTTTTTATCCTGTTGCCAAGGTAACTTCTATTAGATTACTTTTATCTGTTGATGCTGCTTTTGATTTTGAGGTAGAGCATATGGGTGTGAAGACAACACTTCTTCATGGGGATCTAGAAGAGGAAATATACATGAAGCAACCTGAAGGCTTTGTAGTGAAGGGTAAGAGTTAACTGGTATACAAGTTAAAGAAGTCTCTCTATGGGTTAAAACAGTCACCAAGGATGTGGTGTCAGAAATTTGATACATTTATACGGGGACTTGGCTTCACCAGAAGCAAAGCAAATCATTGTGTGTATTTTAAATTAATTTTTAACCGTATTATTTATCTGGTCTTGTATGTGGATGATATGTTGCTGGTTGGAAATGACAAAGAAATTATGCAGGATTTGAAGACCCAATTGTCCACCAAATTCGACATGAAAGATTTTGGTGCTGCAAACTATATTTTGGGCATGGAAATTAAAAGAGGTCGAGCAAAGAGGAAGCTCTGGTTAAACCAAAGGAAGTATGTCAAGACAATACTACAGAGGTTTAATATGCAGGATAGTAAATCGGTGAAGGTTCCTATTACTGTAGGTGTGAGGTTATTTGTTGAACAGTGTCCCAAGACACAAGAAGAGGAAGACGACATGTCCCGTGTTCCATATACAAGTGCAGTCGGTAGCTTGATGTATGCAATGGTCTATACTATACTAGACTTTACACATGCAGTGGGAGTATTGAGCAGGTTTATGTCAAAACCAAGGAAGGAGCACTGGACAGCAATGAAGCAGGTTTTCTGGTATTTGCATGGCACTAGTGATTATGGTTTTTTCTACCAAGGAAGATCAGGATTGGGCAGAATGTTGAATATTCGTGGATTTTTTGATGCAGACTGGGCAGGATATCTAGATCAGAGAAGATATACAAGTGGGTATGTGTTTAACCTATTTGGAGGTGCAGTCAGTTGGATGAGTAAGAAACAATCTGTAGTGGCATTATCAACTATAGAGGAAGAATACATGGTAGCCACTCATGCAAGAAAGGAAGCAGTTTGGTTGCAGAGATTGTGTTCAATTATGGGGTTCGTATAGGGAGCTATAAGGATAGATTGTGATAGCCAAAGTGCATTTTCTTGGCAAAGAACCCTGCATATCATTCAAAGACAAAGCATATTGATTTTCAGTATCACTTTGTGAGGGATATGATAGAAGACAAAAAGGTGTTGTTGGCAAAGGTGGACACTTTGAACAATATTGTAGATGCATTGACCAAATCTGTGAGCTCTGAGAAGTTCTCTTGGTGTAGAGAGACAATCGGCATTTCAGGGCTGGAAAAATGACTAAGCTCTCTTGTGGGCCCCTGTGGAAAGAAAACAACAAGTGTGAGAATGTTGGTTTGTGTTATGTTCTTTCCACAACTAGCCCACGTAGTTAACCGGGGGATTAGAGGGGAGGTGGAGCCCCCCTTGATTGCGCTGATTATGTAGAGAGGGGGGTCACAGGGGATTTGAGGTTTACCCATAAACCCACTTTATCGAGTCCATGGCAGCGCCCCAGAAAATTTTGGTTTTGGACCGTATGTTAGGTTGGAAAAACCCACCTATGGTTTTGTGCATGATTTCCGCACATGTTTTTTGGACATGATGGTTTTCGGTCCATGGTATTGGATGCTTCGGCATGTATAAATATGTATTATAACATTGAAAGGAACATAATGAAAAATAAAGCTGGTAGTCCCGGTTTTTTATTCAGGGGAAATCTCTGTGTATATGCGTTTTATGTGTTATGCTCTCGCATTGTTTATTTTCTATGTTTTAGAATTCGTATGCAGGTAATATTTGTACGGGGTTAAAACCTACAGTCATTATGATCGAAGAGCCTATCTAGAGGTACCAATCCCTTTGGTATGTGATAACTGGGTAGATGGACGATACTTTCTCGGTCGATCTCGCTTTTTAGCTTGGGTTGGCCGCATTCTCCCATGGCTTCATTTTCCTGATCGATGTGCATTTCAGAGAATTCATCAACGACTTGCAAAAACTTGTTAATTTCCTCATCATCTTCAAAAACCCTCCAATATTTGACATTGTTAGGCAGATATGGTCTATATTTTACCTGAACTTCATACGTCAATTTAGGGGGCAAAGGAGGAATAAACATGCTAGCAGAGATAGCAAGGGAGTCGGCAAGTTGGTTCTCCATTCTTGGAATATAATAGATGTTGAAATCATTAAAAGAATCCTTGAGCCTCCATATCTCATCTCTGTATGCTTTCAGCCTTGGATTCTTAACTTGGAAAGTTTTATTTACTTGCTGAATAATGAGATCTGCGTCTCCAAACACTTTCACGCCTTTGATACCCATTTCTTTAGCAGCGCTCAAGCATAGAAACAAGCTTCGTACTCTGTAATGTTGTTTGTGACCTGAAAGGTTAATTTGAAAGAAAAATGAATGTATTCCTGTGTTGGGGACAGGAGGACTACACCTACCCCTGTGGCTTCTTTAGAGCAAGCCCCAATAAAAATCATATCCCAAATCATGGGTTTTCTTCCTCTGTGATATGGGAAACTAGTCTCTTTAGTTGCGTGGAGGCCAACTGAGACTCTTCAATATGAAGAATACACGTTCCAAAATCAATGTCGATATCATATTTGGGATTATTGGTGGGATTCTTTTCATCGCTGATTATATAAGCCAACTGCACCTCTCTGTATAATCTCTTTCTCTCACCTCTGAAAACTGGGACAGTAGCATAAGACAGATCATTTTGTAATGATCCACCTAGTCTCTTGATCCAACCTTTGGAAAGTAACATGCCAAACTTAGGGGGTACATCTGCTACCACAATATCTATCATCATGCTTTTCATGGGTAGCTGAGAGAAAGTGATGGCTAGGTCTTTGATTAATCCCAGACATTTCACTTTTCTAGAGTCAAAAGAGAACAGGTCATCATAAGGCTTGGTAATGTCTAGACCCAATTCATCCATGACAGCCTTGGGCATTAGATTATGGCTGACTCCAGTATCCAGAAGGTAGTTGTGAAGGATTTTATCATGAATAGTCAGAGAGACATAGAATGATGGGGGGTTGTCTTCACAATTTTCAATCACTGGGCTGAGAATAACAGATGGCTTGTCATCTTTGAGATTCACACGGTCCGTGGAGGCTTGCATGGATTTAGCCTCAAGGGCCTCGAGGATGAATCTTTGAAGGACTCATTCTTCAATAGTTCAATCAGGAGCATGGGTATCTTTATTTTCTGAATTTTTGGTTGAAAACTGAAAGGAGAAGGAGACGTTTCAAGACCTCTTATGGTATGAAACCAGCTCAAGAAAAGATAGAAAAGATAGATCAACGCCTTGGAATTCAGCCTCTTCGAGGGGGAAACCTCCTTTACATTACATAAATTAACAATTCTTCGATGATACAAATGAAAAGACCTCCTTTCTATATATAGGAGTCTAAGGGGTCATAACATAATCAGAGCCGACATAACAATGATAACGTAAGGGCACAATAATAACAATAGTGGGCTTCTATGGGGAACATTAGTAACAATATGGGCACTAAATGGGTACATCAATACAATAAGTGGGTTGTACTAATAACATTAAGGGGTTACACTAGTAGTATAGGGGCCTAACATGCCCCTCTCCTTCAAAAAGAATTTTCCTCAACGCTTGAGTAGTTCTTGATGCTTCTGTATAAAATTCTTGTCCTCCCATGTGGAATCTTCAGCAGGTAAGTTCTTCCACTTGATGAGATACTCTGAAATTGATCGATTTCATAGCTGTTGGGTTCTTGTTTCTGTGACTGCTCTAGGTTCCAACATGATTTTTCCTTCCTTTTCAATATCTAGCAATATTGTTTGAATTGGGATCTTTTGAAACTTTTGAATAAGTGGCCATACATCTTTGTCCTTCTTCCATTCATCCCTTGATTCGTTTATCCAATCTAGTTGGATAATAGAAATAGCACAAAACAATGCTTCCACATCCTCATCCTTGAAGAGTCTTCCCATTCGGTAAGGTCGCCATTTTTTAAGTGCATGTAGTATTGCCAACATTTCCTTCTCATAAATAGCTTTCTTTAGATGTAGTAGTAGAAATACCCAATCGCCTACATCAAAACATTTTTCACTATGATGTTGATCTACCTGTTGTTTCATTTTATTTTTCACTGAAGTGGCGCTATCCTTTAAAAGTTAGAGAACTTGTTGTTGATGCTCGATGTGATATTTCACTGCTTGAACCTTTTTCTTCTTGATATGTCCTTCTATTTTTAGAGTTTGAGGAGTGATAATTTCTTCCAATCCTTTACAAGATATGGTCGGATTCATTTCTTGATGCTCGATGTGATCTTTCACTTCTTGAAAATTTTTCTTCTTGATATGTCCTTCTGTCTTGCTAGTTTGAGGAGTGGTAATTCCGACCAGTGAATTACAAGATATGATTGGATTCATTTATTATTTCTTGATGTGATCTTTCGCTTCTTGCACCTTTTTCTTCTTGATATTTCCTTCTATCTTGAGATTTTGAGGAGTGGTCATTCTTGCCAATAGTTTACAAGATATGTTCTGATTCATTTCTTCTTTCTCTGGGGTCGAGTTCTGGCATATATCCTCTTCTTTTGATGTTTCTTGATCCTTTTCTTCCTCCTCTTCATACTCTATGTAAAATAATTTCTTCTCAGCACACTTATGACCTTTAGTGCATTTGCTATCACAATTGTAACAAAGCCCTTTTTCTCTTTTTTCTTCCAATTGTTGTGGTGTAACCCTTGTAAGTTGTGGAAGGCTAGGAGGAACAACACGTCCATATTTATAGTTTTGAGGGGTAGACTTCCTTGTTGCCATAATTTTACTTTCAAATATGTCACAAAGCCCTTTTACTCTTTCCAACTGTTGTGGTGTTGCTCTAAAGAAGGTGTTGCTCTTTGTATCCTCATAATGTGCTATCATTTCCTCCGTGAGAATTGACCACGTAACAAGTTTTTTACGAGAACAAAGCCCTTTATACCATAAAAATTGATCTGGTTCTAAATATGAAGATGCAATACATGCCTTTTGTAACAGTGGTACACCATGTAGATCAAAATATTGCTCCATCTGAAATATCCAATTTACCGGATCCTTGCCATCAAACTTCCTCATCATGCTTTTTCTTGATTTTAGGACCTCAAACTTGAAACGACTATAACTCTGTACTTGTAGATATTTAAGTTCTGAAATTGCTACCTATAGTAGCCCTCTGTGTCCTCTTTCCAATGCCACCAGTCTGATCCAAATTGGATTCTCCAAAAAAGAGTTATGCACAATCTCCCAAGATGACCTGATTATAGACCTTTCCAGAAGAGCGAACTTGTATGAAGTGCCACGTGTCAATTTTTCGACCTTTGGCTCTGAAAAAGATATACAAGAAACTAAAGTTTCGTCCTCTTTCTGTACCTTCTTACGAAATTTCAATCCAATGCTCAGAGAGAATGTTATGGCGATTTCCCCAGGTCACCTGTTTTGAATGTAATTCAGGAGTATGTAAAAAGACCAACTTCCTCAGATCATATCTCCGCAAATATCGTGCAAAAAGCTCTAAAATTCGGACCCAAGGTTCAGCACGCGATTTATTCTCAAATGGGTTTTTTTTGAGACGTCTGAAATGTCATAGAAAAAAAGTTATAGCAAGAATGCCATGATGACCTGTTTGGAGCAGCGAAACCCTAGAATCCAAAGCTCTAATACCAAATGTTATGAAACCAGCTCAAGAAAAGATAGGAAAGATAGATCAACGCCTTAGAATTCAGCCTCTTCAAGGGGGAAAACTTCTTTTTCATTACATAAATGAACAATTCTCCGATGATACAAATGAAAAGACCTCTTTTCTATATATAGGAGTCTAAGGGGTCATAACATAATTAGAGCCGACATAACAATAATAATGTAAGGGCACAATAATAACAATAGTGGGCTTCTATGGGGCACATTAGTAACAATATGGGCACTACATGGGCACATCAATATAATAAGTGGGTTGTACTAATAACATTAAGGGGTTACACTAGTATTATAGGGGCCTAACATCCTCATGAGCTAGAGCTTGGAGGATGATGGGATCAACTACGGGTTGTTTTTCCTTATTAGCTTGTTGTACTGCAGGAACAACAGCTTTTTGAACAGGAGTTTCCTTGGCATTGTTTATCTTTGACCTAAAATTATATCTTTGTTGATCTACAATTTGTAGAATAGCTTCACCGTCCCATTCTTGGTTGATCTGGTCATTGCATAATGACTTTCATAGGTAGTTGAGGTCAAAAAGGAAGCATTGCTTTTTTCTTCCAGACAATGGATCTCATCATCTTCTTCAAACTGCTCTTCTTCCATAACTTGCATTTTGAAAATGAGCCTTCACCCTTTGGTCTTCATTATCATCTCTGATTCTTTGCAAAATCTGCAACTGCTCATTAGTTCTTCTATATGGATTCGGATTTGGATTTCTAGGAGCAAAGGTATTAGTAGCTCTCCCTTTCCCCGGGTGCTACTCAACCTCTAATTTGGAGATTTTAGAGGTTAATGACTCAATCATTTTGGTCATTTTATCTATCTTAGGATCAGAGGATGATGAAAACTCACCCCTCTGTCTTCTTCTATCAACATTTCCCTTGAGCTTTTCTACAGCCATGATGTTTGATTCTACTTCCAAGGATGCATCCTGCATATCAGCCAAAGTAGCACATCGTTGCTCCCTCAACAGTAGGCAAAATTTAGAATCAAAAGCACTGGCATAGGTGAGTCTAGCATAGGTAGTGGTGGGTTTTACTTCAGTTGGTATCTTGTTGTACATACGGTTAAACCTCTGATTAAAATCAAACAACACTCACCATTTTCCCTCTTTAAGTTTCCAAACTCAGTGTGGTAGTAGAGTAGACCCTTCTTATCCCCCCAATGTTTTAGGAATGCATCATCTAAAGCCTCAATATCTGCTATAGATCTTGGGGTCAGTTCTCTAAACCATTTTCTAGCCTCTCCATCTAGGCTTTCGACAAATACTCTCATCCGGACATCATCTTCAGTAATGTCTAGGTTATCATCATAGCTATAGAATGACTCAAGATGTTCTTCAACAGTAACACCTTTAGTCCCAGTGAACTTAGGCATATACTTCTGATATTGTCCATTGGGTATAACATTCAAAGGAGTGGGCAGTACAAGACGCCCATACCTAGCAGTTATGATTATGTCCATTGTGGTAGGTGCTTATGGACTTGCCATAGCTGTGGTGGCTAAAATAGTACTGGCAGTCTAAATGATAGAGGGCTAAGGAGTGACTGACAGGACTAAAGGAGTATGATGGATAGGAGGTGAGGTTTCCTTTGGGCTTACAACAAAAGGAAAGCCTAAAGAATAAGGAGATTTATGAATCTCTAAGAGTTTTTCTTCACTGCTAGTATTAGAATTTATACTCTCAACATATATTTTTTCTATTACAAGCCTTTCTTGAATTGATATAGAAGATTGTTTAGGTTTACTTGAACGTGATGCTCCTTTCTGCAATACCTTTCTCTCTTTGATGATTTTTTCAGGATTAGGCACTAGGTCAGCTTGTAGTTTTTGAGGATTTCTATGAGTATGCCTCACAAACTGAGCCAGAACTATGAAGTGGAGTCGCCAAGAGGTTCAGCCTCCAGTAGAGTCACCAGATAGATGATTACAACCAAAAAAGTGCCCAGACTTTGTCTATCATCAAAGCTAGATCTATGTCATTTCCCAGGGAAGTTGAGCTGCAGTTTCCTGTCCCTGGCAACGGTGCCAATTATGTTAGCACTCCAGGAAACTTTCCTAGGATGCAGATCGAAGATGCCTGGTAACATATAATCTTCAATGTCGTTCTTAGAACTATTGGAATGGATGATGGTTTGGATCAAGTTAGATGACCATTTCAGCTCTATTCCCACTCAAGGCATGCATGGACACTCTCAACAACACAAGGCTTTAAACCACTAATTCTCAATAGTTTAGAGATTTAATGGATATATGGAGAATACTAACTATATCAGCAGATTGCATATATAAACATAAATGAATGACTAGCTACAGGCAACAAAAGCGAATACTAACTGTACTGGCAGATGCATATATGACCACATATGAATGGTTAGCTACAGGCAGCAAAGAAGCTTGCAAGTCTAAGTTATCAAAGCATAGATAAGATAACAGTTATCTAGCCTTAGACACAAAGGAAACATGAACAAATTGTTGGAACAGTAAAGAGAATGGATGTTTAACATATGATGGCAAAAGAAGTTTGTATTGCTAGAATAAAGATGAAAAGCTTGAAGGAACAAAGTAGCAATAGCCTCCAGAATTTGAACCCCTTTTATCTCTTACTAACAGTGATTTATATCCTATTTACAATGCTCCTGAGCCTTTTGAGACTTTAGGGGTCTTAATCTATCCTTTTGTCTCTTCAACCAATTGATTCCCTCAATAGGCAGCATGGTTCGGAGGTTTATTCTTCTGACAGAAGACTAGCCATATTCAAATATTTTGGGCATCTTGTTGTGATGCCTGGGATCTCTCTCGTGCTAGAGTCGCCCCATAATTTTTGTTAGGATGGTTGTTGCGCTGTTTGTGTTGTTGGCATTCCCTGATCTTGTTTGATTTGGCTGTGTGGCGCGCTGTGACTCCATGACTGCTTTGTCGTGGATTCGGCCCTTGCTTTGTGGTGAAATGACTCTTCGAGCCTAAGAAATCTCTTTAAAATGAAAATAGTGACTACTTTTCTATTATGAATAGAAAGCACAACAATTCTAAGAATTCCCACCCGTTACTGTTCATTCTAGACTTCAAAAAGTCCTAAAATATGATTTAATTATCCATTGGATCCGACCTTGTCGCTATTGCAAGTCGCGTTTGGCATTGCCTGTGTATTTTGTAAATACATAAAAAACTATGAAAAATATTGAAAATTGGCTTTACGTGGATTTCAAATATGATATATTTTAATTCTGGAAACCTATCGGGTCCGGGTTCCATCGCTACTGCACTGCCTCAGCCTTCCTTCGTATTCCGTTATAACAATGAAAATACACAAAAATCATTGAAAAATGGCTTTCCCCATACCTAAATATTATAATATATCATTTTAGACATAAAAACAATGAAAACTGCATGGGCACAGATCTCAAAATATATGAATTCTCATATATACAACAGTCGGGTCCAGGTATTAGGTCGCCCGTCTGTATGTGCATAGGCCCCATCCCTTGGTATAGCGTCGATGCGATACAACGATGTGATCCAATCGCAATCACTAATTCGTTGATCAGCGATGTCATGCGTCCACCCTTTGACTGTCCCCTCTTCCTGGCCGATATGCGATTTTCCGCTTAGATCTGGGCCGTTGATTGGCCAGATCTAACGGCAGCTATGCAATGCCTAGTTTAAGCCTACGGTAATGCTTTTTCATGGTTTTAGAGGCTTTGAGCCTCCCAATAATGCATTTATTCCCTTCCAAGGGCTTTCCTCTTACGCGATTTTGTTCATTAGATGATCTTTGAGCCAAAATTGAAAATGTCGAGTCCATTAATGGATCCATTTGTGGGCCTTTTTCCAGCAAGGCTAACAAGAACATGATCATTAATAACAAATAACTTGGCAACTTCCCTGCTCACATGTTTTATAAAAGTTCCAAAGGTAGTGCCAATGAGACCATTAGCATGAGTACTAGTCTGCCGAGTAGCGGGAGTTTTGGAAGTTCTAGGTACATTAGGGATCAAATCATAAAGTGTGCAAGGTTGTGAATAAATCAAACCTAAATTTTGGTCACGATGAATAACTTAATCATCACTAACCGTACTAGATAAGGAAACATCCTTTACGATGAGAGGTAAAGGAGACTTGTAAAATCAAACTGCTAAAAGGTGATTCGGAACGGGGGATTTTACAAGCCTTTGTCAGTGTCTCCATTCATGGATATGATCGTAGATGTGGCTGGAGGTGTCCTAGGAAAGTATAGCCATAATTTTCATTATGGTTTCATAATAGATGGGTAACTGGAAATTTTTTTGGAATTCCATGGTGAGAGTGTTGAAATTACTCATAGAAGCTCGTAGTAACTCAATGTACCATTTAGCAGTGTTTCTTGTCAAGGTGCATGGTATGATTTTTAAAAATATACTATCATCAAGAAAAGAGTTTGATACATACCAAAGGTGATAACTTGTGACATGTGTATTCAGGTCATGTCCGTACTTGCCTTTGAACTTTAGAATGTCAGTACGAATTTTATATGGGATTGGAGGCCAAAAAAATTATGGTTTTTCATTTGTCAACTTGTACAGATTCATGAAATCAAGGGTAGCCAAGAACGATAAAGAGGTAGGTACCCCGAGATCATACCGGGTGGAGTAGGATGACCAGAGGGACTAGAAGGTCCTCTAACCAACAGGTTTCCAGCAGGGTATGCATGTTACAACGGATAGTAATTTCCTTACATTGAAGGTGGGGTCATATAAAGTGGTAGGCCATAAGGCACACTCCGAATTTGAAGTTGGCCACCAAATACTTGGTTTCCCCCATGGTAGAAGTTTCCCCCTTGTTTCAATAGTTGTTGAGCAGGAGGACCCCAAAGAGATGCATTAGGACCAGGCTGAGGGATATTGTTGGCCACATAAGAAGCAGTGGGTGTGGGACCACCACCAGTAGTATTACCATCGAAAGGAACAAGATCGATTAGAAAAGGACCATATTGTAACATAGAAGGTATAGGACTGAGATGCCCCCAATGGGTATGTGTATTCTGGAAACATTGCCCCCACTCATAAATGTATGGGAGTTAGAACTTAGTAAACTACTCCATGTATGGGAGTTAGAACTTAGTTCTAAATGTATGGGAGTTAGAACTTAGTAAACTACTCCATCCAAATGGGTTGGTGAAGGGAGTCGTACTAAAAACATGTATGGAAGTGATACCCAAAGGTCTAGTATATGACACAAAAGGGGTAGAGACAGGGAGGTGTTGAACCCCACCTGTAGCAGGTGTAGTTGGAATGCTTGCACTAGGCATAGTCTAAATAATAGGATAACCAATCAACTGTGTTGAACTGGTTGTAGCCAGGGGAAGTGGCAGTGGAACAAATTTTTCCACAAAATACCGCAACCCATTGGTGTTCATTGGGATGATGAAAGTGGAAACAAATGAAGACATAACTGGAAAAGGTGCAACATGAACCAAAGAATTCCAAGAGGGTTAGTGAGTGGAGGATTAATAGGAGGGATGGCACCTTCAGTAAAAATATCCTCTAGTAAAAGAGACTCTTGGGAAGTACTGTCCAATTCAGTATTTGATATTAGATATTGATTTCCTTGTGTAGTGGGGGAATCTAATTCACTTGAGACACTAGAAAATTCCTCCACATAAGTGGAGGAAGGCGTCATTGTCATCGAGACACACAACGAGCACCTAATGTCACCACGGTGAATGCTATTTTTAGTAAAATTTTAAATTAAGTGTGATATATATTTAAGTCTCAATAGCACAAAGAACACACCTAAAAAACCAAAAAAACTCTAAAATAGATCAGCAAGCAGTCAAGGATAAAACTTTATCTGATAGCCACAACTAGCTGGAGATGAAACCCAGTATCAATGGGCTATAAGAGAGAGTTGTCCTAATGCAACAGTTATGATTACTCATGAGCTTATCTTGAATCTCGATAAATAGGGTCCAAGCATTCTCGTGGAGACGAGTACCCTCCCAACAAAAAAAATACAGAGTAGGTTTGGTTTTTAGGTACAAGGGCAACCCACCCTAGTCACTTTGTGTTCTTCCGTAGAAGTATGGCCACTAATTTCACCTCAAATCATAGACACCATCGGGGGGGGGTCATGATCATGTGTAGTACATTGTGTGGGTAGGATACCTGAGTCCCTGACTCAGCTTCGATATCCCTGAAAGGATCATCGGTACACAAAATATGTACTGAAATGTAATATAAGGCAGGTTACCTTCTCTCAAAGTCTAATGGTGCCTCATGGTTAGCTCCCTTGTTAGAGAATAAGTCATAGTGGATGTCATTGAAGAAATATTTTCTCTCTTTAATGACACTAGTTTAAGTTTTTCAACCATCGGGATTTGAATCACACAGCCTAACCCAAGACCCTAGCCTAAACTAGCATGTGTGTATCCTGATAAAAAAAAAAGAGAGTTGCTGATCAATTTTATTACAAGGTTTATTTTAAAGGTACTTGATTAATGTCTTAGGAGGGATTTTTATGTATGGAATTTGTGATACCTGACTCAAACTATGCGGAAAATATGCTTTCCAGTTTCAATTCGATGAAAAAGACTTTCTAGAAGGAGAGAGTAACTAAACATCTTTTCCAAAACAAAACAATCCTAATGCAGCTCTAACACAAAGAAAATAAATGCATAAACATAATATTGAGATAGAAAACACAAAATAAACTTTGAACAAACTAGCTAAAATGACAGAAAGCATAAATATTTTATTTTATTTTATTTTCCAAATTAAATCAATTAAGCTCATTTTCAAAATAAATAAATGTATGCATGCATCCATTAGAAACAAAGTCAAGCAGATTAGACTCAAGGACCAGACAACTAAGTAAAATTGTCACTGGGTGGGCAACAAAGGTTTGGCACTATAACACAGGTCCCAAGGGTACACAAGTCGTTATCAGCTAGGGTAATGCTCTGTGTTACAAAGGGAGAGGCAATATAACACACTGGATAACACTAGTAGGGTGTGTTATAGCAGTTTCACATAAAAAAGGGGAAAATACAAATCAAATCAAGGGTTGAGAACATAAATACAAGCATGCAAGCAGGAAAAAAGAAGCCTAATCCAAGCTGACAAGAAATGGACTAGGCCGAAGAGACCTAGAAATACAGGATCTAGGAGACACGAACCAAGAATCAAAGAACATTCCCCAGTGGAGTTGTCAATTCTGTTATAGGGTTTAATGCACGGGTAGATGAGGCAAGAAACCCTCTCAGGTTCTTCAGAACCTAAGGCAGGTGGATCAAGGGATCTAAGGTTGAAAAAGTGAGAGACGTTCAAGTATACCAATGCTAGATAAGAACTGACAAATAAACGATGAGTGTAGACCTATTTATCCCCCACATAGTTTTTCTAAAGAAATCAGTGTGGTAGAGAATGGATGCTCAGCCATCTCTGAGAATGAGACCAACACACAAGATAGACAATAAGTGATCTTCACAACGTATATAAACTTTAACAATTCAACATAATAACATATAAACATTGAATGCATCAATATCAAAGCATCAGTCTAAATCATGCTAATCAGTGGTTGTCATTGATGTCAACCCAAGCAGCACCAGGGACTACCTTGATCTTGCAAGGGAGTTTTGACTTGACAACTCATATTATTTTACGTCAAATATCTTCTCAATGGATTCTACTCATTAAGATGTTTTCGTTGATATATGGTAAGCCTCCCAATTCTTCACATTTTGAGAGTTATTTGCATTTGAAGTTAGTAACCCTAGTTAGTGAGCTAAAACCCTATGGGGTTGTGGCATGGCACTCATAATTGGTTGTGTTCATTGAATAGTCAATAACTAATAATATTTTTTTTCTCCTAAAATCCCTCCAACGTTCACTTGTTTAGGACCATCTCAACTCAAGGCATTCATATAAATAATGACCCTCATATTCTCCTCCTGTAGGGATTTTGTGGCTTCAAACAGGTCATCGTGGCATTTTCACTATAACTTTTTTTCTGCAAAGCTTTAGAAGCTGAAATTAAAAATCGTTTGATATGACATATTGATGAACCTCATGACCAAATTTCAAATCTTGGTTTGCTATATTTCAGAGATATGATCTGAGAAAGTTATGGTTTTTGTAGGCTCCCCAATTCCATGTTAAACAGGAGACGTTGGGAAAATCGTCATAACTTTCTCTCTGAGAATTGGATTAAAATTTCATAAATAGCCACAGAAAGAGGAAGGAATTTATTTTATTGAGTAGAATTTTTAGGGCCAAAAGTCGCAACAATGACACGTGGAACTTCATACAAGTTCACTCTATTCAACCAGGCTATAATCAGGTCATCGTGGGAGATTGGAAATCACTCTTTCTTGAAGTATCCAATCTTGATAAGACCTATGGGGTTGCAAAGAGGACTCATAGGGCTACCATAGTACAAAATTTCAGACCTTGGAGATCTGAAATTACATATATACAACAAATTCAATATCAAGCTCCTCGAAGGCAAGAAAAAACATGCATTCAAGGATCACTGCAATAAGGACCACACATCAACAGTCAAGGGTAAGTCTCCTACAGCAAGGTATGTATGATTAACCATTTACATTTGAATTTTGAATATCAGCTCCGACATATGTTTTGCAGGACAAATTATATACAGGGTCTCAGTTATATCTCTATGTCTCTATATGTCACAGTTAGTTTTGATACCACATTTCGGATGTCCTATTCTTGATACTACACATTTGATGCTACACCAAGTCTGCTAAATCTATATGATGTTGTAATTTCATGTTACTTGTCTTGTCATGGTTTATAGAATGGTCTCTATTCTTGTACTTAGAACTTGGTTCATCACAAGTCTAGGGTTTTCATTAGTTTCTATTGTATATATCTTTAGGTCAGTTTTGGATACAGTCTTGCATAGAGTCCAGGCCTATATCAAGAGTGGGAGTCTTTATCTACTGCTGCAACAAGTCAACAAAAAAAGTGAAAAGCACACTTCAGGTACGCATTGTAATTTGTATTTGTATTTATTCATTATTATGAACTTACATGTGTTTTGCAGGCAGAGGTAAGTTGAAGGGTATTTTGTTTTGTTTTTGGATTCGTTTTGCCAGGAAAATTTTGCATGCAAGTAGAAGAAGATTCAAGTAAAATTCAAGAAATAATTCAAGAGCAGAAGTATCAAATCAAAGGAAGCATTTCAGTGAGACATTCTTTGAATACATGATAGCCATCCGTATATTGTTAAGAAGTGTCAAGGCCAAGAGTCATCACTGTAAAATTGTAAAAGAGTCATTTGTAAAAGTGTCATCATTGGAAGAGTCATTATTGTAAAAGAATCAATCTGCGTAGAGTCGAAAAGGCATTTTTGGGAGGTATAGGAGTCTCTGTTGGGATGATGTCAAGGTTGGGTTGTTATATTGTGATTGGGTGTTTGGTCAAAATCATTGTAAATCATATTCTATCATGGATCATTGTCCCTGGTACGGGAATCCAAACTTTTGTCTCCTTTCAGTCATTATAGGGTGGCAAGGAGGTGCTAGGCTGGTGCATGAAGTCGCCTATAGGTTGGAGCCTGTGAAAACTTCAGGGTGGTAGGTTGGTCTAGGATGTTGGGGCATCCATTCAGGTCACTACTGAAGAAACCAGGGCATTGGGGTGTCCTTCCAGTGGAAGCTGGAGAAGACTGCTTTTCTTGAATTCTAGGAAGTTTTTTCTTTCATTTTAGTTGGGGCTAAAGATTAAAGAATTTATTAGAAAAGTGTTCAGTGGTTTTATACCCGGAGGGGGTTTTCCACCTAAATTTCTTGTGTCTATTGTGTTCTTTTATTTACTAGTATTATTGCATAAACATTAATAATAATTGAATATTAACTAATGCTCTGAAAAGATATAAAAGTGCTAATTGCTAAGGAATACTGATTCATCTCCCCTCTTAGTATTTCCAACAAATCATAGAAGCATAAACATGTAAAAATGAAAACATTATACCATGATAATAATAGAACAATAATATATCTATATTATTAAATAACTGAAGGAAGATTACAACCACAAGGTTTTGCAACAAGCTTTCCTCTAGCTCCTATCTCCTCAATCTATCTCTCAACAGTATCTCGACAACATGCCAATGCATGAATTCTCGTCCTTATTATAGTGGCATAGCCTCCAATATATTGGCAAGGGGAGGATTTGTTTTTTTCAATTCCTTCACCAATTCACTTCGAGAAAAAACCAGAAGTTTGGAGGATGTTTCCTTTACTTTATGATATTTTTCACGATTGGAAACATCTATAGATGAGCTCTAGGCAATCATTTCCATCTTTTTAGATTCAACTTTTAGTTAACCAGCTTATATCCATCTAACACTACATTTATCATGCGCCAAGTGGGATCAAATCCCTCGAGCTGCAAACCTTCTTTTTGGAGTGTAGAATTTGAGGAAAGGTCTGCACCTTGAGGGATTTGATCCCTCTCGGCACATAATATATCTAGTGTTAGATGGATCTAAGTTGGTTCTAGTGGATGGAAACAATGTCACATTTTCAAATTATCATTATTATGTATATGTTTGAGATTAACTTCAAAATTAACATTATGTTTTCTTTTCTTGGCATGACCATATCATTCTCTTCTTTAATTTAGTCTGTGTTGCTTGCCTTGAATGGTTTATATATCTTTGTTTGGATGTTTTGAGTGGTTTATGTGTTTATGTGTTTGGCTTTGGATGATAATGTTTTTGAATGTTACATTTGTTGTGTTATATTTTTATATGTGTATGTAATTGTCTATTAGTAATTAGTTGGTGATGAAGCAGGGAGACAATCTTGTCAATAATATGTAGGAGGATTGATATTGCACATATATTTCATTTAATTTTAGATATCACAACTTCTAACAACTATTTAATTCTTAAATAGTGAATATTACTAAATATATCTTGAAGAGTAGTTTTAATAATTTATTGCGTCAAGATTACTCTTGAAATATTTTTTTTCTTTGCTAATGTTTGAAATAATTTATTTCCTTCAAGAATATTGTGATGATTTTTTATCTATAGTCTATTCAGCAAAGTCAAGAAATAATGTATTTTTGAAAAAAAAATATTTAATGAGTGGCTAGAATTATAAATATTCATATTATTTGTTTCTGTAAACACTTATCACATCTCCTTAAAGAATATTTTGATTTGTTTTGAAAGTTTATAAATATATCTTTTCCTCTTATAAATATTATGAATACATTATTATATGTAGTTATCTATTAGTAATTTTGAATATATGTAATTGTCTATTAGTAATTATTTGGTGATGTAGAAGGGAGACGGTCTTATAAAGGATTAATTTGCACTTTGCAGGAGGATTGATTCTGCACATCTATTTCATTTTCATTCTAGGCATCGCAACTTTTGACAACTAATTAATTCTTAATAGTGTCCTTTTAGGTATGGTTATATATCTTGAAAATATTTTTCTTAATAATCTACGACGTCAAGATTAAAAACATCTAATTCATCTAATGCAATCAATCAAATAAGATTAGAAAACAACATTTACACTTAAATCAGTGCATCTAATGCAAGCAATCAAATGAAATTAGAAACCAACATCTACACTAAAATAAATGCATCAAGTGAATGCAATCAAATAGGACTAGAAATACAAATCTACACTGAAATAAATGCAACTAGTTCAAGCAATAAAAAAGGATTAGAAATCAACATCTACACTGAAATTAATGCATCTAGAGCAAGCAGTCAAATAGGATTAGAAATCAACGTCTACATTGAAATCAATGCATCTAGTGCAAGCAATTGAATAGAATTCTAAGAAAACATATTCTACACTTAAATCAATGCATCTAGTGCAAGAAATATTTATCCTTCTCTCTCCCCTACATATAATCTTGGAAAATATTTTTAATAATTTACAGTCTCAATATTAACAACATCCAATCCATCTAATGTGAGAAATCAAATAGGATTAGAAAATAACTACACTGAAATTAATGTGTCTAATGCAAGCAATCAAATAAGATCAGCAATCAACATCTACACTAAAATCAATGCATCTAGTGAAAGCAATCAATTATAATTAGAAATCAACATCTACACTGAAAGCAGTGCATCTAGTGCAAGCAATCAAATAGGATTAGAATTCCCCATCTACACTGAAATCAATGCATCTAGAGAAAGCAATCAAATATGATTAGAAATAAATATCTACACTTAAATCAATGCATCCAGTGAAAACAATAAAATATAATTAGAAATGAGCATCTACACTTAAATGAATGCATCTAGTGCAAGCAATAAAATAGGATTATAAATCATCATCTACACTAAAATCAATGCATCTTTTGCGACAAATATTATTCCTTCTCTCCCCCATCCATCTATATTTATATCTCCCTTCATCTCTCCTTCTTTGTCTCTCTATCTCACCCCCCCCCCAAAAAAAAAAAACACATGCTCTCTCTCTCCATATATATCTATCTATCCCTCCCTCCCTCTCTCTATCTCTCTCTTCACCTCCCATCTATATCTCTATCTCCCTCTACTTCTCTTTGTCTCTCTATATGACCCCTAAAGAATACACACTATTTCTCCATATCTATCTATCTATCCCTCCCTCTTACTCTCCCTCTCCCTCTCTCCCCCTTCTATTTCTCTTCCCTCCTACTCTCCTCTCTTCTTCTCTCTTTGTGCCTTATCTCTCTCTCTCTCTCTCTCTCTCTCTCCACTTTTCTCTCTTTATGTCTTTTTTCTTACTTATCTCTCTCTCCCTCTCTTCCATCCCTCTCTCCCCTTTGTTATGTCCTCTCTTTATGTATTTTTTCTTACTTATATCTCTCTCCCTCTCTTCCATCCCTCTCTCCCCTTTGTTATGTCCTCTCTCTATTCCTTCCTCTTTGTCCCTTTCTCTCCCATCTCACTATATCTCCCCCCTTCTCTCTCTTTACCCTCCAACTATGTCACTATGTCCCTCCCTCTCTCCCCTCTCCTTCTCTCCCCCCTTCCTTCAATCTCTCCTTCTTTGTCTCTTTGACTCACCCCAAAACATACACAATCTCTCTCTCTCTCTCTCTATCTCTCCCTTATCACTCCCTCTCTCTCTGCACTTTTCTCTCTCTATGTCTTTCTTCTTCACTCTGTTTCTACCCCTCTAACTCTATCCCTTTATCCCTCCCTCTCTCCTCCTCTCTCTCAGTCCTCTCTTTGGTCATTCCCCTCTCTCCCTTCTCTCATACCTCCTTCTCTCTCCCCCAATCTCTCTCTCTCTCTCTCACCTTATCACTATCTCTCTCCCCCCCTCTCCCTCCCTCTCTCTGCCCTCCAACCTTGTCACTATCTCCCTCCCCCCATCTTTGTTGTCTCCCCCTCTCTCTCTTACCCTTCTCTCCCTCTCTCACTCCTCTCTTTCTCTCTCTCTTCATTCTTCCTCTTCCCTCTCCTTCATTGTATCTCCTCCTCTCCCTTTAGACTCACCCTATCTCTCCACCCCCATCACTCTATGTCTTTGTTCTTCCCTCCATATATATCTAGAGAATATATATCTTGATATATTAATAAATATATTATAACATAAAAATTGAAGATTATATTAAATTTAGTATTGCATTAATCCAAAGTTATTAAATTTAAAATATTAATATTATAATATATTAATATTAATATTAAATATAATATTAATATTATAATATCAATATTAGATTTAATGATGTTTTTTACATGGCATGATAAAAAAATTATAATAAAACTACATCAAATTAATATTTTCAAATATTACAATTTTGATGTGGAAATATTTATGTCTTTAAAGATTTTAATATATCCCTAGGATATGGCTTTTCCTTTTAAAGATTCATTTTAAAAATGTTTAGTTAAAATAAATATTAAAAGATTTTGGAGCAAGATTTTTTATTCTTTGTGTTGAATTAACCTTTTTTCCTTTGATTTAAGAAATGACATTGGCTTTAGTAAAGAGTAAAAATGTTTAAAATTTTACTTAATTTGGAATTTTAATGTGGTAAAAATTTTGTTAAAGGTAAATTTATGATCCATTCAAATTCATGTATATGATAAAAGAACTATTAAAAGCATGAGATAATTTACTATCCATTCAAATACATAGTTATATTTTAATAATTAATCTTAGTCCATTAATAAAATTAAAAAGTTATATATAATTTAAGATTGGCCGACATTAGTGAAAATTATTTTTATTATTTTTTGAGGACGTGGCTTACTTACACATCAGGGTCATCTTGCGCTATAGAATGTGCATCTTGATGCAATGACGGAGTCACGGTGCATTAACTCATGATTTCCCTTTGTGAGCTCATGAAATTCAAGTAGTGTGCCCTCATTGAAGACACATAGTGTGTTTTTCTAGGTTAACGCAGTTTGTTGGTCACTGGGCCATGTTAGCACACACTTTTCTAGTTTTTGGGTTGTATTATTATGGAAAATAGGTTTGTAAATTAAGGTTTCTTCTAGGCCAAGTTGGTATTCTCATCTAAGCTGGTGTAACACCTTTGTGCCAAACAAAAATGAATGGGTTTCTCGATACTTGGATCCCAAACAAGCCACTCACTCAATCCACCATTAATGGATAAGCCTAAATCCCAAAGCCACCATGGCCAATCATCATCGCCCATACCCCATGGCTCTAATGGTGCTTTGTCTCTATTCATAGATGTTGCTCTAACAATATAATGCTAACTCATCACTTCTCTCCAATACAACCCGAGGCCAACCCGACTATGTTGATGTTGGGCTAGCGTTACTAGAATTTTGATCAATTTTTAGCTTGCATCATACCATCCAATGGAGCATGCATTATCCCTCATAGCTAAGGGACTCTACTATAATATGCCCCTAACTAATAATATTTCACCATCAATAGGATACCAACTCATGATCTCTCACCAATCCATCCTGTGGGAAGGGTCGGATTCATGGGTACATGTATATGGAACAAGTTCACTATGTCGTGCCATGCTCAACTCATGCAGCTCCACCTGGTCAATCAATAAGATCCATCTAGAAAAAATTGTCTCTCTCCCTATAATGGACACAAGTGATAAAATCATATTGCAAGCCCTGTCTATGTACTCCTGGAGAGGGATGTTGTTTGAAATTGTTGGAGCTCCTTTGCATATGTCTGCTCCTCATCAATCGTTGGTCCAAAATATGGTTTCTCATCCTCCTTGATCATGGGCTCAACATGAGCCTCCAACTTGCTCTACAAAAATAGTTCATCATGCACATTGTGCATATCATCCTCCGCAACTAACTCACACCTTTTTATGTGCTCTCCATGCTAAATCATCAGTCACTTATCTCATAATTCTATCCCCTGATATTCCTCCCTCATGGGGACAATTTGTTGCTCATGATACTCCTCCATCACAAATGGATGCATGCCTCAGCTACTGTGAATAATGCCAAATGATTTTTCTTTCTGCTTAAAGGTATCCTTGTAAAAACCCATGGACTTGACTATAAAAGAAGAATCATCATCTAGATAGTCAAAAAGGATCTCCTCCTAATATATTTTTGTCGTCTCCTATGTGTCACTCAAACACAAGTGGTTAGGCTCCCATGGTTCCTTGTAAATGAAGCAAAGACACTTCCTCATTAAGTCATCCTTGTTGCATGATCTACAAATCCTGAGCAGCTCCTCCTTGGTAAATTATCTTCTAAACAACTTAATGTTCTACACAACCAACATTTTTTCTAGTTCATAAGCAAAAGTTGAGACCATCTATTCCTTTCTACAAATTCCCAACAACTTAGACTATAATTTCTTGCAGATGGCATCACTACCATAATTGTAGACAATATGGACTGCATGTGTGTTTTTACCATGTCAGGACTATGTTTCTAGATGTTGAGAAACATTGTAACATTTGAAGCATCAATTTATCACACTCTAGATGAAACATGATGTCATATGATGGGCCATGATCGCATGGAGGCAAACCTATAGGTGTGGTGATAGCCTCATAATTCCATGGATGCAGTGTCAAGGGCGTGGTTGAGGCCCAAGGTCACTGAAAAGCAATTTAGCTCAGGGACTGGTCACTTGGGGTGGTTACTTGGTCCCTGAGTGTCCTATAAGCCCTGTAGGATGTCATATTGTGGTCAATAAGTTTCAGTTATTAGCCCCACTTCCATAAGTGAAGCTTGGAGGCCGAGTCATGTCATAGTAACTCTTTGTCTCATGTTTACCCTGGCATGCCAATGAAATTGGGTAAATGTGGTAGTGGTGGTTATAGATTGGTATCAGATCTCCCATGTTCAACACTTGGACTGGATGGGTAGAATGTGTCTTTCTTGCATGCATTTTAATGTCTATGTTGTTGTTATGCATTCATTGTTGTGGTTATGGTTTTCATGCATGAGTTCATTGTATGGAGTTGGTTTTATCATGCATGATGTTGATATATTAATGTGATTATGTATATACATGTATCATGCTAATATGGATTGATTTTGCAGATGAGATAGCCTCCCCTAGACTTCACTAAGGTATGTTGATTATGTTTATATTTGGTTTATCTGACATGTTATGTTTACAGGAAGAAGAGGATCAGAGATGACAAGCAAAATGGTGGATTACAATTCACGAGACTCTCCTTACAGATTGTTGAACCTCAGAATTACCCTCTCCTTGGCAGCTTTTCTCACTTCTTTCCCTTCCTTTTCCATAAGATTACAGATCCCCATCAATGATAAATGATAGGTTTTGTCTTAAGGAGGGAATTAAATGATTGACATGTTATATTTTTATGTTTTTGCTATTTGAATAAATTTTTCCAAATTAGCTACAGAACACAGCCTATTCTGCAGCTAACTGTGTATTCCGTAGCTACTTCCATGGTCTGATAGGTTCCAGGTGTCAAATGAAGAAATCGGCCACATGGGAATCTCTAGAATCGTCTCCACATTGATTCTATCCTAGTCACTCAGCCGAGATCGATAAGAAACCATGCTCAAGATCGTAGTCAAAGGTGGATTCAAACATATAATACCCAGAAGCAATAGGACTCTTTGTCTACTCTTTCATGGTTAATCAATAAAACCAACAGTTCTGTTGCAGCATTAACTCGGATCAGCTACCGGTGTTAATGGTTATGTTGTAAATCTCTTGCTCGAATTCAAGTCACCTGTTGCTGATCAAACATTTACGCAGTCCTGTTGTAATACATATAGGCCACCTGTAGCTAGTTTTCCTCAAAGACAGTTATGATTATTTCCTTTTAAATACTAGTTGTACAAAACCGAGGGGGGTTCGAAGAATTTGATGTATTAAGTTTAGACTTGTAGCTCTATATTTTGGACTTTGTTCCTATCTATAATATAAAGTCGTGTGTTGACCAATGATCATTTAAAAGATAATTTTCAATTAGTTAGCAGCTCAACCCAGTCAGTTGCAGAGGGCCCCTGCACTAAAGGAGGTTTTCTTTCCATTCGTTTTCTGTTTAGTTTTAGTTTCACCATTTGCTTTTTAAGCAGTATCTCTAACTTAGGTTGATTTCTTTTAGTTTTGATCAATAGCATAATGTTAAAACCCAATTGTGAAGTCTTGTTTCTCCAACACATTTCATGAAAGGAAACGATTTTGTTTCTAAACAAAGTAAGGTTGAAGTGATGAGAATGCATTATTGACTAGTTTACTCATTGTTTTGTTATTTATTTTTTTAGTTCAAATTATCAATACACTGCGTTAATGAATGTTTTTTATCACCATTTCAAGTTGATACCCATCCTAAACTAAATGGTTAAACATTGACTTCACACAATGGTTGAAATCAATCAGTTACCTTCTGCATGTTTTCATTTAGTTCTCTAGATCATAAAGACAAAAAGTTTCTTATATTCCATCTCAAGAAGGTTATCTTTCAAAATTGAGATTAAAGTAACTAGAAGTACTTCAGTTGATTTCATTCTATGTATTTATCTCAACATGCATTACAACTTCACCTTTAATTTTAATAATTAGATTCATGACTTAGGATTAATGACAAGATAGGGCAGATGCTCTATTTTTCCTTCTTTTAAATTAGATTTTGACTAGTTTTAGCTCTTGGTTCACCTTTAGGAAGTTTAGATTCAATTTCTCATAGTTCAGATTGTACATCATTAGGAATCAAAGAAAAAAAACCCCCAAAACAATATAAAAATACAAAACAATGTAGTAAGAAGGGTTAACTAAGAACATATAGTGCACTACACTTCATTAGCATACAAACCTTGGTTGATAATTTATGCAAGAAATTTAGGACACTAAATTGACTAAACATTTTGGCGTTGTTGCCAGGGAAGTGTAATTAGGTAACCTTATCTCTTACATTCAAAAAAAATAAATGATATGCATAGAGAAAGAGACTCTAGGGGTAGATTTATAGCTAGAGGCAGGATTTAAATTCCTACAACACCACCTACTCCACCAAGAATAAGAAGAGATACACCTCCATCTCAAGCTCATACTCCTAGCCATAGAACTCCTGAATTTCTAAGGTCATAAATTAAATCAAAAGGATCTCCTACTTCATCTACTGAGGCAGTTCTAGAGGAGGAAAACCTTGGACCTCCAACAAAAGGAGTAGCGTTTTTCACCTCCACAGGGGAGCATATTTTAGTTGAAGAATTAAGAATACCTAGTGAGGAAGAAGAAGTAGAACCTCTCTCCCAGATACCATTAATAGAGGAACCATAGGAAGAGAAATTAACCTTACAGGTTGAACCTTATACTGACTCTGAAGAAACTATAATGGCAGAAGAAGGAGAGGATGGATAATTCACACTGTTTGGAGGAGGGGATAGAGGAAGAGGTAGAGGAAATAATGGAGGAGGTAGAGGAAATAGGGAAATAGATAATTCTTTTGGATTCCCGATAGTTGATGAAGAAACAAATGCCACAATGAAAAATATCTCACAATCTGTCCTCCCAAATTTCCATGGGTTAAACAGTGAGGATCCTGAAACATTTTTATTGAGTTTGAAGTCTTGTGCAGAACCTATGATTACTTAGAAGACTCTCAAAAACTTAAGTTGATTCCTTCAACATTGAAAGGAGATGATTTGAAGTGGTTCATGGGGTTGGTCACTCAATCCATTAGAACATGGAATGACATGAAGAAAGTGTTTTTGGATAGGTATTTGGCTTATTGCATGCCTACCAATCACAAGTATGAAGTATTCAAAATGATGCAGAGAGAGGATGAAGATTTAGAGGATTTAATTGAGAGATTCAACTATAACTTGAAAAGAGAAAAGATGGATAATTTAGATGAAGATACCTTAAAATCTCTTCTATTAAGGGTCATTAGAGATGAGTGGATAGATATCCTTAACATGATGGGGAAGGGAGATATCTCTCTTCTCCCATTAAGTGACATAGGATAATTATGTGTTCATCTCTCAAGAGGGAAATCCAAAACTGGGAAAGGTCCAAGAGATCCTTCTCTTATTAGAGTAAATAAATCTGCAACTAGATCAGTGAATAGGGAAGAAATTGGGAATATGCTTGATGAATTCAAAACAGATATTTTAGGCAGCCTTAGTGAGAAAATAGACACCCTTAAGTTGCAAAACAAGCAAAAAACGGAGGTTGATGCTTTAGCTATTTTCTGTCCCAAATGTAGAAAAAAACATGCTTTAAGAGAATGCCCTTTGGATGAAAAAATCATAGAGACTTGTGTGATTTGTTCAAAAAACCATGAGACCAAGGGTTGTCTTTAAATTCCAGGTCTTAATATTGTTTTTCAAGAAGAAACAATTCTAGATTCAGCGGAATCTCTTTGCTTTTTCTCTAGAAGACTTTGGCAGGGGCCACAAAATCAAGGATCTAACAATCAAATGTATCTTCAACCCCCACCAAATTGGAATTCTTGGCATCAAACTTGGCCTCAACCTCAACCTCAATCTCAATCTCAACCTTGGGCTTAAGGAATACAAAATCCTTATGGAATATTTTCTCAATATTATCAATATCCTCCATCATATCATAATTCTCCTCCCCCACAAATTCCACAACAAAATTAGTAGCCACAACTTCAAAATCAGAACCCTTAACTTTCACTACCGTTTTCACAACAAAATCCACAACAAAACCAAAATCCTCAACTCTTACTACCATTTTAGCAGAGACCAAATTAGCTACCTGCCCAACCATTACCAAACCCCAACAATAAAAATCCTCAGAATACTTACATGGTGGAAGGACAACAATTTCCAACTTATATGATCACTCCTCTAGATCTCAGTGACGTTCAACTAAGATCTGGTAGGATATTAGAAAAGGAAAGGCCTTATGTAGTTATTCAGGAACAAGACAATTCTGAGGAAGATTCTCTACAACCCAATAAAATTTTCGAAGGAACATCTGTCCAAAACCAAAATACTGAAAATGAAAAACAGAAAGAATCAATGAACTCAATTCCTATCATTAAGCAACCAGTATCTACTTCTGCACCTCCTTTTCCTAAAAGATTGCAAGTTGATAGAGGGGTGGAAAAGCAGATTATGTTGCCTAATTATGGTTTTCTAGATGAATTGAAAAATGTTTGTATCAAAATCCGTTTGTTACAATCCATTAAGGAGATTCCAATCCTAGCTAATATAATAAAGGAGTTGAGCATAAAGAAACCAGGAAGAAAAGCAAAAGAAACAAAAAGAATTCACCTAATAGGAAAAATAGCAGACATAATGATGGGAAAAATTGCCATACAAAAATATGTAGATCCAAGAAGTCCAATTGTGAAAACACATATCAATGGAGTTGAAATTCCAAATACATTGGTTGATTTAGAAGAAGCTATAAACATCATGAGCAAACAAACCATGGAATAGCTCAAGCTTCCTAATCTTTTTTACACACCTACATTACTGCAATTAGCAAATAGATCTGTAATCAAACCAGATGGTGTGTTAGAAGATATTTCAGTGTCCTTAGATTCTTGGGAATGCCCTATTGATTTTATGATATTAACCCCCAAGAACAATCTAAGAGGACATCCATTGATATTAGGAAGACCTTGGATGGCCACAGGTGATGCTTTCATTAGTTGTAGATCTGGTGACATGTATATTTCTGATGGGAACTCAACAAAGAAATTCACTCTATATCCTCCAAAAAGAAAAATCACAGAAATAGTTGACAAAGAATGGATTGATGATGAAAATTACATTTAGCCTCTCTTTACTATTTCAGACATTAGTGAAGATAGTCAAATCTTGAATACAATGGAAAATTTTGAATCATCTCCAAAATATGTACATGATCAATTCCAAGAAAAATCCAATATTGAATATTTTTCATCTAAGAAGGTGTCTCTTTATTCTATGGAAGAATTTGGTAGCTCTACAATTGAAATCTTTACATGGAGAACATTGAACATAAACAATAACTTGGAGAAATTACAACAAAAAAAGCTAATCAAAACATTACAACAACAGTCTGTTGCATATTCATGGGAATATGCTGACATGAAAGGTGTTATCACTGAGAACTGCAGTTGCATGTATATAGGTTAAGTCCAAAATTTCATGGGTAAAAATGAATGTTATATGGTTGTTCTCCTAT
This sequence comes from Pinus tabuliformis, assembly GCA_031772625.1. NCBI lineage: Eukaryota > Viridiplantae > Streptophyta > Pinopsida > Pinales > Pinaceae > Pinus > Pinus tabuliformis. Next base: position 140,644,630 of record CM062809.1, read on the forward strand.
GTTTACCACGTAGGGGTCATGTTTTTCAATGATATTGTTGAGAATCATTTTCAAAACCGCGAGTCATCCTCCATCATGATTGATTAAGATATGTCTTGTCTCGTATGTGTCATTTGTCCTTTTCGCAGTTTCGCAGCACCTTTTCGCAGTTTCGCAGCACCGTTTGATTGGCTGATTCTGCAGCATAGTAATGTTTTAGCCTTTTCGTAGCGCCAGCCATTTCGCAGCACATATCACTGAATTATAACTGTCTGCGCTACGAAATCACGGATTCGGGATTTTGCAGCGCACATTCTTGAAATGTCATGTCCAGGGATGAGTCATTGTGTCCGGTCGGATTGTTGTCAGTTTATGTACCTTCCAAGCAATTACGAGGCATCATTCCACCAATAGGTTCAGAGTCATGCACATTAAGTTCATTTAAATGTTCTTGTCATGCATGGTTGTGTCATGATGTTCTATTATTATTACTTGAAGTGGCCAGCTTATATGTTAAGTTATTTGAATTGTAATGAGCCCGAGTTTCTTCTTCAAGAGAGCTGCATTGCAAGCGAGCCTGTGTTCTAAAGTTTGAAGTTGCTTGTTGAGTTGAAGCTGCCGGTGTTACTGTGTGCAAAAGTTTTCAAGGCGTAATGGAGAAGAAAGAGCATCGGTCAGGAAGGTGTCAAAGGGCAGAACCCGAAGGATTAGACTTGACATTGAGGGAGGAAGGTGTTAAAAAGGCATTCAAAGACGCTGGTTGCTGGAGTTTTTGTGAAAAGCTGAAGGGAGGACACACTCAGGTAACAAAAGAATTTGCATTGAATTTTACAGGCTTGAGTTCCAAGGTATCTATGTTAGAATTCCCAGTATCTCCAGAGGCTATTGCTAGGGTAACTGAGATTCCTAGAGGAGGGCAGGAGTGGTTCAAAAATTTCAAATTTGATATGAGCCCCTGTAAAATATTCTTGAAGGAAGCCTATGTGAATGAAGATTTGACCAAGGCTGTACCTAGAAGTTATGTTAAGGAGAGTTATGCTATGCTTCTTACTTGTATTCAAAAATATTTAACTTGTGAGGGCAGATATAACAAAGTTTATTCATATCATTTCAAGTTGTTGCTGCATTTCACGGGTAAAGCACCTATAGATCTCCCATTCTACTTGTTTCGAAGCCTCAGTAAGATGTGTGATAAAATTCAATTGAGGAAGGATAATTGTGAGTCATCACTGTTTCATCATGGCCTAGTTAAACTGTTAGTGATGGATGGCTTGCAGAAGATTGGTAGGGATTGGGATTCTTTCATTTATATGGCCGGTTTCCAGAGTAAGACAGGCCTCACCCCACAGCCACTTAGAGAAAGAGAAGAATTAATGGAGGAACCCACTATTGCTGAGCTTAGGAAGGAGGCTAGGGAGAAAAAGAAAGTTAAATCTCAGTTGAACAAACCAGTCAAACCCTTGGTTATTAAAGAGCCACCTCAGTCATCATCAAAGGAAAAGGTCAAGCAAAAGAAGGATGTTCATGGATCAGCTGAATCTGAAAAAGCATCAAGAGTTAAAACTAGGGGTCAACTAAGCAAAGAGAAAGGTAAATCAGTAGCTGTGGAAGAAAGTCCAATTTCAAAGGCCAGTCTAAGTGACCTACTTGAGGTTATTGAATTTGAGCAGGGAGAACCAGTGCATCTTGAACCCATGCATATTGATTTGACCCAATCTTCTCCTGAAAGTACTAAGAAGTCAAAAGCTTCGAAAAGATTAAGGTTTGATGAGCCTAGTGAGGTGTTTATGTTCAAGCCAAGAAGGCCAGTTACAAGGAAGCAAATTAAAGAAGCTGAGAAAGTGAATAAAGAAGAAGAAGCTGTAAAGGAGAAAGTGCATAAAGCAAAGAAAGCTGTAAAGTCACCCAGAACAGAGGTAATTGAAGTGTTGACAAAAACAGTGGAGGCAGTCAAACATAAAGATAAGAATAAGAAGGTCATCATCACCCAAGGAGGAAATGTGATTGCCATAAAGAGTCAAGTGAAAACAGCCATAAAGGATCAGGTGGGAGCAACCAAAGAAGAAATTGTCAAAGCTAAAAATGTGTTTAAGGAACGTGCAGTTAGGTATGCCAATTATAAAAGAGTTGTGTTAAAGGGCAGCAAAAACCTAATGGGTCAGACAGATTCCGTAGCTAATGTATATACCTGGACGGTCCCATCCCTCAAGCAAGCTAAACTCCTCAAACAAATGAACCTGACCCTGAGGGCTAAGAACAAAGCTTTAAAGAAGGAGGTTTCAAATTTGAAGATGCGGCTAGGTCAGCTAGCTCATTAATTTGAGGAAAAGGTGATATTTTCAGTTTTGGTCAATTTTGTTTGGGTTCCACTATTTTGAAATCATCTAAGTCTTTGGCACCTGTAGAGGAAGTTTGAAAAGTCAAAAGTTCAAGCAAAGGATGCTTTAGTGCAAATGCATTCTGTTTTAGTAAAAACAGCAGTTTCGTAGCGCGCTACGAAACTGCTGTAGGTGTTGTTTTATAAGAAAAACAAGGAGTTTAATGATGAGGTCAGCAAATTTTTGAAGGAAAAGCCTCAAGGACATAATGGAAACCATAAAAGACTCCCCTAGCTATTCAGAGAATGACAGATGTGCATTTTGAAAAGGTGAAATATTTTGTTTCTAGCTCAAGTCTCGTTAAAGGCACTTTATGACCGAATTGTTAGGGTTTCTGTTAAAGTTTTCGGAGATTTTTGTTTGTACACTTGTTCAGCTCACAAAGCTTCCAGCTCATTGGAAAGTATGGTGATATGCGTTGTTTATGAAGAATTAGAGAGCAGGGGACATGTTCTTTAAGAAATGAAGAATGTTGGGAGACAGGGACCGTGAAAACAGAGCACATCTTTTGGTTAATTAATGAGCCATCTGCGCAACAAGAATCCAAAGCCAGCTCGTTCAGTGTATTCTCCTCCAAGATACTTCAACCAAAGCAGATAGAGGACATGTGTCAAGACTCAGAAAAGCATCATGCTACGAGGAGGACAGATTTTGGGTTTTGAGTAAATTAAGATCATTTGTAATTACAGTTCAGCAATCATGTAATTAATGAATTAGTTATACAGTAGATAAGGATAGTTAATAGCAACCTTCGATGCTCCCCTCATGCTGGAGGAGGAAGCTTGAGGTGGTTAAGCATGTAATCCTATATACGTATCAAACTGGGATGTAATTGGGGTTGGATGTTTTTTGGAAAAAACAGAGTTTATATTGGCTTATGTAAAGACTTGTTACAGTAATATAATAGACTACTTTGTTCTTCTCAGGATTCATACTTTGTTCAGATGCTCAAGATGTATGTGGCTTTGTCTTATCCTTTATGTTTTCCAGCTCTATAGATATACAATCACTCTGAATTCACCTAGTTGCTCAGATTTTCTGTGTATATTTATGAGTTGAGGTTCATTTGAGAAATGTTTTGAGTGTTTAGACTTTACATGCCCTGACTTCCATGAATGTGTAGTTTATGGTTTACTGAAATGGTGTTTGACTCCATGAACCCAATGGAAGAAATCTTATGTTGTCTGTCCAACCAGCATGTTTATTAAAGTTTTCATATCAAGAGTTAGCCCTCTTAGTGTTAATCATAATCAGTAGTTTGTTTTGAGAGAGCCCTCTCAGGTTAGGGAGGCTAATCCTTAGCCAAGAGTCTGGTCTGAAGCAGTTACATAAAATCTTACTGATTGGCAGCCCTCAGTACCTGATTTTGTGATAACAAAAGGAATTAGTCCTAAGACTTGTATACATCACATCTACATTGAGGAAAATTGTAAACCTATCAGACAACCTCAAAAAAGGATGAATCCAAATCTTAGGGAAATTGTGAAAGAAGAGCTGCAAAAACTGTTGAATGTAAACTTCATTTACCCAATTTCAGACAACTAATGGGTTTCCCCTTTAGTGATTGTGCCTAAAAAAAATGGTAAATGGAAGGTGTGCATTGATTATCGAGAATTGAATAAAGCTACCCTTAAAGATCATTTTCCTTTACCCTTTATAGATCAAGTGTTAGATACATTAGTAGGTAAGAAGTATTTCTCATTCTTGGATGGTTTTAGTGGTTATAATCAAATTCAAGTGGCACCTGAAGATCAAGATAAAACCACATTTACTTGTCCATGGGGAACCTATGCCTATTGAGTACTTTCTTTTGGATTATGTAATGCACCTAAAACATTTCAAAGAGCAATACTAGGAATTTTTCTCTTATCTAATACATGATTGTGTAGAGGTATATATGGATGACTTTACAGTCTATGGGAATACATTTGAAGAAGCTTTGGAAAATTTGGAAAAAGTTCTTAAAAGATGTAACCTCTCACTAAGCCATGAAAAATGTTTTATGATGTTTACAGAAGGGATTGTTTTAGGACATCACATTTCAGGAGATGGAATTAAAGTTGATAAATCTAAAGTTGAAGTCATCTCTAAATTATCAATTCCAAATTTTCAAAAGGATGTTAGTTTTCTAGGATTTACAGGATACTATAGATGATTTATAGAAAATTTCATTAAAATAGCAGCCCCATTCTTCAAATTACTCACCAAGGATTGTGAATTCAATTGGAATCCTAATTGCCAGTTAGCATTTGAGACTTTAAAAGAAAAAATTTCTGAAGCACCCATCTTGAGAGGTCCAAATTGGAAACTGCATTTTCACATTTCAATAGATGCTTTAGATACAGCTCTGGGAGTTGTATTAGGAAAAAAAGATTTGATTCCCTGTGACATCTACTATACAAGTAATAATTTGACTCCCATTGAGTTAAATTATATTGTAACTGAAAAGGAAATTTTAGTTTTTTTCATGCCATCAACAAGTTCAGACATTATATAACAGGATATGAAACCTTTGCTCATATAGATCACTCTACAATTAGATACTTAATGAATAAACCTATTACTAATGGTAGAGTTACAAGATGGCTATTACTCTTGCAAGAATTCAATATTATTTTGCTAGATATACCTGGAAAACAAAACACAGTTGTTGATTTCTTTTCCAGAATTAAAAATATCAAAGATGACACTCAGGTTGAAGATAAGTTTCCTGATGAATATCCTTTTGCAGTGACTACTTAGACCCCTTGGTTTGCAGATATTTCCAATTACTTAGTCACAGGGAAATTTCCTTCACATTTGTTTCCTAGAGAGAAAAGAAAAATCATTCAAATAAGTGAAAGATACTCATGGATCACTAATGAATTGTATTAAACAAGTCCAGATCTCATGATCAGAAGATGTGTTAGGGAAGATGAAATGCCTGAGATTCTTAAGGCATGTCATGATGAACTGTGTGGTGGACACTTTGTTGACAAGAGGACAACCTATAAAATCCTTTCTTTAGGATATTATTGGCCATCCATCTTCAAAGATGCCAAAGAATATGTCAGGAGGTGTCACAGCTGCCAAAGGGTAGGGAAACATGCTTCTTCAAATGAAATTCCACTAAAAATTCAGGTACTTATTAAAACTTTTGAAAAATCAGCCTTGGATTTTGTTGGACCAATTAATCCCCCATCTAGCAAAAGAAATATATATTGGTATGCACTGATTATGTCACTAAATGGGTAGAGGCTAAAGCATTACCTTTTGCCAATGAAAAATATGTAGTTAATTTTCTTTTTGAGGACATCTTCACTTGTTTTGGTGTTCCAATACAAATTGTGACAGATCATGGATCTCAATTTACATCTAAAATGGTGAAAAGTCTTGTGGAAGATTACAAGATCAAACATAGGAAATCTACCCCCTATCAGCCACAAGCAAATGGTCAAGTTGAATCTACAAATAAGGTGATTGAAGGAATTCTCACTAAGACTGTGCATCTACATAGAAGAGATTGGGTAGAAAGGCTTCCTAAAGCCTTATGGGCTTATAGAACTACATGGAGGAATACAACGGGACACACACCCTATGAACTTGTTTATGGGAAACAAGTCATGTTCCCTATAGAGTTTCAAATCAAAACCTTCAAGATGGCAGTCCAATTGGGACTGGATTTATCAGAGGCATAGAAACATAGATTGGAGCAACTCAATGAGCTTGATGAAATCAGGTATGATGAAGTTCAAAGAACCAGTATAGTCCAATAGCAAAGGGCTAAATCACATGATAAATATATCAAGGAGAAGAAGTTTCAAGTAGGAGATTGGGTACTTTTGTTCGATTTAAAATTCAAAGATTTTCAAGGGAAGTTTTAGACTCATTGGCTTGGGCCATATGAGATTGAATAAGTCTTTAATAATGGAGCAGTAAGGATAAGGACAATAGATGGAAGCAAAATACCTCTTCTTGTGAATGGTCATCGATTGAAGATATATCATAAACCAATTTCAAGAGAGGAGTTCATTAAGATTTTCCAGAATAACTTTGAAATGAAGCTAGTGAAGAAGAATTCTTCTTCTCCACTAAATTATCCTTTATTTTTCCTATATATATATATATAATAAAATAAAAATTGTATGAGTTTGAAAACCAATCATTGATTGGCATACTTATACAGAAAATACAGGGTGAAAATCAGATATTTCTAACATCCTATATTTTCCATTTCCTTTATTTAATAAGTAGTGACAAAAATATACATTCATTTACAATTTAGAGTCTGCAAATTCATTAGTCTCATTCCATCTTATTCTGTTTTCATTTTATTTTACAGTTCCATTTCATCTCACTGACATATTTCATTTACATTTTATTTTTACAGTTTTACTCCATTTCACCCTATTTCCCATTTTATTTTACATATCATTCCATCTCACTATTATAACCCATTTCCATTTCATTTTTACACTCATATTGTATAGCCATACTTCACTTTTCCTTCTTTTCACATTCTGCAGTTGATTCCATTCTGCAGCTAATCTGATTCTACAGCTACAACTTACTTATCAACTTTGGCACAATTGTACAGCTCACAAATAAATCATGAATGCAAGAAATTGAAGAATCAAGTTTTGGAGACCAAACATGCTAAAAGGTACCTACATATCAACACCAAAAGAGTTATCAATCAAAAGGTTAAGTTCTAAAGGTAAAATGCAAAATTTATTTCAAACAACAAGTTAAAAACATAAGGCGTGTATAGTATGAATAATTGTATGTCTCCTTAACGAGTCATCATTTGATTTGACTTCCACTTCATCATACCAAATCTCTGCCACATCTTCCATACTCTGTACCAAACAGTCCATAATAACTTCATCATACCACATCTCCGCTACACTCTCCATACTTTGTACCTAAACGGTCCCTAATAACTCCATCTGTTAATGATCATGGCTACGATGCGACCAACTTATCCGCGTCTCTCAAAACCCTCACCGTCTACTTATTCCACGCAAACCCGTAGTTCTTTTTCACCATACCTGCAGTCAGTCCATTTCATAGACCAGGAAAGTAATTCTGAAGGTTAAGAAAGTTTTCTAAACAGAAGCCATGGGACTCATTGTCAAGAAAGAGCCAGTAGGAGCAAAATATATGGAGGGATATCCACAACTCAAGGAGATGTTGCAGAAGGTTGGATGGCTCAGTTTCATTGAAAATTTGTATGGCTTCCACAAAGAGATTACAAAATCTTTTTCTAGATCATTTGATGGTATAGAAGTAGAAATTGGAGACATTAAGTTTGCAGTAACATAATATTACATAGCAGAGGCTATAGAACTACCAAGACATGGTGAAAGATGGTTCAAAAACAAGGAATTCCACAGTGAATCATGGAAAGTAATCCTTAAGAACCCAGGTATGGATGTCTCTATGTTTAGAAAAGGAATTCCTATTTCAGCACTTAAAAGTAAATGGAGAAGCATGCTTTTGATATTACATAAATTCATTAACTGTGAAGGGAGATTCGGGTGCATGTCTATCTACCATATACGTTTATTGATTAACTTTCTAGAAAATGGAGAAATCAATCTCCCTTTCTTCCTGCTAAATAGTTTAAGAAGGATGGCTTCAAATGTACAGAAGAAAATAGAATTCATAGACACAACCATGTACCATCATGGGTTGGTAAAGATACTAGTTGAGTTTCATTTGAAAAGAATAGGAGATGGAAAATTTCATGATAAGAAACTATTTCCAACAGGCATCAGAGTCACCTAAAGAGGGTAATTTCAAAATGAGTAGGAGAAAGAAAACTGATATAACCATTCAAAGCAAACATGAGTCCTCAACGCAGAAAAATGATGAACAGCTAGTCTCTGAAAATTTGACAGAGATCGGGGAGCAAATCAAGCAAAAAAGGAAGATGAAAAAGAAAGTTGGTGAAACTACTAGAAACAAACCTTAATCTTCATTACAACAAGATGATGAAAAATTAATCTTTGAAAAATTGACAGAGATTAGGAAACAAATGAAGAGAAAAGAAAAGATAAGGAAGGATAAAAGGGGTACAAAGGAGGAGAACGTAAGCCCTCTACAACTTAGAATGAGCTCTAGACTCTGAGGTATGGTAAAGAAGATATCATCAAAGGGAACAAAGTTCATAAATTTAGAAGAAGAAACCCCAGTACCATCTCCTGATAATGTTCCATCTGCACACAGTCCTCAAAATTCTCCTGATTAGTATTTCGAAGGCAACCCCAATAGAGGATCTCCAGGCATAGACCTAGTGCAGCAACAAATATATGATTATATATAATCACTGGAGAAGAAAAGTGCCTCAATGGATCCATAATCCTCAGCCAATCCAAAACCCTCTGTCAATCCACAAGAACCTCTAATTGACTCTCTCAAACAAGAAATCTATGAGTTAGAGATATTGAATAGACATATCAAGAAAGAAAATGAAACCTTGAGCGAACAAAGTAAATTGGATAAGGCTATTCATGATAATACAATACTGCATCTAGGGCTATGGTATGAGAAGAATAAGAAGTTGAAGAGGAAGAATAGAAGCTTGAATAGAACAGTCATTAACCTTAAATACAGGCTTCTTATGAAGAAACCCAGAATGGCGGTCACTTCAAAGAAGAGCAAAAGAAGAAAATTAGATGTACTAGCAGAAGTGTCTGAGCAAATGAAATAGGAAAGAAGAATTCACATTTTAGGAAAATTGCATGAGGACATGCAATTATTTTGTAGTGGGGGTATGTTGAACCTCAAAATTACCTTCTCCTTGACAGCTTTTCTCACTTCTCTCCCTTGCTTTTCCATAAGATTACAAATCTCCATCAATGATAAATGATAGGTTTTGTCTTAAGGAGGGAATTAAATGATTGACATGTTATATTTTATGGTTTTTCTATTTGAATAAATTTTTCCAAATTAGCTACAGAGTGCAGCCATTCTATAGCTAATTGTGTATTCCATAGCTACTTCCATGGTCTAACAGGTTCCAGGTGTCAAATGAAGAAACTGACCACATGGGCATCTCTAGAATCATCTCCACATTGATTCTATCCTAGTCCCTCAGCCCAAATCGATAAGAAAGCAAGCTCAATATCATAGTCAAAGGTGGATTCAAACATATGATACCCAGAAGCAATAGGACTCTTTTTCTACTCTTTTGTGGTTAATCAACAAAACCAACAGTTCTGTTGCAGCATTAACTCGGATCAGCCACCTGTGTTAACGGTTCCGTTGCAAACATCTCGCTCAAATTCAAGTCACCTGTAGCTGATCAAACATTTACATAGTCCTATTGTAATACATATAAGCCACTTGTAGCTAGTTTTCCTCAAAGACAGTTATGATTATTTCCTTTTAAATACTGGTTGTACAGAACCGAGGGGGGTTCGAAGAATTTTATGTATTAAGTTCAGACTTTCAGCTTTGTATTTTTTGACTTCGTTCATGTCTATAATACAAAGTCATGTGTTGACCAATGATCGTTTAAAAGAGCATTTTCAATTAGTTAACAGCTCAACCTAGTCAGTTGCAAAGGGCCCCTGCACTAAAGGAGGTTTTCTTTCCATTCGTTTTTTGTTCAGTTTTAATTTTACCATTTGCTTTTTAAGCAGTATTTCTAGCTTAGGTTGATTTCTTTTAGTTTGATTTACTTTAGTTTTGATCAATAGCATAATGTTAAAACTCAATTGTGCAGTCTTGTTTCTCCAACACATTTCATGAAAGGAAACAATTTTGTTTCTAAATAGAGTAAGGTTGAAGTAATGAGAATGCATTGTTGACTAGTTTACTCACTGTTTCGTTATTTATTTTTTTAGTTCAGATTGTCAATACACTGCGTTAATGAATGTTTTTGATCAGCATTTCAAGTTTATACTTAAATATTCACTTCACACAATGGTTGAAATCAGTCAGTTACCTTCTACATGTTTTCATTTAGTTCTCTAGATCATAAAGTACAAAAAGTTGCTTGTATTCCATCTCAAGAAGGTTATCTTTCAAAATTGAGGTTAAAGTAACTAAAAGTACTTCAGTTGATTTCATTCTCTATATTTATCTCAACATGCATTACAACTTCACCTTTAATTTTAAGAATTAGATTCATGACTTTGGATGAATGACAAGATAGGACAGATGCTCTGTTTTCCCTTCTTTTAAATTAGATTTTGACTAGTTTTAGCTCTTGGTTCACCTTTAGGAAGTTTAGATTCAATTTCTCATAGTTCATGTTGTACATTATTAGGAATCAAAGAACAAAAACCCACAAAAAAATATAAAAATACAAAACAACGAAGTAGGAAGGGTTAACTAAGCACATATAGTGCACTACACTTCATCAGCTTACAAACCTCGTTTGATAATTTATGTAAGAAATTTAGGACACTAAATTCACTAAACAAAGATCATATGAGCAGCACAAAGATGAGTATTTTCCTGACATAGAAAACACCTTGAGAAGTCTAAAGGTATAAATCAAAAATTAGAAAGTAGATAATGACTGAATTATTCAGTCACAGGAAATACTTTCCAAGGCATAGGAAAAGTAAACAGATGTCAATGCAGTTATCCTTTAGAGTTTTTTAGACTTGTAGAGATAGGGAAGACACAGATTAGTTATGGAAAAGAGGTATGGACTAATGAGGCATATGATAGTATTTCTCATGGTGGGCATAGGTCAGAAAACGATGACATGGTCAGAGATGGTTGGATTTTTTATACACCTAATAGGAGTGCGCCCTACGCCCTCCTTCTCTCCCTTGAGCATGCAACGCACTTATGAAGCACAAATCCTTCCCCTTTTTCCTTTGGACTTGAACCATGCACCCTTCCTTGACTATCACTTTCTCTTTTGTGCATGAGCACATGTCAAAGCCCTTAAACCTATTCCTTTCATCCCTTTGGCCTTTCGAAGTGCACCCTTGCACCCAAAATCCCTCCTTGTTCCTTTCAGGAACATTGATAGGGCATGAATATAAAATATAAATAAAAATTTTAGAATATGAAATTTTCAAGCTGATTATTTCTTTTCATGAGTGGTTGCAGATACAAGTATTCTAGTAACAACATGGCAAGTGCACATAAGAAATATTAAGAAAAGAAGGCAAAAATAGGAAGTGATGAAGAAAAATAACACATCGAAATCTTGATGATCAAAGCACCTAAATATTGCATTAGATCAAATACCCTTTGGAGGGTGAAGACATCAATGATAGAAAGTTGTATGAAGAAGAAATACAAGAGTGGAAGCCATGTCAAAATTGAACAAAGTCCATGTCATCAGTCACTATTAGTCCTAGTCATCAAGGATAGTGGCATGGTGTGTCTTCATCCTATGGTGATGTGGAATTTATGATGTAATGGTGTAATCATTGTAAAGACAAATAAGTGGAAGTCCAAGAGTCATGTATGGACAAAAGAGTCATGGAAGTCCAAAAGACATGTAATACCAAGAATCATATGTAATTCCAAAATTCATTTCAAGTCCAAAGGTTGTAGAAGTCCAAAGGTCATTACGAGTTGCAAATTCAAGATTCATGGGGATGTGAAAGATCATGCCTCAAGTTATAAAAGGATCATCATTACCCATGTAAAGGATTTTTAACCTTGGCTTATCCCATGAGGCTTTAGAGAGACAAAGTTAGTACTTTTAGGGAGAAAGTAGTGGCTCTTACACTCCACTATTGCAACTAGTGATGTTCCTTGTATTTATGTATCTTGGAAATTTTGCTTAATATTTTAAGCCTTCCAGGCTAGCACATTTTCATACATGGATTTTTAATGTTTCTAAAACTATTCTTTAGATTTTTATGATTCATTTTTACTTTCATATGTACTGGAGTAATTGAATTATTTCAATGACTTCGGTGCTTAACTTATTGGAAGTGTGGTGTAATGTTTATAATGATCGTCACATCTATGTGAACTATTTGACTTTATGTTAGACAAGTCTTTCTCATTCATGTGTGTCTCCATTAGGGTTGTACTATTACTTTTCTCTTAGAGGCTCACTTTATTTCCCCTTTTTCAATAAGAGAACCTTGATACATCTGCAATCGAACATTAATAAGGCACACTCACTTTCTCATTCAAAAGCACATGTGTGCTTTTCACTTGTGCAAACAGCTAAATCCAAGGCATATCTTTAAGTAAATGGAAATTGAGTCGCATTCCAGATGGGACTCCTACATCAAATGATGTGAGGTCTTATTGGGACCTCATATCAAGGAGATCCCTTGTATGTTGGTGATATCCAACATCGTCAACATTTTTTGCACTAGAAGGAGGGCAGCTGGTTTTGTATGGTTGACAACTCCACACACCCTAACCATTCATATTTTGGACAAGGAAACAATAGTCTAAGCACCATTCCAACTCATTGGTGGAACTCCAGCTTCTCTGCCTTGGTCAATTGTTTCGTGCATGGTCTAGCTCTTCAGTGCATATTGATTTATTGTTCAGATTACCATGGCTTCCCCACCTAACTTGTGCATTATATAGTCTTCTTCATTCCTTTACTCAATTAAATACAAACATAAGATCAATGATCACACAATGTTTTGAATCAGATAGGGTAATGAAGTTCATGAGCTTTAGATTTTGAGAGTATAGTTTTTGATCTCTAATGTTGCTCCACTGCCAGCAAGCCTGGATAGTACATTGGTGGAGTCACTTCAGGAACAAAAACATTGCTCCCCTACCAGCAAACTTGGAAATCATTCCAGTGGAGTTTCTTGCTTCACCTCTCTATGCAGGAAGCATTTCTCTTATTTCACCTTTATTTATTTATTTATTTATATAGGACTGTGCATCAAAAGTTGTTTATTTCATGGGTGGAAGAGGGATCCCGACTTATTGAGAGAGGGAAAGGTTGTCCCTTCAGAGAATCATATAAAAGACCTCTAAAAATATAAGAACTTGAATAACTTGCACAAAAATTTGATGGTCTTGCTTGTCAGTAGAAAGATAGGCCATAGCCACTAATTCTAGCTAGTTCACATTCTTCCATTCTAGATGAAAATTATAAACTGACAAACCTAAACAGCATCCTATGAATTCACCTTCATTTGTGTCATCCTTCTTAGCAAGCATGAGAAAAGACCGAAACGTGTTATTAGCAAAAGGGCTTGCTAAGAAAGATGCTTCCAGCCAATCATATATTGGATCGTGAAATTCGAAGTAATCCTCTTGAAAACCCCAAAATCCTTGAAAGATTTGAATTAAATGTGCGGAACCAGGATGAGAATCTCGTGAGGGAAAATAGATCTGATCACAATCATCAGACATGCTAAGACAATGAGGACCTGACATAGCCATCAGCAACGGCTGAAGTACCTCAAATGCTCGACAAGTATCTGAATGGTGGGATGTTGAACCATGCAAATCAAAGGATGTAAAACAATTGTCATTGGATATATTGGTGGGAAAGTGGTGAAACAAATGACAGTTAATATCATGATAAGATGGACCATTTTTGGCATGTGATTATGGGTTATAAAATAAAAAAGATAGATTAGTTTGAACATTTAACAAATTCTTTGAATAATAGAATCATCTTCTTTGCATGAAAAATGACACACTACATTAGCATTATAATCAATGAAAGAAGTGAAAAGGAATGCCAATATAACAAATACATGAGACTAGTCAGAATATATTGAATGGAGAAGAATTTGATTTGCACAACAACTCATGCATTCATTTGCACTCAAGAGGATTTCAGGTGCGATGAAGAACAAGATTCATGATATGATATTCACAAGGAAAACCAAGAGCTGCTCATCATGAAATAAATATGATAGATATGATTCCTTTGGCCAAAGATGATATTTGAGGTGATCAACTTCACAATTCTATGACTTTAAGAGAGATGCACATTCAAAACCTGAGTTTGATGCAAGAGATTTACATGAAGATGAATCAACTGAAGAAGTTCTGATCACTGAAGAAGATTCTTGAATCTAATTAGAAGTGAAATCTTCAAAATTTGAAAAATTACATCCAAAATACCAAACATATTTCAAAAAGAAATTTACATCAAGTGAAACCATGCAAAGAGAAGGATTGTGTGAGAGAAACTAGATCTGACTTAGTTCAGGGGGCTTACCAGAGTCACGAAATCCTAACATAACCATCAATGGAAGTTGAAGTGTCTCAACTTGCTGACAAGTCCCAAAACCTTTAAAGATTGTAAAATCACATTTCGAAGATTGAACCAGATTGTTCATAGTGTGAGGATAGTTCCTACCACTGGTTTCAATAATACCACTACTCACCGAATGGGACCCATGTTTGTCACTAATTTGACCAAATTTTTCAACTTCAACAACTAGATTACACAAGTTGAAATATTCTTCTAATCACAAATCTAGAGATGTGTGAATAAGATAAATTTCATGACCAAGTTGATTTGAAGAGTTGTCTTCATGTGAGAGAAGAGATGAAAAGGAATGGAAAGAGTACTCAATTATTTAATTGTTTTCATTTTCATCATGGATAATAACCTAGTGTCAATTGAGAAGTTAAGTCATCGGATGAAGAACTTGAAGAGCATGGAGTATCTTCATCACAAGTAGATGCATCGCAAACGGTAGAGAACAAGGGATAGTGAGATGAAGAGGAAGTTTCAATAAGAAAATATTCTTTGACCAAATCAAATTCTAGATCTAAATTAAAATCTTCATGAGAAATTGAAATATTAGCTGATGCACTTGGGAATTCGTCATCCACACATCAACAAAATCATCATCATCAGAATGATTGTCGCCCAAGATTGTGGATCTAAACAAATTGATTGCATTAGATTCACTACCGATATTAACAGATTTGATATTAGCCGAGAATGAGGAAAAACCATATTCACGAGGATTTTAAAAAATAAAAGAAATAATGAAATAATTATCACCTTCTTGCTCCTCTACCACTGTAATACTTTGACCCTGATCATAATTTGGACCAGCAGCTTGAAAATCAAGAGAGTGTGAAAAACTAGCTGGTGGAGAAAGTTGATCGAGTGGATCATGGTACAAAGAGTCATGGCATGTAGATGATAGAGGATAACAGAAATTCAGATCAGATTCGAGACTAGAGTTATGAACAGTGACATCATCTTGTGAAATGAAGGAGTTATTCTTCACCATAGGCTTCATGAGCCATTATGGGATTTCCACCATTGAATATGAATCATGAAAAGCGGAAGTAGAATGAGAATATGGATTAGGAATTTGATCTGGATATTTCCCAAATTTTTTATCACCATGCAGAGGCGCCCTAATGAGAACTGGAAAAGGAGGAGAAAAGGGAACAAAAGGAGTAGTAATTCCTCCTCTGAAATTAGAGGTATCTCATCATTCAAAAGAGTCGGGGAAGTAAAAAAATCAGGGGTTTCAAGTTCACCATGTAAATAAATGTGAACCAAACGCTCAAACTTGTGCTTAAAGAAATCCTAATCTATGTCTTCTCCAGGAAATTCATAAAAAAGGTGAAGGAATTGATCAAAGAAATCCTCAACTGAATTATTTAGGCTTCATTCTTAGTTGATTGATTCTTTTATAAACATCTCGGTAATCATATATATTCAAGGCTTGATAAATATCCCCAAGGAAATGATGAAAATAATGGATGAGAGTAGATGGTAAGGTATGAAACCATCGATTAACACAACCTTCAAGGGTGAGGAAGAAATCCACAGAAGCAAAATCTTCATCATTGATTTCATAATATTCACAAAATTTAATAAAATTAGAAATGTGCTCAGTTATGGATGTTCCATCCTCACCATCAAACTTCAATTAGGGAAAGTGATAAATAGGCTCATCGGGGATTAAAAGTTTACGAGGGGATAGGTTATAAAAACACCCTAGGAGTATGATTTAAGGATGATCCATTTAAGATAAGAGATTCAAAACAAACTCAACAGGCACAACTTGTCGTATGGTCCTCCTTCTAGAACCAATTTGTTGATGGCACTGGAAATACACCAACCAAGGGGGTCTCCCAAATGTTAAGTTCCAATTAGACCTCACATAGTTTGGAATATGAGCCCCATCCGGAGTATTGGTCCAGTTGCCCTGTATTCTTATAGATTTTCCTTGGATATTACTATCAACAAGAGAGAGGAACGTGTGTGTACCTTCAAAAATCAAGTAAGCGTGCCTAGTGAGTGTTCGGTTGTAATTGTGTCAAGGTTCTTCTACTATGAAGGGAGAAAATAAAGTGAGCCTTTAGGAGAGAGGTAGCAGTACCACCCTAGTAGAGACACGCAACCAAGAGGATCTGTCTAACATCTAGCAGAATAGTCCACAAAGATGTGACGGTCATTACAACCAATCAACAAGAAATATTTGTCTAATATCCAATGGAATAGTCTACAAGGATGTGACAATAATAGAAACCATTACAACACATTTTCATTATGATAAGTACTAAAATAACTGGCATAGTTCAACTAATTTATCACAAATGAAAGCAAACATGAATTACAAACATCCACATAATAGTCTTACAGGTATTCATAATCCATGCAGGAAGAACATGCTAGCCATGAGGCTTCTGATATTAAGTAAAAGTTACAAGACACATGTATACAATGAGAACCACTAGCTCCAATACTGGAGTATTAGATCCACTACTTGCTTCCTAAAAGAGCTAGCTTGTCTCTCTAATGCCTTGCAGGAGGAGCCAAGGTGAAAAGTCCCTTGCATGTACCATGAGGGTGTATATATAACAAGTGGGGTGATCCTTCACCTCCCTTGTGACTCTTGGGATACCCTCATGATTATTCAACTTCTCTATGACCTTTTGACTTCCTACAAGGCTGTTCACATTACATTAATGACTCTTGGACTTCCACTTTACATTATATTTCTCTAATATTGAATTACATATTCCAAAAAATTATGTGGCACATGATTACTCATGACATGACATGAAATGACACTAATGGCATGGATTGCATGATGACATGGCAATGTCAAGCCATCCTTTACTGTTGTTTTCTTTGTGTCTTCTGAAAGATGGATCATGACCTTCTTCTTTGTTCTCCAAAATTTCTTAGAGATGAGGAGTCTTTAGTGTAACTTCATCTCTAACTATTGTCTCAATTTGATGTCCCTTTTCTTCCTCTTGATTGATTAACTTGTCTTTGCAACCAATGAAGTGTATTTTTGCATCATCTCCTTCTCTATCTCCTTCATCATCATCTTGTCATGGCATGACAAAGTAATTGCATCTGTAATTCACTCATGAAAAAATGACATCAGTATGATAAACCCCTTGTCTAAGATGTCGCATGATAATTTATTGACTGATCCAAAACTGAGTGGTAGTCTGAGGGAGAGGCTCAGTGATTGTGCAATTATATAGCTCAAGAAGTTAGGGGTCAGGCTTGAGCCTTGATACTACACAATGCACATTTTAGGCTCGACTGGGCAAGAATATTGTGTACTTTTTGGAGTCAATGAGCCAAAATGAGGGTGTTTGCATTATTTCTGCCAACTACCTAGTTCTGGAAGGCATAGGAGGCCAAGTGACTACGCAATTGCACAGCTCAGGAACTCAAGGGCTAGGATTGAGGTATGAGACTGCGCAATGCCCATTTTAGGCATGGTTGGAGGGAATGATTGTGCAGTTTTAGAATCTAAGGCCTAGGCTTGAGCATAAAAATTGTGAAATGTGCAGTACTGGAAGGACAGGAGGTCAAGTGATTGCATAGTTTAGGAGCTCAAGATTGAGGCTTGAGGTCTGAGACTGCATAATGTGCAGTGTTGGCTTGGCTAAATAGAAATATTGCATAGTTCTAGGACTCATGGCTAGGATTGAGTCAGATGATATGCATTGTGTAGCGCCAAGAGACATGGTTACTTCTTGAGAACTACGATTACGTAGTGCGTAGTTTAAGAGGGTTGGATGAGGCTAAGTGGCCCAGTTGGGATTTTTTCCAATTTTGACCAAGTGTTAGATCAATGAGAGTGAGTTGCATAAAATCAATAATTTAACATGATAACACACTTAGTTCACTTGACAACACAACACAGAACACACAAAACACATGAAAAACATACTTAATGCAAAAACATTGCAACATCCCATTCCAAGTGTGACACTAAAGATACACTTTGTGATGATAATGACAAAACTTGTATGACAGTGCGTGAAACTTTGGAAATGAGTGTGGAACATGTCTACATGATAAGAACAACTCATTATCACAAATATTTCCCCTTGAAACAAACCAAAAATCCACTTTACATGATAAGCGACAATTCCCATGCCAAAAGACGACACTTGCTATATGAAAATAAAAGTGCGAATGACACTTGTGATATGTGAATGATGGTGAAAAAAACACATGCCAGGGAAAAGATAACATGAAAATGACACTAATTAAATGGAAATCAAGTGAAAGTGACAGCTGAAAACATGAAAATGACACTCTCAAAAATAAAGGTGCGCGAAGTGAAAGTTTGCAAAACTCATCGAAATAGAAGTAAAAATGCAGCTAGAGGTGAGAAACTATCGATGTCTGTGTGCACTGATTTTTGACATGGATTGGACATCACATAGGCACAACCTTGGTGGACTGTACTATGCTTGTCAAATCTTGCATAAAAAAAGTGTGCTTATGAATTCATTATGAAATGAGGATGTGTGAGCAAGTGACTTCAACACTTACAATCCAAAAGGAAGCCCAAATAATAATCAGAGCTAGAAGTGACCACACAAAATTTTATCACAAGATCCATGGTAGGCTCTAAATTTCAAGTGTAGGATAAATTTTGGAGGATGTTTGTCACAGCGACAACACTTGGCGACACACTAGTAGAACTCCAACTTCTCTGCCTTGGTCAATTCTTTCATACAGGGTCTAGTTCTTTAGGGAGTATTGATTCATTGTTCAGATTAGCATGGCTTCCTCACTTACCCTGTATATAACATAGTCCCATTCATTCCTTTACTTGGTTAAATACAAACATAAGATCACCGATCACACAATGTTTCAAATCAGATAGGGTAATGACGTTCGCGAGCTTTATATATTCATATAGTTTTTCATCTCTGGTGTTTCTCCACTGCCAGCAGGCCTGGACAATACCCCAGTGGAGTCACTTAAGGAATACAAACATTACTTCACTAACAGTGAGCATGGATAGCACTCCAACAGAGTTAGTTGCTTCACCTCTCTGCAGAGTTAGTTCACACTTATTTATTTCATGGGTAGAAGAGGGATCCTGACTTATTGAGAGCAAGAGAGGTTTTCCCTTCAAATAATAATATATAAGACCTCTGATATTTGTTTTCTCATTTAAATTTTCCCCTTGTCCTTCTTTACTTGATTGGATCAACCTAAAAACATCAAAACATAAAGACCCCAGTGTAGGCACGAGGTTTCCATAATAGACATGGAGATCATGGTTCGACACAAGTATTTCCTAGTGCAGGGGTCATTTTTCATGTCGAAACATCATCGACCAAAAGGTGTAACCAAGATGGAACAAGGATGGAGAGTTAGCCAAATGTTTCAATGTCACAAATCCCTTCTCTATTTTTCCACATTGTCTTTCGAGCCCAAGTAGTACACCCTTCATGAAAAGTATTATCAACAAAAAAAAATGGAAAATACATGACACAACAAGAAAGCACAACAAAATCATAAACAAATGACTCAAAACCAAACATGATGGAAGATAGAAGTAATAAAAGACAAGAAAGACTAAAGAGAACAAGTGCAGAATGAGGGCAAGAGAGGGGAAACTAGAATGCAACTAATCCTACTCCTAACCTAACAGCTAGAAGGTTAGCCTTCATGTATAATGAAATTACCAATGTGACCACCATAGTTATTACCGACCTTCATCCACAAAGATACAAGCAATTAAAATAGATATAAAGTAATATGCAATAGAAAAATAAGAACTTGAATAACTTGCACAAAAATTTGAAGGTCTTTCCTGTCAGCAGAAAGATAGGCCATAGCCACTACTTCTAACCAATTCACATTCTTACCTTTTCAATGAAAATTATTAACTGAAAAACCTCAATAGCTTCATGTGAATGCACCTTCATCTGTGTTATTCTTCTTAGCAAGCATGAGAAAAGACTGAAACTTGTTATTGGAAAAAGGGATTGCTAGGAAAGATTCTTCCAGGAAATCATAGATTGGATCATGAAATTCGAAGCAATGCTCTTGAAAACTCCAAAATCCTTGAAAAGTTTTAAATAATGAATATTCAATTAAATGCACAGAATCAGGATGAGAATATCCTAAGGGAAAATAGATTTGATCATATTCAGCAAGCATGTCAAGACAATGAGGGCCTGGCATAACCATGAGCAACAGCTGAACTGCCTCAACTTCTCGGAAAGTATCTGAAAGAGAGGATTTATTCATTAATCAAAAAGAGAGTACACAGTTATCAAAATTCAAGTGGTCTCACCCAAAGTGGTCAAGTTTGTTGATGAGTCACCGCTTCTGTCCTCTCATGTCAGTTTGTGTACCTCCCAAACGCTCATTAACCATCACTCCACCAATAGATTTGTAGACATGCACATAAATACTATTCAAATGTGTTTTACCGTGCATGGATCTTTATGATGATCGTAAATGATGCATAAGTGACCAGCCTGTGTGATGATATATTTGAGTTTGCAAGTGAGGCTGCTTTCAAGTGAGCCCGATTACAAGTGAGGCCGAGTTAAAAAGAATTGAATCACCATTTTAGTTGAAGTTTTTGGTCATTGTCTGTGCGAAAGTTTCAAAAGCAAAATGGAGAGGAAAGAACATAGGTCTGGAAAATGTCAGAGAACAGAGCCTGAAGGTTTAGACCTAGCTTTAAGAGATGAAGGCGTTAAGAAAGCATTCAAGGATGCCGGCTGTTGGAATTTCTGTAAGAAGCTGCAAGGTGGCCATGCTCAGGTAACAAAGGATTTTTCTTTAAACTTCATCGGCTTGAATTCTAAAATAGCTATGTTAGAGGTTCAAGTGTCTCCGGAGGCAATAGCTGCTGTAACTGAGATCCCAAGAGGGGGGCAAGAGTGGTTCAAGAATTTTAAGTTTGATATGAACCCCTGCAAAGAGTTTTTAAAAGAGGCATATGTGAATGAAGACCTAACAAAAGCAGTACCTAGAAACTATGTTAAGGAGCACTATGCCCTTCTTCTCACCTGTATTCAGAAGTACTTAACCTGTGAGGGAAGATATAATAAAGTCTACTCTTATCACTTCAAGTTGCTGTTACATTTCACTGGTAAAGCATCCATAGATATTCCCTTCTATTTGTTTCGTAGTCTGAGCAAAATGTGTGACAAAGTGCAATTAAGGAAGGATGACTGTGAAACATCTTTATTTCACCATGGTTTGGTTAAATTGTTAGTTTTGGACGGTCTTAAGAAAATAGGTAGAGATTGGAACTCTTTCATTTTCATGGCTGGTTTCCAAAGTAAAACAGGTCTTACTCCACAGCCAGTTAGGGAAAAAGAACAATCAGTTGAAGAACCCACGTTGGCTGAACTTCAAAAGGAGGCAAAAGGTAAAAAGAAAGCCAAGTCACAGTTGAGAAAGTCAGTGAAGCCACTGACCATTAAAGAACAACCTCAGCCATCAGCAAAAGAAGAAGCTCAGCATAAGAAATCTGTACCTGGACCAAGTGGATCTGAAACAGTGTCAAGAGTTAGGACGAGGAGCCAAATAAGCAAA
Source organism: Pinus tabuliformis (assembly GCA_031772625.1). Taxonomy (NCBI): domain Eukaryota; kingdom Viridiplantae; phylum Streptophyta; class Pinopsida; order Pinales; family Pinaceae; genus Pinus; species Pinus tabuliformis. Next base: position 140,666,692 of record CM062809.1, read on the forward strand.
GAAAAAGGCAAAGCATTGGCTGTTGAAGAAAGCCCGGTATCTAAGGCAAGCCTAAGTGATTTGTTGGAGGCCATTGAGTTTGAGCAAATTGAACCGGTGCACATTGAACCAGTGCATGTTGATCTGACACAGTCATCACCAGAAAGCACCAAGAAGTCTAGAGTGTTATAGACATTTTTGTGCCTAACAGCATGGAGCATGAAATGTCGATAATCTGAGGGATCCAAAGTCCCTAAACATGTTGTTCTTACCCTTAGAGGAACAAGGTCTGCAAACCACAGCACTGAAAATCAGTTCTCCACCTGAAAACACTCAAAAACAGGCTATTTCTGGATCATGTCAGCTGCTCCACTGAGCATCTGTGCTGAATGTCAACTGCTCCTCCTTGTACCTGCGCTGAAGGTCAAAACTAATGAAGTCTACCTGCACTGGGCGAGATTGGCCAAGTGGCACAATCATTCTGCAAGGTGTCAACTGCCCAGGAAGCTTCCAAACTGACACTTGGTTCAAGGAATTCGCCCTATGATGAGTAAGAGGGTCTTGATCTCCAAGTGGAAGCAAGATTCTCCAAGTGGACTCAAGAACTGAAGATTAACTAAAGTGGGAGAGGACACTAGTCAGCTTTATGCCAGCCTCAAGCTGACTCATCCTTTCTCCAAATCTCCTATATATAGAGCTCTCTCATGAGGTCTAAGGAGGCTGGAATTTTGTGAAAGTAAGGAAGTGCTGTTGGTTTGTGTATAGAGCTATTGGGTGTTTTTCTTGAAGGAGGTGAAGAGGAGATTTCTTTCAGCTGGGAGGTGTTGCTGGATTGGGCCCATTGTGGTTGTAACTCTCTCAGAACTTTACTTCTATTATCAATAAAGTATTTGAGGTTCTTCTATATGCATGTGTCTTTATGATGAATGGATGCTTGTATATTTGATTTATGCTAATCCTATAATCGATTATGGATGTATGCTTCTTGTAGTTTCCTTTTCTTGTGCTTTTACAGGATCTGTGTGTAGCTGGGCCGGTGAAAGGGCAAGGAGCTAGGAGCAAGCAGCAAGGAGTGAAGACTAGATCGACTATTAGCGCAAGATAACGGTTAGTAGATCATCCTTTTCTTCCCTCTCTCATCTCATAAAGAAGAAACTTTGAATAGCTTTGCATTCAGTTGTTGCTGGAGTACTATCACCTTCAGAGTGGGATAGAGGCATTTTGCATTAGATACTTTTCCCCCCAACAAATTGGCGACTCCACTGGGGATCGTATCTTGTTGGTTTGTTGTGTTTCTTGCTATTCATTTCATAAACAAAGGGAGTACCGAATCAAACTGTGTTTGAATCCATCAAACACAAAGTAGAGGGCAGCTACTCTAGCTCAGTTTCTGGGCAAGTTTATGATTTGAAGAGCTGATCCACAAGGACTCTAATAAGCTCTTAGTGATAGCTTTTCATCCTCCTTTACATCCCTTAGTGTGTCCTTGACTGATAGCTTCTGATTTGAGCAAAAACTGTGAATTTTTGAGCAATCTGTGACCCGGAAACCAAGACGGACGAAAGTCTCGTTCTTCATTGCAGGCTGTACAAAGGCAGTCTGCATTTCAGCGTAGTTCCCGAAGGGGCTACCTGCGCTGAAGGTCAAACAGGCAGTGTTACACCTGCGTTGGACCAGTCTTGGCTTGAGTTACTGAGGTTTCCTGCTGTGTCTTGCCTTGTTTTCACTATTGTTTTTGCTGTTTGTTGCCAGTCAGTAGGCCTATCTGAAATCAACTTCCTTTGTCATTATTCCGCCTCAGTTGTATAAAGAAACTGTATTTGTTCTTTTGTATTTCTTGTGTCATTTACAGTTTCCCATAACGAAAGTGAACCAGTCTTGCATTGACCTCTTAGATCTAGACCTGTGATTAAGTGTTGTTCTGATCTTAAGAGTTAGTTTATTTGCTGTTCATAGCTGATTGAGTTTGTCGCTTTCGTTATATGGTTTGAATTTATATATTTCTAAGTGTCGAAACAAGTGAATCATAAGGTGTCTTTCGTTTTTGGACAAACTTGTTTGCTTTCGCTTGAAATTGAATTCAAAGTTATACAACAGCTTTCTTTTTGCATTTCATCAACATTAAGAAAGAGAAAAGAAATACTTGCATTGTGCATGTACATTATGACAGTTTGCATGTTGATTTAGGAAAGTGCATTAGTGTGTGCTCTATGATCTGTGTGAAAAGGTGTTATCTTCCTTCTCCCTCAGTAGTTAAGGTTTTCAAAGTTGAAAGATTGAAAAGCTTGCTTATCATCTTAGATTGCATTCAAGAGTGTTTCTATACATCTCGTGGTGATCCATAAAGGCAAACTGCTAAACAAGATCAACCTTAAAATAAATTGAATTTACATAACAACGCATTGAAACATAACGCAAACATCTAGAGGTCTAAGCTAGAGACGTGTTCCGGCATCGTTAAACGTGATATCTTAGCGTTGAGTGGTTGGGTGATTCCTCCACGGTGAAGCGATAAGTATCAATACAGACTTGTGCTCCCACGTACCGTCGCGTATATATTGGGAGACCCCTATAGGATCAAAGCCTTTATCCATAGGAAACCGTGTCGGCCGCCCTACGGATCGCAATGCAGTGAACACAGCATTCACGAAGATCGACCACTCGTACCGTAAAACGTATTCTGTGGTTTTGCGAAAAGTTTGGCACACCCTCTGCCTAGAACTCCAGAGCAGTTTCTTTTGGCCTTTTTCAAACTCTATAACTGAAAAAGTCCATCCGAGCATTTGTCACTTCGGGCTCATTAAAACATCGAAGGAGACTAGAGTCATCTTTAGCTTTTTCTCGACTCTTAAAAAGTGAAAAAGCAAGTTGTGTCTAAGCGTCGTTATAAAATTTATTTTAAACGGAACATAATCACCTCCTATTCCCGCGTTGATCTTTAAGTTGAGAACATGGAACGCCCCAACCAAGGAACTCCACATGATGGAAATCCTAGTCCTTTCTCCTCTTGGGGAGAATTTGGTGCGCCCCACATGGCCACATTGTCGCTTCCAGGACTGACAATTGGCCTGCCTATTTGGCTATTCTCAACTAGTGTAGTTCAGAACACCATGGTTCCTGAGCAGTCAAGTCAACAGTTAGATGAGTCTAGAGCCTCCCACCAGCCTTCTACTTCCTCTAACCCTTCCTCCAATCCTTCATCTTCAAAAGGTAAAGTTGGCAAAAGCCAAGCTCCTACGGAGAAGAAGGAAAAGAAGAAGAAAGAGAAGAAGAAGAAGGAGCCTAAGGCGACTGGGGGCAAGCAAAAGACATCTGACAAAAACCCACACACAGCACAGACCGGGCCTAAATCACCATGTGTCATATGTAGAGGAGACCACTTCCATAGAGATTGTCCCTGTATTCCCCGGATACTAAGGGACTGGTCCCCTCGTCTGCACAATTCGGGAGCATCAACCTCTGATAACCATGTTGATTGTTTACCGTCAACCAGCGAAAGTGAAGGTTCAAGACAAAGAGGGGGAGCAAAATCCCCCTACAGACTGTGTGAAGGCGGTCACGCCATACACCGTTGTCCCTTCTTAGACGAAGCAAAGAGAGTTTTGGAAGATCGTCCGGTTTCTCCGGTAATACTTCCTCCTGGATACAAAAAACTCGTGCCAAGTCCTTCGTTGGTGGAAAACACAGCTGGCCCGCTCAAGTGGTCAGCTGAAGTGTCAGTAATTGGAAATGAACCTACTGAATCCAGACCAGATGAAAGTCTAAAGGTCGATACGGCAGTTGACCCGGTTCTTCCTTCAGAGGTTTCATCTTCAAATGACACCGTCACTGAAGATTCATCTTCAAATGACACCCTCACTGAAGAGAATAAGGATGACACCATCCAGATTCTTTTCATCAACACAGATTTTGATGAGCATCAGGGCAATGCGCCCATTCCTTTATCACAGGAAGGAACATCGTCGGGATCGTATCCGGCCGTGTATTCGGTCCCACCACCAAGCAACCTGGTTGTGTCCTTTGATTGGCACCAACTGGGCGGACCCCGGTTACCAGCCAGTACACCATTCAGAATCATAGTCCAAATTTATAGAATGGTGATGGCTGGAACTATCATTGATGAAGGGGCGTCTGTGAGTATCCTTTCCTCTGTTGCTTGGAAAGCACTGGGTTCCCCGGCGCTTTTGCCTGAGATAAGAAATCTCTCGGGCTTTGATAAAGGAACCAGTCGACCATTAGGGATCCTCCCCAATGTGCCTGTTACATTAAAAGGGAAGACCGTTAATTTGAACGTGATGGTCGTTCAAGGACCATTGGATTATAACCTACTCCTTGGACGAGACTATATATATTGCACGGGAGCTATAGTCTCCTCACTCTTTAGAGTAATGTGTTTTCCACACGAAGGAAGAATGGTCAAGCTCGTAGACCAACTTTCATTTCCGGGATCACGCATCGCAAATAGTCAAATACCAACCCTGAATGGTCTATTCACCCAAGAAATGTCTCCACCCCCAGTCCTCCTTCCCGATGAGTGCGAGTGATTCGGAAAGATAGGGCTGGAACCCAGGGGGCATGCATCCTGGTCTGCTTCGGGCAGAGGAAACCTTGGGTATAAGGTAGAATTTCCGCGAAAAAGTATGACTAGTCCGTACCCCGTCCGTGGATGGAAGAGGGGTTGTTCTAGAACAGGACTCTTTTGTCAAAGTTATGTGTTTGATGATTTTAGTCATTCACCTTTGTCTAAACAGGTAGGCTACCAAGGAAAGAGATTCTATTGCGGCAGCAAATGGTAACCATCTTTGGATAAAAGGCAAGCCTCACCCATTAAAACTAATGTTTTAGAGGATAAGTAGGGGCAGCCTCCAAAGAAAGGGATTCCTTTGCTGCAACAAGTAGTAACCATCTTTGGATAACCTAATGATAGACATCGCCAAAGAAAGAGTTTCATTTGCGGCAGCAAATAAAACCATTTTTTGGATAACCTGAAAGAGGCAAGCCTCACCCATCAAAACAAATGTTTTGGAGGATAAGTAGGGGCAGCCTTGAAATTGTACCTTATACCTGGGGGCATGCAAACCTTTTGGAGTATAAGCAAAGAGCGGTCATTGATCGTTTCCTAACTTACATAAAGAAAGGATGAGGGGCAAAGGTCAAAAATTGCCAAATTTAGAGCATAGCTTATGTGAGGTGCAAGCTCTATAAAAATTGGAATCTTGCAGGAAGACATTTCTTATCCTATGACTGGTATATCGAGTAGTTTTACCGTGGAATTTATGCTCGTTAAAAAATAGAAAAGCGAGATCCGAGCAGTTTTAGCGTCATAGTTCATGCTCGTTAAAAAATAAACATAAGCTTTTGAGCAAGAGTTTCCTCCAGAGTTCAAGCTCATTAAAAAATGAACCTATTCTGGTAAATAACCATTGTGATCGTAAATTTATTAGCCATAAAAGCCTTGGTCGTGTTTGCACCCACCACCTCCATTTCATTTGGCCAATCGTTCACCTCCATATGATTGTTTGCCCATTTTGAGGAACAGCTGCGAAGAGTGATTTCACTTAGCCATCCTTGAGACACTGCCGTGATTGGAAAATTCCAACCTGTACCTGGAATCTGCTGCTATCCCTGTTTATCACTCGTTCCTCAAAAGACGAGTCTTCTTTGAGCTCTTTTCATATGACTCGTAAAATATGAAAAGTTTGCCGAGTTTTGGCCTTCCAGCTCGTTAAAAGAACCGGACGAGCTATCCCTCCTCTAGATTTTAATCTTTTTGGACCTGAGGGATTATTACACAAAAGGTCGAGCGCTTGTTTTATTCGGCTCATTAAAATTATCGAAAAATCATCCCTTCTGTATTGTTTTATACTTTTTCGGACTTAAGGGATTAGATGACGAAAAAGGAATTTTGGAGTTAACTTTCTGTACCTTTTCAGACTCTCTAAAAATGAAAAGGACCGAGTTTTCCTTGTCGTTAGACTCGTTAAAATGATTAAATAGCGACAAACTTGTCTTTAGACGAGAACGAGTTTCCCTATCGCTAGGCTCGTTAAAACATAGCGATGGGCTTGCCCGAAGGGCAGGTTATAGAACAAGCATATGTTATCCTCCTCAAGCTTGACAAAAATAAAGAGGTACTGGTCAGAAATGACTGGGGAAAAATTGGGAGAACCTCAAAGCTTTGATGGTAGCAAGTCGCTCTTGAACATGACACTTTGTACTCCGTATCACATCGGGTTGGGTTGTTTCATTCACCGGTCTCATCACCATGGTCTTCGCCAAACCATCCGTACTTGGGGTAATGCTACCGATCCATCACATCAGTGTCGTTATATGTTCAAGAGATGTGTTCAGAAAGAGTCAACCGTGTCCCATCCACTGCCATACATTATCCTTCATCCACCCATGATCGCCACCCTAAATCATATTTCACAAATTGTTTTCACCAAGGAAAATTTTAAGGATGGAAAATTTTCTTGAAGTTTCAAACATTGGCGAATCTCACTAATCCCTAATATGCAAACTATAAAATGTTTATTGATATATTTGTAAAATTATTCAAATTTATAATGATTATATATGTAGCCTCTATATAATGTTGGCGATTTTTAAGGTAAAATAATTTTATATTCTAAAATCTGGGCGAATTGTCTTTTATAAAAATTGGAAATTGGCGAATCATTTTGTGGAAAAATCATGGAAAATTAGCCCACTGGGCGAAGATTAGCCACTAAAGTCATTAGCTCCGTTCTGTGTCACTGATGTGGGATTCATTAAGGCCCTCCTTTGACGGATCGCTTCTTGTCGACTTCAACTCATTATCCAAGAAGTTGATCTAGGAACACCCCCCCAGTACTTTGAAGCTTGCATGCCTCAATGGCAAGTTTCTCACTTCCGGCGACAGGTATACATCAATGACCTTCGACCAGAAGATTTTGCGTGGTGTTCGATGCCAAGTCCTTTATTCACACCACGTGAATTGTACTGTAGTACCTTGAGGGTCATTGTCATTATTGGTGATTCCTCTCGCGCTTGTTAACGGTTTACATTATTGACCGGTAATCAAGCGATGTCTTTCCATGTTCGACTTCAGCGCAATTCTCACATGGATCGACTTGTACTTAGAGTGAAGATCGAACGAGATTGAAGACCCAGGATCTAGTTTCATCCATCCGGGCTGCGATATATATTCAGGAAATATAAAGACATTGGATATGTACATCATTGCAGCAGATGATCATCCTACTCAAAGGATGATAATTTCAGCAGAGAATTATCAGTCTATAATCAGACGGTCGTCTGTTATGTGTACCAAAATGAATTTATAAAGCTGAGCATGGGAATGCCCGCCTCAGCTAGATCATGAAAGCAGAATGAAAAATAATGTATTGTATTGTATTTTATTGCAGGGCACCTCTCAGCGATTGAATGAACTTCGGATCCTCCTAATAAAGCATTTCACCCGATAAATGACCTCATACTTTAGGGGGCAACTGTTATAGACATTTTTGTGCCTAACAGCATGGAGCATGAAATGTCGATAATCTGAGGGATCCAAAGTCCCTAAACATGTTGTTCTTACCCTTAGAGGAACAAGGTCTGCAAACCACAGCACTGAAAATCAGTTCTCCACCTGAAAACACTCAAAAACAGGCTATTTCTGGATCATGTCAGCTGCTCCACTAAGCATCTGCGCTGAATGTCAACTGCTCCTCCTTGTACCTGCGCTGAAGGTCAAAACTAATGAAGGCTACCTGCGCTGGGCGAGATTGGCCAAGTGGCACAGTCATTCTGCAAGGTGTCAACTGCCCAGGAAGCTTCCAAACTGACACTTGGTTCAAGGAATTCGCCCTATGATGAGTAAGAGGGTCTTGATCTCCAAGTGGAAGCAAGATTCTCCAAGTGGACTCAAGAACTGAAGATTAACTAAAGTGGGAGAGGACACTAGTCAGCTTTAAGCCAGCCTCAAGCTGACTCATCCTTTCTCCAAATCTCCTATATATAGAGCTCTCTCATGAGGTCTAAGGAGGCTGGAATTTTGTGCAAGTAAGGAAGTGTTGTTGGTTTGTGTATAGAGCTATTGGGTGTTTTGCTTGAAGGAGGTGAAGAGGAGATTTCTTTCAGCTGGAAGGTGTTGCTGGATTGGGCCCATTGTGGTTGTAACTCTCTCAGAACTTTACTTCTATTATCAATAAAGTATTTGAGGTTCTTCTATATGCATGTGTCTTTATGATGAATGGATGCTTGTATATTTGATTTATGCTAATCCTATAATCGATTATGGATGTATGCTTCTTGTAGTTTCCTTTTCTTGTGCTTTTACAGGATCTGTGTGTAGCTGGGTCGGTGAAAGGGCAAGGAGCTAGGAGCAAGCGGCAAGGAGTGAAGACTGGATCGACTATTAGCGCAAGATAACGGTTAGTAGATCATCCTTTTCTTCCCTCTCTCATCTCATAAAGAAGAAACTTTGAATAGCTTTGCATTCAGTTGTTGCTGGAGTACTATCACCTTCAGAGTGGGATAGAGGCATTCTGCATTAGATACTTTTCCCCCCAACATAGAGCTTCAAAAAGACTGAGGTTTGATGAACCAGGTGATGAATTCATACTCAAGCCTAGAAGACCTGTTACGAGGAAGCAAGTAAGGGAAGCTGAGAAACTGCCTAGAACAGAGGTAGCTGAAAATTTGCCTAGAACAGAGGAGGCAGAGAAAGTCAAGAAAAAAGACACAAATAGAACAGTCATCATTTCCCAAGGAGGTAATATTATAGCCATAAAGAACCAGTTGGAGGCAGCTAAAATTGAAATTGATAAGGTGAAGAATGCCACTAGGGAGTTTGTAGTCAGGTATGCAAATTATCGAAAAGCTGTTTTGAAAGGAAGTAAAAACCTAGTAAGTCAGGTGGATTCAGTAGCTGATGTCTACACATGGACAGTTCCAGCTCTCAAACAAGCCAAATTCATCAGAAAGATAAACATGTGTTTAAGAGCCGAAAACAAAGCTATGAAGAAGAGGATTGAAGACTTGGAATCACAGCTAGGTCAGTGGAAGAAGGTTGAAGACTTAAAGGCCCAGCTAGACCAATTAGCTGATAAATGAAGTTGCTGCTCAAAGAAAGGTGATGTTCTAAGTTTTGTCAAATTTTGTTTAGTTTCATTATTTTGAGGACATCTAGATCCCTGCCATATGTAAAGGAGTTCTAGCAATTAAAGGTATAAGCAGTAAATACCTCAGGGCAAATACAAGCTGTTTTAACAAATTCAGCAGTTTCGTAGCGCGCTACGAAACTGCTGTAGGTGGCGTTTTCAAAGAAATGAACAGTTTGATAATATGTGCGGGAATTTTCAAAAGGGAACACCTAAAGGTTATGTGAAAGATCAAATAAAGACATCCCAGCCATTCTGATCAAGACAGGTGTGCCTTCAAAAGGGTGAAATGTTTTAACCTAAGTGTAAATTTTCGGTTATAAAGCCACTTTATTGCCGGTTATAGGGTGATTGAATGAATTGCATACATGGAATTTTGGCTTGTGCACCTGGCCATCGATGGAGCATCCAACTCATCGGGAAACATGGTGGTGTTCTATTGTTTTTGAGGTTATTAAAGAAACTTAAAGTACATGTTACTGCAGATTCAAAGTGATGGGGGACCAGAACCGAAAAGTAAGGGATATTCTCAGCCAACGCGGAGCAGATTAAAGCTTTCAGTATCCAAAGCCAACATGGGGCATTAACTGCTCATCTCATGCCATCTCAGCCAAACGAAGAGGAAACCAGGTGTCAAAGCTGCAAGGAGGAATCATTCCACGAAGGAGATAGAGTTAGAGTTATAATTAAATTAGAACTCTTTAGAACTTCAGTTAGTGGTTTTTGTATTAAATAGTTTGTTTCAAAGCAGATAGGTGTCATAAATGGCAGTCATCGAGCTCCCCTCATGCTGGAGGAGGAAGCTCCAAGTAGTTATGATTATGTTTCTATATATAGCTGAATGAGGAATGTAAGTAGGGTTGGATATTTTATGAAAACAGAGTGCTATTTTGGCTTGTGTAAAGAACAGTTTCAGTAATACAATTGGCTGCTTGTCTTCTCAGGATTCATACAGTGTTTCAATGCTCAAGATATGTGGTTTTGATCTATCTTTAATGTTTTTTACAGTTGTATAAATACACAATCACTCAGAATTCACTTTGCTGCTCTGACTTCCTGTGTGTATTTGTAAGCTGAGGTTTTCTATGAGATGTGTTTTGAGTATTTAAACATCACATGCCCTGACTTCTATGTATGAGTAGTGTTATAGTTTACTGAAGTTTGATTAAACTCCATAAGCCCAATGGAAGTCTTTGTAATGTCTGTCCAGCCATCATGTTTGTTAAATTCACCTTGCAAGAGTTAGCCATCTTATCAATAGTTAAAATCAATAACCTTTAGAGAGAGCCCTCTCAGGCTAAGGAGGCTAAGCCTTAGTCAAAAGATTGGTCTGAAACAGTTACACAGAGTCTACTGATCAGCAGCCCTTCAGTGCTTGATTTTGTGATAACATTTTGGTGCGTCTGCCGGGAGACTGAAGATTACTCATTCCCGAAATTGTAAGACTGAACTTCTGAAGGTAGCAGGAGCTCAGAAAGGTTTTCGAGGCTGCATTCTACCTTGGTGACTCCATTAAATCTTAAAGTTCAAAAGGTGGCTTCGAGAGGAAGATATACAAGGAGTAATCCTGACCCAAACCCACCTAGTCCTGTGGATAATCCCAACATCATCTCAAGGAGTAGACAAAGATTTTCTGATATACCAGGTACTTCAAACATTTCAAAGTCTTTGTTTCCTGAGTTTTCTAGAAGTCCTGAAGATAAAATTGTTGATGATAAAATTCAAGAAGTGTTGTTGAGGTCTGAAAATGAAGAAGAACTTATTGGTATCATTCTAGATTTACAAAAAAAAGGCATTGATACTTCATCTTTAGTGTCACAAAAAGATAAAGAAGACTTTTGGGAAATTGTTACTTCTGAATTGTTATTAGAGGAGGAGGACTTGAAAAAGCTCAAGGAGCTTGACCCTTTTGAAGTTTTGCTTAAATCTAAAACTGGTCTACCTCTTCCAAATTGGAGTTCTTTTGTCAGTGGTTTACAAAGTCCAAATAGCCCTTTCCGTACTCATACTTTATCTTCTGCCTCTGCTAGTCCAAATAGTCCTCAGACAACATCTTATACTAGTTCTGGTCCCACTAGTCATACAGTACCTGTTATCCCTGCTCCTCCTTTCATTATGGCTGTACCTGCTAGGTATGCTCCTCTAGCTCTCCCTGCTGTTTTGCATGATCTCCCTAGTAAATATGCTGCTCGAATTCCAACATGGGGAGGAGATGAAGACATTACAGCTGAAGAACATGTGGATAGGTTTAATGATTTTGTTGATAGGGAAGAAGTGGATGATGAAGATGTAAAACTAAGATTGTTTGCTCAGACTTTCATTGGGGAAGTCAGAAAATGGTTTAAAGCCCTTGGAGCTGGAAGCATTCATAGTTGGGTAGAATTTGAAGACAGTTTTCTAAGAAAATGGGGAAGCAGAACTAACCTTGTCCAAGCCCTTACTGAGTATAACAGTCTTAGGAGAGCTCCAGAGGAAATTGTTCAAAGTTTCTCTAAGAGGTTTAACAAAGTTTATAATTCTATTCCAACTCATTTGAAGCCTCCTGGAGCTCTGGCACAGTTGAGATATGCTGAATCATTTGATTCAGATTTTTCCCTTTTACTCAGAGAAAGGGAATCAGCCTCTCTTGCTGACATGCAAAATGATGCAATTAAAGTAGAGGTGAATATGCTTGCTGCTAAGAAATCAAAAATGGCAAAATCTAAATTAAAAGAGGAAGAGAAGCCTTCTACATCTGCTCAAGAAGACAAGTTTGAAACAATGATGAAAACCATGGAGAAATTGATGGACAGATTAGCCCTTGGGAATGCTTCTGCTCCTCAAGCACAGCAAGAACCTCGGTTTAGAAACCCACAGTTCAGGAGACCTCAAAATCAGCAAAGGCCAAGAGATAACCGAGATCAGCAGGCAGATCCTCCAGTGAGACCTCCTTTCCAGCAAAATTTGGTAGATGAAGAGGATGAACCTGAAGTTCCTGAGGAATCAATTCATTGTTTTGATGAAGAAGGGTCAGGAATCTTCTTGACCAAAGAGGAACATGATGAATCCAGCATGATAAAGTTAGAAGAAGAACCTTCAGATTTTTTAAAGGGTTATCGACATGCTATTTTTGAGATGCAAAAGCAGTATAATCTCAGGAATAGAGAGGTTCCTATTACAGCAAACAAAGCACAGTTCAAGAAGAATGTCTCAAAGACAGCTGATGATAAAAAGGGAAAAGCAAAGGTAGGTGAAAGTAAAGAGGATCCTTCTCTTGACAAAAAAGATATTCAAATTTCTTCTCCTCCCAAAGAAAGTGACAAGTCTACCTCTATTTTTAATATTGAGAATGAGATTGCAAAAATTAAAATATCAGTCCCTTTTAATGAAATTCTCAAGGTAGATAAGTACAGGAGCAAAATTGTTGAAATGCTGAATTCACAACCAAGAGTGGCTGATATTCTAAATGTACAAGAAGATAGTCCTATTATATGCTTGGGTCCAAGGCTTGAGGATGAACAAAATGAAGAATTTCCTCCTTTCTACATAAGCATTACTATCCATGACATGACTCTACATAATGCTATGTTAGATTCAGGGGCATCACATAATCTTATGCCTAAGGTAATTATGGAAAGATTGGGGTTGGAGATTACTAGGCCTTATAAGGATTTATTCTCCTTTGATTCCAAGAGAGTTCATTGCATTGGTTTGATAAAAGATGTTGTTGTGGGTCTTACACAAATTCCAGCAAAAACCACTGTCATGGACATTGTTGTTGCAGACATCCCACCTAAGTTTGGAATACTTCTTTCAAGGTCATGGGCAGCCAAAATCAAGGGCACAATGCAGATGGATCTTACATATGCCACTATTCTAGTGTTTGGTGAGCAGAGGAGGTTGTACCGTGAAACAAGGATGGCCTACATGGTGAGTAGTAAAGAAAAGCCTCAGAATTTTCCTATTTACTCATGTGATACTGGTCTTGGTTCAGCTATTCTCTTCAATGAATCAGTTGGGAGAGAATTAGAAGATAAACCTACAGAAAATCAGAGTCATGAAGGACAGCAAGGAGAAGGAGAAGATATCATGGGCTGTTGGTCATTGTACTTTGATGGAGCAGCAGGAAAAGAAGGGGCAGGAGCTGGAATTTGGATCACTAGTCCAACTGAAGAAAGTAAGTTTCTGTCATACAAACTAAACTTTGATTGTACCAATAACATGGCTGAGTACGAATCTCTGGTGTTAGGCCTGGAAACCTTGATAGAATTGAAGGCAAAGAACATTGTTGTTTGTGGAGATTCTGAATTGATTATTAAACAAGTACAAGGTGCATATCAAACAAGGGATGCAAGGATGAGAGCCTACAGAAATTTAGTGTTGGAGTTGTTGGAAAAATTTCAATCCTATTCCTTCAGTATAAAAACCAGAGATCAAAATTCTATTGCAGATTCTCTTGATGTTGCAGCCAGTCTTTTTATTGTTCCCAAACATTCTGCTGATAGCTATGAAGTGAAGGTTTTCCATAGACCAGTCATCCCATATAATATTATCAACTGGCAAGTCTTTGAAGATGATCAGTAGGTAAGAAATTTTCTTGAGTTGAAAGAAGAGTTTGAGCATAATCAAATAGACCAGCAGAATATGTTAACAGATACAAGGGAAAATTCTGAAGTGTTGCAGCTACAAAATAACCTAATTCCTAAAGGCCTTATTCCACTTGAAAAGTTATTTGATCAAAATGATGTGTTTAAAGCACCGAGATTGCAAGCCAATGAAGAGGAAATAGAAAGTTGTAATTTAGGTGACTCTGTTGTGCCCAAATTAGTCAAGATTTCAAAGTTCCTATCAGCTGATATGAAGGTCAAATATGTTGAAATGATGAGGAAATTTATTGATGTGTTTGCATGGAGCTATGCTGATTTGAAACAGTATGATTCTTCAATCATACAACATACCATCCCAATTAAGCAAAATGAGAAGCCTTTTAAGCAGAAATTAAGGAGGATTAACCCTCTTTTGATGCCACTAATTGAAAAAGAAGTGAAAAATCTTTTTGATGCCAAGATTATTGTTCCAATCAGATTCTCAAATTGGCTTGCTAACTTGGTACCAGTCAGGAAAAAGAATGGGGAGATTAGAATTTGTATAGACTTTAGGAACTTAAACAAGGCTTCACTGAAAGATAATTACCCTCTTCCCAAAATGGATTTCATTTTGCAAAATATTGTTGGTTCACAAAGAATGTCTATGCTTGATGGCTTCTCAGGGTATAATCAGATTCTTGTTCATCCAAATGATCAAGAGAAGACAGCTTTCACTACACCATGGGGCACATTTATGTATGCAAAGATGCCCTTTGGCCTCATGAATGCAGGAGCAACTTTCCAGAGGGCTATGGACATTGCTTTTGCTGAAGAAAAGGATAGATCAGTGGTGGTATATCTTGATGATATCACAGTCTTTTCAAAGAAGGAAGAAGATCACTTAAAGCACCTTGAAAGGATCCTACTAAAGTGTAGGAGATTTGGTATTTCTTTAAACCCAACCAAAAGTATCTTTGCTTTAACTTCTGGTAAATTGCTTGGACATATTATCTCTGAAGAGGGAATTAGGATTGATCCTAATAGAGTTAGTGCAATTCAAAGGTTAGATTTACCAAGGAGTAAGAAGGAGATTCAATCCTTTCTCGGAAAGGTTAACTTTGTTAGAAGGTTTATCCCTAACTTTGCTGAAGTGGTCAAAAATATAACAAAAATGTTAAGGAAAGGAGCAGATTTTAAATGGACAGCTGAAGCAAAGAAGTCATTTGAAGAGATCAAAAAGGCGCTCACTCAAGCACCAGTCCTCATCAGCCCGGATTTTACTAAGGAGTTTCTGATCTTCACATTTGCTTATGAAGATACAATTGCTGGAGTTTTACTGCAAAAAGGAAGTCAAGGTACTGAACAGCCCATTTCTTTCTTTAGCAAGACATTGGCTAATGCTGAATTGAAATATAATATCTTAGAAAAGCAAGCATATGCATTGGTGAAAGCAATTAAGGATTTCAGAATTTATGTGTTACACTCTCATATTGTTGCATATGTGCCAAATAATGTTATAAAAGACATTCTTACACAAGCTGATCCAGATGGAAAAATGGGGAAGTGGATAGCAAAGTTGTTGGAATATGATATTGAGATCAAGCCCACCAAGTTGGTAAAGGGTCAAGGCCTAGCCAAATTGTTAACTCAGTCAAATCTGGACTGTAGTGATATTAATTTAAGCACAGAAATCTCAGAAATTTCTGAAAATGAAGAAGAATTGGTCCAGATTAATGAAAAAATTTTGATCTCAGAGTGGTATAAGGATGTAGCATTTGTCCTGCAGTATAATAGAGCTCCTGATAACCTTTCAAAATCCAAAGCTAGATTCACCAAGTTGAAATCCCTCAGGTATTTTGTATATGACCAAAATCTGTTTTGGAAGGATGCAGGAGGGATTTTATTAAATTGTCTCATTGAAGAAGAAGCTGATAAAGTAGTTGAGGAGTTTCATAAAGGGGATTGCGGAGGTCATCATTATTGGAAAGCCACTGCAAACAAGGTTTTAAGAGCTGGCTATTTTTGGCCAACTATGTTTAAAGACATTTATAAAAAGATAGCCACATGCCATGAATGTCAAGTATTTGAAGGTAGAAGAAAGCTCATGCCAATGCCATTAGTTCCTATTTATGTTGAAGCACCTTTCCAGCAGTGGGGATTAGATTTTATAGGGGAAATCCATCCTCCTTCATCAGGACAGCATCGCTGGATTCTCACAGCCACTGATTATTTTACAAAGTGGATAGAGGCAATACCCACCAGGCAAGCAAATGATTCAGTAATCATTTCCTTTTTAGAAGATAACATCTTATCAAGGTTTGGTTGCCCAATCAAGATTATCACAGATAATGCTCAGGCTTTTAAGTCTAAAAGAATGATAAATTTTTGTCATCAATACCACATTTCCCTTGGTCATTCCACTACTTATTATCCACAGGGAAATGGTTTAGCTGAAAGTTCAAACAAGAGTCTGGTGAGAATTATTAAGAAGCTTCTGCAAGAAAATAAGAAGGCTTGGCATTTGAAACTAAAGTATGCCTTGTGGGCTGACCGGATTTGCACAAAGAGGTCCATTGGAACATCACCATATGAACTTGTGTATGGAGCAGAGGCCATATTTCCAACATCTCTTGGGGTACCAGTAATGAAGCTGATTCAAGGATTAGAAGAGGAACCAAATGCTATACAGCGAAGGATCAATCAACTAATAGCTTTGCAGGAGAAAAGAAGTGAGGTGTTTGATAGTCATCAACAAAATCAAAACTGGGTCAAGGGAGCATTTGACAAAAAGATCAAAGAAGTTTCATTTCAGATTCATGATAAAGTCCTGAAATGGGAAGCCAGAATTGAGGAGAAAGGTAAACATGGTAAATTTGAAAATTTGTGGAAAGGGCCATATCAGATTTCTGCTTTCCAGGGAAATAACACCTACATTCTGCAGGAGGTTGATGGAACACCATATGCTGGAGGACCTGTTAATGGCAGGTTCCTAAAGCATTATAATCAATGAATTTCTGCCAAGTGTCTCACAAACATTGTATATAACCATTCTATGAGTTTTTTCTTGTTGAAAATGAATGACAAGCTGAACAGGAAAGCTTAAGCCCGAGGTGAAGGCCCACAAAGCTAGAAAGGAAAGCTTGTCAACTCTGTGTGTGTGTTTTTAGAATTTGAATAAAGCACTGGATCTACAAGTTCTTAGTGTACTACAGGAGCACACTATCCCAAGTGGAGCCACTGTTATCACTTAGAACTATAAACATTTGTATATAATCCTTTGTCCAAGTTCAATGTCAAAAGTTGGTGTCAAATTGTTTTTGTTCTATGTTTCTTACTTAGGGTTGGAGCTTTAAAGGTGTTTGATGTAAATCGTACTCTAATCCTATTGGTCATCCTCCACCATCATGGTTTCATAAGCCATGTCTTGTCTTATCCATGTCACCGATCCTTTCCGTAATTTCACAGCGCAGTCTCTTATTGGTCAGTTTCGCAGCGTATTTCCGTAATTTCGCAGCGCAGTCTCTTATTGGTCAGTTTTGCAGCATAATCATTGTTTAGCCATTCCGCAGCGCGTCACCATCAAGCCGTTTCGCAGCACATTATGACAATTCAAAACTAGCCGCGCTGCGAAATCGCAGATTCGTGCGTTTTGCAGCGAATATTTCTCAAAGGGTCAAGTCTGTTGATGAGTCACCACTTCTGTCCTCTCATGTCAGTTTGCGTACCTCCCAAACGCTCATTAACCATCACTCCACCAATAGATTTGTAGACATGCACATAAATACTATTCAAATGTGTTTTACCGTGCATGGATCTTTATGATGATCGTAAATGATGCATAAGTGACCAGCGTGTGTGATGATATATTTGAGTTTGCAAGTGAGGCTGCTTTCAAGTGAGCCCGATTACAAGCGAGGCCGAGTTAAAAAGAATTGAATCACCATTTTAGTTGAAGTTGTTGGTCATTGTCTGTGCGAAAGTTTCAAAAGCAAAATGGAGAGGAAAGAACATAGGTCTGGAAAATGTCAGAGAACAGAGCCTGAAGGTTTAGACCTAGCTTTAAGAGATGAAGGCGTTAAGAAAGCATTCAAGGATGTCGGCTGTTGGAATTTCTGTAAGAAGCTGCAAGGTGGCCATGCTCAGGTAACAAAGGATTTTTCTTTAAACTTCACCGGCTTGAATTCTAAAATAGCTATGTTAGAGGTTCAAGTGTCTCCGGAGGCAATAGCTGCTGTAACTGAGATCCCAAGAGGGGGGCAAGAGTGGTTCAAGAATTTTAAGTTTGATATGAACCCCTGCAAAGAGTTTTTAAAAGAGGCATATGTGAATGAAGACCTAACAAAAGCAGTACCTAGAAACTATGTTAAGGAGCAATATGCCCTTCTTCTCACCTGTATTCAGAAGTACTTAACCTGTGAGGGAAGATATAATAAAGTCTACTCTTATCACTTCAAGTTGATGTTACATTTCACTGGTAAAGCATCCATAGATATTCCCTTCTATTTGTTTCGTAGTCTGAGCAAAATGTGTGACAAAGTGCAATTAAGGAAGGATGACTGTGAAACATCTTTATTTCACCATGGTTTGGTTAAATTGTTAGTTTTGGATGGTCTTCAGAAAATAGGTAGAGATTGGAACTCTTTCATTTTCATGGCTGGTTTCCAAAGTAAAACAGGTCTTACTCCACAGCCAGTTAGGGAAAAAGAACAATCAGTTGAAGAACCCACGTTGGCTGAACTTCAAAAGGAGGCAAAAGGTAAAAGAAAGCCAAGTCACAGTTGAGAAAGTCAGTGAAGCCACTGACCATTAAAGAACAACCTCAGCCATCAGCAAAAGAAGAAGCTCAGCATAAGAAATATGTACCTGGACCAAGTGGATCTGAAACAGTGTCAAGAGTTAGGACGAGGAGCCAAATAAGCAGAGAAAAAGGCAAAGCATTGGCTGTTGAAGAAAGCCCGGTATCTAAGGCAAGCCTAAGTGATTTGTTGGAGGCCATTGAGTTTGAGCAAATTGAACCGGTGCACATTGAACCAGTGCATGTTGATCTGACACAGTCATCACCAGAAAGCACCAAGAAGTCTAGAGCTTCAAAAAGACTGAGGTTTGATGAACCAGGTGATGAATTCATACTCAAGCCTAGAAGACCTGTTACGAGGAAGCAAGTAAGGGAAGCTGAGAAACTGCCTAGAACAGAGGTAGCTGAAAATTTGCCTAGAACAGAGGAGGCGGAGAAAGTCAAGAAAAAAGACACAAATAGAACAGTCATCATTTCCCAAGGAGGTAATATTATAGCCATAAAGAACCAGTTGGAGGCAGCTAAAATTGAAATTGATAAGGTGAAGAATGCCACTAGGGAGTTTACAGTCAGGTATGCAAATTATCGAAAAGCTGTTTTGAAAGGAAGTAAAAACCTAGTAAGTCAGGTGGATTCAGTAGCTGATGTCTACACATGGACAGTTCCAGCTCTCAAACAGGCCAAATTCATCAGAAAGATAAACATGTGTTTAAGAGCTGAAAACAAAGCTATGAAGAAGAGGATTGAAGACTTGGAATCACAGCTAGGTCAGTGGAAGAAGGTTGAAGACTTAAAGACCCAGCTAGACCAATTAGCTGATAAATGAAGTTGCTGCTCAAAGAAAGGTGTTGTTCTAAGTTTTGTCAAATTTTGTTTAGTTTCATTATTTTGAGGACATCTAGATCCCTGCCATATGTAAAGGAGTTCTAGCAATTAAAGGTATAAGCAGTAAATACCTCAGGGCAAATACAAGTTGTTTTAACAAATTCAGCAGTTTCGTAGCGCGCTACGAAACTGCTGTAGGTGGCGTTTTCAAAGAAAATGAACAGTTTGATAATATGTGCGGGAATTTTCAAAAGGGAACACCTAAAGGTTATGTGAAATATCAAATAAAGACATCCCAGCCATTCTGATCAAGACAGGTGTGCCTTCAAAAGGGTGAAATGTTTTAACCTAAGTGTAAATTTTCGGTTATAAAGCCACTTTATTGCCGGTTATATGGTGATTGAATGAATTGCATACATGGAATTTTGGCTTGCGCACCTGGCCATCGATGGAGCATCCAACTCATCGGGAAACATGGTGGTGTTCTATTGTTTTTGAGGTTATTAAAGAAACTTAAAGTACATGTTACTGCAGATTCAAAGTGATGGGGGACCAGAACCGAAAAGTAAGGGATATTCTCAGCCAACGCGGAGCAGATTAAAGCTTTCAGTATCCAAAGCCAACATGGGGCATTAACTGCTCATCTCATGCCATCTCAGCCAAACGAAGAGGAAACCAGGTGTCAAAGCTGCAAGGAGGAATCATTCCACGAAGGAGATAGAGTTAGAGTTATAATTAAATTAGAACTCTTTAGAACTTCAGTTAGTGGTTTTTGTATTAAATAGTTTGTTTCAAAGCAGATAGGTGTCATAAATGGCAGTCATCGAGCTCCCCTCATGCTGGAGGAGGAAGCTCCAAGTAGTTATGATTATGTTTCTATATATAGCTGAATGAGGAATGTAAGTAGGGTTGGATATTTTATGAAAACAGAGTGCTATTTTGGCTTGTGTAAAGAACAGTTTCAGTAATACAATTGGCTGCTTGTCTTCTCAAGATTCATACAGTGTTTCAATGCTCAAGATATGTGGTTTTTCTCTATCTTTAATGTTTTTTACAGTTGTATAAATACACAATCACTCAGAATTCACTTTGCTGCTCTGACTTCCTGTGTGTATTTGTAAGCTGAGGTTTTCTATGAGATGTGTTTTGAGTATTTAAACATCACATGCCCTGACTTCTATGTATGAGTAGTGTTATAGTTTACTGAAGTTTGATTAAACTCCATAAGCCCAATGGAAGTCTTTGTAATGTCTGTCCATCCATCATGTTTGTTAAATTCACCTTGCAAGAGTTAGCCATCTTATCAATAGTTAAAATCAATAACCTTTTGAGAGAGCCCTCTCAGGCTAAGGAGGCTAAGCCTTAGTCAAAAGATTGGTCTGAAACAGTTACACAGAGTCTACTGATCAGCAGCCCTTCAGTGCTTGATTTTGTGATAACAGAACCCACGCCTCCTATATCACCTCGAGCACTAGATGATGCCTTGTTCACAGCAATAGTGACGCCCTCCCCGCTTGGTTTTTACAGTAGCCCTATCCTCGATTGCCACCTCAAACTTGCCACTCAAGCCACCCCGATTGGACAATTCAGCCATCCATAGGGGTTGGGAGAAAGAACTCAAAGGAACAAGTCGCATCGTGAATTCCCAAGAAGACACCCCCAAGATGAGACCTACTGTGCTCCTCATAACCTCCCAACAAACCATGGGCCAAAGCAAGCCTAACTCCAACCTTGAATCAACCAGCAGGAGCCTCCCTGTCGGAATTGTCAACCACCACACACAAGCCAAGAGGGAGACATCCTTAGCTGCAACTAAAATCCATGCCATCCAAACCAACAGCTCTTCCTTTATGTTGTCAGGGAAACACCTGGAAGAAGATTCGCATGTCAACTGACTTCACCCCAAAACGTAGAGCCCCGACACCCTAATCAGAACCAAGAAAAATCTGGAGCAAACATCACCATACCCCCCGATGACCTCCAAGATCAAATGATAGTTACACAATTAAACAAAATTCCATCCAGGCTTCTGGCCACACTGGAAACAAGCCAACCCAAAGCCCCGCTACCTTCGTTACAAAAAGTTTTCCTCTTCAAGGCCCAAGATATTATACCACAACATGCATGTGTTTCAAAATACCAAGAAAAACTGAAGAGAGGAGGATTACCAAAAAAAATTTGCAGACAAAAGGCCCAGGCTTCACCCCAACCACAAATAACACCCAGAGAAATATCCGCCTAGCACCACAATAATGGACACCAAGTTCGGCCACCTTACCATGAAAATTTCCCACAACCCACTAACAGAGGCTACGAGTTGGGCACAAGCACTCAAAATTGTTTCTGTTGTTGTCCTCTCATAATGGAGGAAGTGGCGATGTAGGTTTCTCCACCACTCTAAGACTACCTGAGGTGCGAAGAGTCCAACCAAACTAAAACTTCTTGGACCAAAGTCTACCAACCTCCACACTTTCAACCCAATATAACCTACAACATCCCCAACCTCCAGCATTAATTACCTTACCTGACCTGCACACCTTCCTGCAGAGGAATAATGAAATCTCACACACGTTGCAGATCCTTTCACCTCACTTCTTATGTAATTGGAGGTTATATTATTTGTCCTCCTCCCCATCTATCATGTATGACCCTTCATTGCGCACCCGTCGAGCATATCTCAGAGATCGACACCCCCATCACGGAATATATTCTAGTTTGTAATAAAATTAAGCCCCATTACATTAATAATAAAGATAATTGCTTCACCCAATGTGTCTCCATTTATTGATTCTCAACAAATTCCATTTTTGTTTTTGTTAAAAGGGAAAGGGGTCCCATATAAATTTTGAAAATACTTCTTTTGTTTGCATTTGATTTTTTTTATTTGATTTAGAGTTATGGTTTGATGACCTTCCTTCTCTAGTTTTTTGTGCTTCTTTACATCGGTTTATTTAAGATTTTATTCATAAAATGATGCATTTATTATTTAATGCCACCATAACATAATCACTAATTATTTTCCATGTAAGCATCTAGCCTAATTATTATGATTTGAGTGATGGATTTCTTGCGCCATGTAAATTTGTAATTTCATCACATTTCTCCACACACAATATTGGAATGCACCATTTGACTTTGTGCTCCCTCACTTGATTATTAGTATACATGCTCATCTAAACTTATTCAAGTTGATCTCACGTATTAATTTGCTTAAAATTAAATTGTCATGATGTTTTGACAATCCCACTAAGGTTTAGTCTTCAATGCATGAATGTATGAGTTCAGGATTTTGGCAAAATTGAAATAATTAAATTAAGACTTTATTCATATCCAAATCAATTATTTTATGATTGTGTAATTGATGCCAATAGGTATCATCAGCCTCTTTAATCTCATTGGCTTATATTTTATTTGTGCATATAATAGGATAGAATATTTTATTTTCCTTTGTTTTTAATTTGATATGTCATAAACTAGGTGAAGTTTACTTTTAGTGCATTAGTTAATTTATAATTTTTCTTCTTTTAATTAAATAATTTTCAAATTTTCAGGACAACATCATTTTCTACTCGTGGAGCACGTTATGAAGATATAAAAAAAATATCATTATGATTTCGGAACACAAACTTTTGGCCCTTAGAAGTTTTTATATAATCAACATGTTACAATGATGTGGCAAATGATGTGTCCATTGATCCACATGATAAATAATTATATTGAATTTGTTGGCATAGCAATTGATGTAGATCCAATTGATATATGTAGGTATTTATCATTTTTTCTTTTTTTCTCATTTTTTCAAATTTTATTTTTTATTTGTTTTATTTTTTCCAAAATTTGTCGATTACCCACAATGACCATAGAGTAGCAGACCAACTATTAACATCAATGTGTTCCACAACCATGGAGAATATATCGATTAATCACTTGCATTAAAAGTGTGTTCCACTAACACCATGTTCGTATAATCAATGCATTTTCATTCCTTTTGTACCAATTCCATTTGAACATTGAAGGACTAGATTAATTTGAATGTTAAATCTTAATACCCTCAGCAATTTTAGTGGTTGTGCCTATGGTATTAGCTTTACAAGAAGGGTTGAGGATGGAATCCACTCTGGGGGAATTAATTATCCCAAGGGGCATCCAAGCTTGACCGAGCCTCACACAATCCTGGTGAATAGCATGTCATTGTGGGTTAATCCTTCTTCCATCCAATAAATGGGCTAGCCCAGCCTAGGCTTAGCCTAATCTCTCTCTCTCTCTCTCTCTCTCTCTCTCTCTCTCTCTCTCACACACACACACACATATATTATTAAATTTGTCTTTTGTAGGACCCATATGATCTTGTATAATGTTTAATGAATTTTGTGAAACATATATTCTAGCTTTTAATAAAATTAAGCCCCATTGCATTAATAATTTAGATAATTGCTTCACCTATTGCATCTCCATTTATTAAGCCTCAACAAATTTGATTTTTGTTTTTGTTAAAATTGAAGGGGGTCCCATAAAATTTTGAAGATACTACTTTTGTTTACATTTTATTTTGTTTATTATTTAGAGTTATGGTTTGATGACATTCCTTCTCTAGTTTTTTGTGATTCTTTGTATTAATTCTTTTGAGATTTTATTCATAAAATGATGCATTGATTATCTGATGCCACCATAACACAATCACTAATGAGTTCTCATGTATGCATCTAGCCTAATGATTACGATTTTAGTGATGGAATTCTTGCATCATGTATATTTGTAATTTCATCACATTTTTCCAAACACATTATTGGAATGCACCATTTGATTATGTGATCCTTAGCCTCATCATTAGTATACATGTTCATATAAACTTATTTAAGTTAATCACATGTCTTCATTTGCTTAAGATTTAACTATAATCATGTTTTGACAACCCCCATAAGGTTTAGTCTTCAACGCATGAATGTATGAGTTGAGCATTTTGGAAAAATTGAAATAATTTAATTAGGGCTTATTCATATCCAATACAATTGTGCTATGATTGTCTAATCGAGTCCATTAGGTATCATTAGCCTCTTTAATGTCATTGGTTTAGATTTTATATGTGCATATAATAGGATCAAATCTTTGATTTTCCTTTGTTTTGAATTTGATATGTGATAAACTAAGAGAAGTTTACTTTTAATGCATTAGTTAAGTTATAAAATTTTGCTTCTTTTGATTAAATAACTTTTAAATTTTCAGATTGCCATCGTTTTCTACTCGTTAAATTCTTTCCGAAGATGCCCAAGAATGATTTGTCACTTCATGCAAATCAGGCCACTTGTGAATCTCCAAATTGGGTATTCAAATGCGTTCTCATATTTTGGATTGGAGAGATTGAACGCTCGTTATGTGCATTTTTTCATCTGACCTAAATCTCTGAAAAAGAGGCAAAAGAATGATTTAAAACTTCTTGCGAATTGAACCAATTGTGAAACTTAAAAATGGGTACCAAAAATTCTCTCAAATTTCTAATCTGAGAAATTCAACGCTCATTATGCACATTCTTTTGTCTAACCTAAATTTCCAAAAAAAAAATCCCAAGAACGATTCATCACTTCATGCAAATCAAACCATTTTTGAAACTCCAAAATGGGTATTCAAATATGCTCTCAAACTTTGAATATGAGAAATTCAACGATCGTTATGTGCGTTATTTTTTCTTACCTTAATCTCTTAAAAAGAGGCCCAAGAACGATTCATCACATCGTGCAGATTGAATCACTTGTGAAACTCCAACATGGATACCAAATATGTTCTCATTTTTTGAATTTGAGCTAAACAGTGATTATTTACATTATATTTTCTTGCTTCTAATTTATTTATTTTTTAAATCCAATGTCCAATAATCGGAATTTGGTGGACATTGATATTTTGTTTTAATTTTATTTTATATAGCTTTATTACTTTTGTTGGTTTTTTTTTCCATTACTTTCTAATTTATTCGAGATCCAAAATAATTTCTCTGAGATCCGATGGCTGGAAATATGTGAGCAATTGTTAGAATAAAATTCCTAATGGCTAAAACTTGATGGTACGTAAAGTTTTGTTTTTGTTTTCATTTTTATTATTTTTCATGATATTGGGATTTCAAGGTTTCCCATCATCATCTTCTATCTTATGGTCAAATATCGATGCATGATGACCAGAATCTAGTAGTCGAGAGATAAAATTTAGTGACCAGTAAGGGGATCATTTATCTATTAATTTTTTTTGTTTATTTCTTATTTTATTCTATTTGTTTTATATATTTATTTTATTTTAATTTGATGCCGAAAACTATAGAATGGGATCCACACTCCATACTTCTAATGATTTCATATATAAACTATGATTATGGAAAAATACATTATAAACCTCCAAAACTTATCTTCCACAGCACATGTAGGATATTGATTTTTGCATTTAAATTAATGGATGAGATTAACCCAACAAATAGATCAACAATGGTTAAGTGTCAGCTTCAGGAGGCCATCTATAGAGTTCTAGGAGGCCAAATTAAGCACAAAATAGCTCGTTGGAAGCTAGAACTATGGAGAATAGTTCAAGGAACCTTGTCAAATTAACAAGAAAAACTCTCCTAAAAATAGAAATAAATAGGGCCACAAATTTAGCATGATATTGTTGAGATAATTCTACCAAATCGCAAAAGTATTGTGAACCCAAGATCATTGGATCTATTTGCAAAAGTGAATCTAATTGCCAAAACCCAAACTCATTGGATTGCTATTTAGATATTGCAAAAGGATAAGGAATAAATCTCTTGAGATCAAGAGCTAGATTCACCATATCAATGTAGAAATTATGGTGTATATTTGAAATTGCTAATGAAGTTTTAATCAAATTCACAAGACACAAACCTACTCTACTTCTTTGCGGAAAGTAATTCACGATTTAGAACAAAAATATCAGACATGCAATAAGAAATCACACACATGCAAATAGTATTTTTCTTGGGGAAATCATTCTTCTAAAACCCCAATGCCTACTTGCATTAATCTAATTAAAAGAGATGTATTACAATTTCTTTGCTCAATTGAGCAAAACCTACAAGTATATAACCTATCTCTCGGATCACTGAGAAG
This sequence comes from Pinus tabuliformis, assembly GCA_031772625.1. Taxonomy (NCBI): domain Eukaryota; kingdom Viridiplantae; phylum Streptophyta; class Pinopsida; order Pinales; family Pinaceae; genus Pinus; species Pinus tabuliformis. Next base: position 140,693,105 of record CM062809.1, read on the forward strand.
CTATGACCTAGACTTAGTCAATTTCTACCACTACTTGAGCTCTTATTTCCTTGCTTTGTTCCTTAAGAAATTAGACTTCTATTATTTAAGAATTTCTCCATAATGGATTGCGCAATTCCTTAGGTTGATCATCTGACTGCATGCAACACTTGTACACTGAAGACTAGTACACTCAAAACCTGCAGAACCAATTTAGAGGACCAATTAGTACAAAGACTGAGATTTTGAAGTTATCATCTGAACAAGCCAATTTAGGAACTCCCTACTCAGTCTGTGCCATAATCTAAACTAAGTAGTGCCTCTGAGGTATTGTAGAACATGCTTAGCTTCCCTCCAAAATAATTTGGTTGGCCTAACTATAACTTGGCTCATCTAGTTGACTGCATAGCACATAATTGGTCATGTGTTCATAAGGTACATCAGTGAACCCACTAACTATCGGTAAATGGCAGCATCCACTTATTTACCTGAACTAGCATCCTCCTTCCTCCAATTGGTCGTTAGAGGTGTCTCCATGGGTTTGAAACTCTCCATGTGGAATCTCTGTAATATCTCATTTGCATAGTTTGCTTGAGAGACAAATAGTTCCCCATCACCTTGCGATACTTCCAACTCAAGGAAGTAGTGCATGAGACCCATGTCCTTCATTTCAAGGACCTTGCAATATCTAATCAGTTGTTCATCACCAGTTAAAATCAAGTCATCAACGTATAAGACAATAATCAACAATTTACCTTCTACCAAGATATAATAAAGTTTTTCATCTGCCTCAATTTTGGTGAAGCCAAAACCAATGAGATAGCTATTGATCTTGGTATACCAAGCATGGGGTTCTTGTTTGAGACCATAAAATTCTCGCTTGAGTCTTCATACCTACAAGTGTATAACCTATCTCTTTGCTCATTGAGAAGCTTTGACCCAAACTTAGTCAATTTCTACCTCTACTTGAGCTCCTATTTCCTTGTGTTGCTCCTTGAGAAATTAGGCCTTTATTATTTAGGAATTTCTCCAAAGTGGATTATGCAATTACTTAAGTTGATTATCTTATTGCATGAAACACTTGTACACTTAAGACTAGTCTACAACTGATGTTACACTACCTTGGAATCTCTAACAATCCTAGGGAACTTGAATTATCTGCATGCACTAGATATATTGGACCGATTGATCAATTAAATGGATGATCATTGAGTTTGAATGAAGTCCCGCTGCACAAATTGACCCTCCACTAGTTCCTCCAACAATTAGAACTAGTTTAAGTGAAAACAACCTTAGACAATTGACCTTGATTGCTACAAATTAGCAATCACACATGCTTAAATAAAATCTAACTCCTCCAGCTCGAATTTACTAAGGAAATTGGGTGACATAAGCCATGTCACAAAAGTTAACATCATCCAAGTTGTCTGTTGATGTGGAAATTTGAATTTTCTCAATTTAATAAATGAAAAATCAAATTGAGAATTTCTTTTTGCAATTTTCAGCACTCCCTCTCAACAAGAAATAGATTATCAGCCACCTGTATCTCACACCTGTGGAACTCACATTTCCCTCTTGACAAGGCCTTTTCAAAATGTCAGCATCTTGTCCCTTTGTCGGAATGTACTGCAACAACATTAGAGGTGCCTTCCAAGGCATACTCTAGCCTTAGTCCATTGAAATCCATCTTCTCAGCTCTCAAGTAATCCTACAACATTGATCTCCAAATTCGAACCACCTGGAAAAAAAAACAAAACAAAACAAAACAAAAACAAAAAAACAAAACAAAACAATAACAAAAAACAAAACAAAAAACAAAAAACAAAACAAAAACAAAAAATTAAAACAAAACAAACAAAACAAAAACAAAACAACTAATAACAAAAACAAACAAAACAAACCAAAATAAAAAAAAACAAACAAAACAAAACAAAAAAAACAAAAATAGAAAAACAAAAACAAAACAACAAACAACAACAACAAAAAAAACTTTAAATTTTTGCTCTAATGTAGATCTAGCTACGATGCCATGTAGAAATTATGTTGTAGATTTGCAACTACTCATGAATTTTTAATCAAAACCATGAGACAAAAACCTACTATATTTCTCTACGGACATTAATTCACAATTTAGAACAGAAATTTGAGACATGCAATAATAAATCACACACATGCAACAAGTATTTTTCTTTGGGGAAAGAAATCTACTAAAAACCCCAATGCATGCTTGCATTAATCAAATGAATGTATTAAAATTTCTTTTCTCAATTGAGCACAACCTGCAAGTGCATAACCTATCTCTTTGGTTAGTGAAAAGCTTTGACCCAGACTTAGTCAAATTCTGCCTCTGCTTGAGATCTTATTTCCTTGCGATATTCTTTGAGGAATTAGACCCCTATTATTTAGGAATTCCTACAAAATGGATTGTGTAATTCCTTAGGTTGATAATATGACTGCATGCAACACATGTCCACTCAAGACTAGTCTACAATTGATGTCACACTAACTTGGAATCTCTACCAAGCCTAGGGAACTCGGAATCTCTACATGCACTAGCTATTTTGGGCTAATTGATCAGTTAAATGGATGATCATTGAGTTTGACTGAAGTCCCACTGCACAACTTGACCCTCCACTAGTTCCTCTTACAATTAGAACTAGTTTAACTGAAAACAACCTTAGGTAACTAACCCTGATTTCTACAAATTAGAAGTCACACATACTTAACTGAACTCTAACTCCTCCAACTCAAATTTATAGAGTAAAATAGGAGACACAAACCATGTCACACAAGTTAACATCATTCAAGTCGTCTATTGATGTGAAAATTCAATTTTTTTTCAATTTAATCAGGGAAAAATCGAATTGAGAAATTCTTGATGCATTTTTCAACACTACATTGTTAGTTTAAGGAAACTTTTTGGGTCATACATTTTAAAGTATTACGTCTATTCTTCAAAATAAATATCTTGTACCACCCCACTCACTCCACCCAATGGCATATTTCAATTCTCTACGAATCAAATATAAAGCGTAAAATTTTATATAATGAAGTTGAAAGCACTGTAAATTGTGGGAAGTACAAGTAAACATGTCAAGGCTATGGACACTCACTAGCAAAGGGGCTATGCTTTTATGGTATCAAGACACCTTCGTCAGGGCTATAGATGCTCATGGGAAACAAAGCAATGTTGGGAAAAAAGAGGTATATTATGCACCTAATATATGTTTGCTTATTGTAAAACTCCATAGTTATGCCTTTCCTATCCAATAATATGAGAATAGTAGAAATTATTGTTTCCTATCTTTAATTCATTGTTTAAGATTGAGTAGATATTAAGTACTAAAAAATTTTCAGTACATATTGTTAAGTTTTTCATCCATAAGGTATAGACCATTTGGTTAATGTGGGGTTTAGTCCCCGCTAGGTCACGAGTTCAAATCTCATGGGGAGGGGATGAGGATGGAAACCACTTTGGGAGAATTAACTATCATAAGGGACATCCAAGCTTATTAAAGCCTTACACAATCCTAGTGAATAGCATCCCATTGTGGGTTAATCCTTCTTATTTCATCCAATAAATGGGGAGCCCATACTAGGCTTAACCTAGTCTCTCTCTCTCTCTCACACACACACATATTAAATTTGTCTTTTGTGGGACACATAAAATCTTTATGATGTTAAAAGAATTTTGTGAAACATAAGCCCCATTACAATAATAATAAAGATAATTTATTCATCGTGTGTCTCCATTTATTGAGCTTCAACAAATTCCATTTTTATTGTTGTTAAAAGTGAAAGGGGTCCCATACAAATTTTGAAAATACTACTTTTGTTTGCATTTGATTTTGTTTATTTAATTTAGAGTTATAGTTTCATGATATTCCTTCTCTAGATTTGTGTGCTTATTTACATCGATTATTTTGAGATTTTATTCATAAAATGATGCATTTATTATCTAATGGCACCATAGCACAATCACTAATGAGTTCTCATGTATGCATCTAGCCTAATGATTACAATTTCAGTGATGGAGTTCTTGTGCCATGTAAATTTGTAATTTCATCACATTTTTCCACACACATTATTGGAATGCACCATTTGAGTATATACTCCTTGACTTCATCATTAGTATACATGCTCATATAAACTTATTCAAGTTGATCCCACATATTAATTTTCTTAAAATTAGACTATTGTGATGTTTCGACAGTCCCACTAAGATTTAGTCTTCAATGCATGAATGTATGAGTTGAGAATTTTGTAAAAATTGAAATAATTAAATTAAGACTTTATTCATATCTAAATCAATTGTGTTATGATTGTGTAATCGAGTACATTAGGTATCATTAGCCTCTTTAATTTCATTGGCTTAAATTTTATTTGTTCATATAATAGAATCAAATATTTGATTATCCTTTGTTTTGAATTTGATATCTCATAAACTAGGTGAAGTTTATTTTTAATGCATAAGTTAAGTTATAAAATATTGCTTCTTTTAATTAAATAATTCTTAAATTTTCATGCTGCCATCATTTTTTACTTGTTGAGCGATTTTTGACAATATAAAAATTTTCTTATTGTAAGTTCGGAACACAAAATTTTGGCCCATAGAAGTTTTTATATAATCAACATGTTAGGATAACGTGGAAAATGATGTGTCCCTTGATCCACATAACAAATAATTATATTGAAAGTGTTAACACAGTGGTTGATGTGGATCCAATTGATATATGTCTGTATGTGTGTGTATATGTATGTATGTATTACTTTATTTTGTTTTTCATTTTTTTTTATTCTTATTTTATTTTTATTTTATTTTTTCCAAGATCTATCGATTGACCACAAAGGACCAAATCAACTATTAACATCATGACCAGATCATGCAATCAATGTGTTCCACAACCATGGAGAATAGATCAATAAATCACTTGCATTAACAACGTCTTCCACTAATACCTTCTTCATATAATCAATGCATTTTCATTCCTTTTGGACCAATTCCATTCGAACATTGAAGGACTAGAATAATTTGAATGTTTGTTCTTAATATCATCGGCAATTTCAGTGGTTGTGTCGATGGTATTAGCTTTATAGGAAGGGTTGAGGATGGAACCCACTTTGGGGGAATTAATTATCCCAAGGGGCATCCAAGCTTGACCAAGACTCACAAAATCCTAGTGAATAACATCCCATTGTGGGTTAATCCTTCTTCCTCCATACAATAAAAGGGGTAACACAGCTTAGACCCACCCTAGTCACAAATATATATATATATATATATATATATATAGATATATATATATGTCTTTTATGGGACCTGTAAGATCTTGTATAATTTTTAACAAATTTTGTGAAACATATATTCTAGTTTTTAATCAAATTAAGCCCCATACATTAATAATTTAGATAATTGCTTCACCCAATGCATCTCCATTTATTAAAGCCTCAACAAGTTCCATTTTTATTTTTATTTTTAAAGTGAAGGGGGTCCCATAAAATTTTGAAAATGCTACTTTTGTTTGCATTTGATTAATTAGAGTTATTGTTTGATGATATTCCTTCTCTAGTTTTGTGTGCTTCTTTGCATAGGTTATTTTGAGATTTTTTTCATAAATTGATGCATTGATTATCTAATGCCACCATAACACAATCACTATTGAGTTCCCATGTATGCACCTATCCTAATGATTATGATTTCAGTGATGGAGTTTGTAACAATCTTGGTTAAAAATCCATGTAAATAAATTTAATAAAGGCAAAATAAGACCTTGGTCATGGGACACATATTCCAAGATGAATGTTGGGAAAAAACATAGTGATGGGGATAATTTGTGATTAATTAATGGCTATGTAAATTGACAAAGGCTTTGGAAAGACAAAGTGGCATTAATTATCATTTTATTTATGAAAATAATGGAAATTAGGAGTAAAGGGAGGTGAAAGGTCATAAGTTGCATGTGAGGAGGAAAATGAAGGAAAATAATGGAAAATTGAAGAAAATAGAGGCCTCATTAACAAAAAGGCTTCTAAGGAATAGTTTGTAGCTTTTTGTCAGTTCTGTTTTGGAGCTCTAATTTTCCACTCTCTCTCTCACATACGTATGGACACTTAGATTTTTCTTCGAGCACCCTTGGAGGACTGTGGCATACTTGGATATTTGGAGCAAGAAGGATAAATAAGAGCGTGAAAGTGCAAGAGGGCATCAGGATCAACAGCTACAATGGTTTTTTCTTGTAGGTACCGAGATGCATGTATGATTTCCTTGCTAATTTTGGCATGCATGTCACATGCATGCGGTTTCTTGGTTATGATTTTTCATTGGCATGGAGGATTGCCAGGACTGATGGTGGATTTTCTAACCTTTCCATTCCTTGATAGGCATGGTTTTGTGTGTTAGTTTTTGTAGCATCAGGTGTGTTCTAGCCACAAAATTTTGTGGAGAGGCTAGAATACATGAGATCTCCAAAATCTAGAAAAAATTTCTAGAAATTCCACATAGAGATGGCTTAATTAGATTATTAGTCGTTTTTTAAATATTTCCTAAGTCTAAAATTAGGGAATATGACTAATTAATCATAATTAACTAAGTTATGGTGTGAATCTTCTAGAAAATCACACTGATCAACTTATAGTTAATCCTAGCCATAGATTAAGATCTAATCTTGGTCGTTGAAGTCTCAACAGCAGGTTATAAGAAGAAATTCAATAGGGCTTGGAGAATACACTAGTAGAGTTTGATTTTGCTAAGAAATTGATTTCCAAAGTAGCAATTGTGTGTTGCCAGAAGTGATTCAGTGAGGTTGAAGTAGTGAGAGAGGGGCATAGATAGTGAGGCCATAGGAAGTGTTTCTTGTTCTAGTGAGTACATTGCAGAGAGGCAGTGATTGCCACATAGAGGTGGCACAAAGCCCTCTTGGGGAGATTTCTATTTTGCTAGGGAGAAGTTGGGAAAAGGGTCTAGAGGAAAAGAGTATCAATTTCCCAGACAACAGTTGACGAGACAGTTAGAGGAGACGTATTTCCAAGCTTGCAGGACGCAGTAACTGCATAGGTTGATGCAGTGACTACGTAGAGGGAGAAAGGAGCAACTCAATTCAAGTTGAGGTCAGTGTGGGATCGCCTGTGGAGTGAGAAATTTTTCTCATTAGTTATTATTGCCAGTTATTTCTCTATTTGGATTGTTAGTTTAAGCATCCATAGATTTTCACTACTACATAATATTAAAACCCTCAACTGTTGCATCGGTTTTCCCAAGTTGGGTTTTTCGGTGACTTAGTCCAAAAATAACGGCGCCATATTATGTGTGTGAATCTATTTCTTCCAGCGTTTTTATTTCTTCCGTAGTATTTGATTTTGTGAAGGCCGCAGGGTATTTATTTTGATATTTTTCGTAGCATACAACAAATAATTTGTTTAATTAAATTAACCAATAGAAGAAGTAACATCAGTTGTTGCAATAAGATCGGGGTTAGCTGAATTTTCACATGGTATGAGAGCGCAGATTGTAACCCAGAGAGCTCTGTAGTAGAAGGGAAGAGGAATTTTGTAGCCCTACATAAGAAGAAGTTCAAAACCCTTAGAGGCAGCACAATTCCTTCTCCAAGAGGGTCAATTTCTTGAGGAAAAATTGATTTCTCTGAGAGATTGAAAGAGAAATCAGATTCCTCCAATTCAAGGATTACCAGAGGCAGAGGGAGCAGCTAGTATTTTCCTTGTAGAGTATATCTCTAATTGGACGTAGTATTTTGCAGCAGTTTCTAGTGCAAAATAGCGTCAAGAGGAAGAAAGAGCACACACTATGGGAAATTTTCGTCAGGGGACTTCTAGTTTTAGAAGTTTGGTTTTCTCTTACAGATCAACAGTCATTGTGAGCATATTTACTCACTCCAACAGGGAGGCATAGAATCCAACAGCAGTTGATCAGAAGATAAGAGGAGGATTTTGACTTATTTTGCTAAGATGGCCACTGTCGAACTACGAGATCAGGACAGGTTGGATGGTGCTTCCAACTATGTCATCTGGAGGCAAGGATGTCCTTCCTTATGGCTGAGATGCAGTGGTAGCTATCCCCACAAATGCAGATCAGTTGAAGGAATATCAAAAGGAGATGGTGAGGGGAAAGAGGTTAATTCTTGATAGTGTTTGAGATCACATTGTATCACACATAGCAAGTTAGGTAATGGCCAAGGATATGTGGGATACAATTTACACATTATACCAAGGCACTTCCAAGCAATGGAAGATGTACTTGGAGGAAAAGTTGAGATGCACCAAGATGCAGAAGGCAGAATGCATAGACCCCTACCTCACAAGGATTCAGGAAATTTGGGATCAATTGTCAGTTGTTGGAGCAGCACCTCAAGCCACAGAGCTAATGTGATTGGCACTAAATAGTGTCTCTAAGAAGTGGCAGGTATTTATCCAAATCATTTTGGATAGAGAAACTAATCCAGGTGGATATTGGTGGCCACCTACCAAGTCCACATGGAACCCCACTATTGTTTCTTTCAGCTTTTTAGTTTCCTTAATTGTAGCACAGTTTACTATTTTTAGCATTTTTTTGGGTCCTGAACTTCCGGAGCCATTTTAAGGCCCTAAACGACGTGTTTTGGGAAAACTGGGAGCAACATGGGTCCATGGACCGATGTTTCTCTTCCCAAATTTGTATTTCTCGAATAGATCTTTCTAACGATATATTGTGAGCGTCAAACGGAGATCATATGCCAAAGTTACAACCCCGGGAAGTTGATATAACAATTTACCCAAATGGGGCCCACAGTTTGGCATTTCATCTTCTAGGGTTAGGTTTTGGGATGTTTAGGGTTTTCCATTGTTTCTCAATAATAAAGAGGCCTTCGAGCCTCATTGTAAGACAGTTCAGAGGCATGTAGCCGCCACATCTCTTCTCTACCATCACCCTAGCTAGTTTATTTACATTGTTGTTTGTAAGCATATTTCAGTATTTTACATTAATGAAATGAAGTATTATTTCTGCTGCATCTTTGTGTTTATGGTTATCTCTGTAATTTTTTGCATTCCTGTTTAAATTTGGATCAGTGGTATCAGAACGGTCTGCTTTTACTCTATTTTTATTTGCATGTCCCCAACGAGGTCAAGATATAAGTAGTTAGGGCTAGAACTGGCCAAATCGTTACAAGACTAGCCTCACAAATCCCGACGGCCTCCCATGGCAGATGAAAATAAAGACAAGGGGGCAGGAGATCCTATCAAAATCTTGCTTGAAGAAGTCCTCGAGCGACAAAAGAATGCGATGATGGACAACTTTGCCCAGATCCTTTAGCAGCTACCCAAGGGTGACGCGTCGGCTTCCAACAACTACTCTGGAAATGCCACACCGCTTAAGGTACAAGTTAATGTTGAAATCCCCATAGTCGAGCATCAGATAGATGTAGATGTCATCGATAAATGGTTAAATCTGCTAGAGGGTTATTTTTCTATTTGTGATGCAGGAAAGTGTTCCCTCTACGGACAGAGGCAACCCCTCTAGCCCTAGAGTGGGTCTAGTCACAAACAAGGACAGATCAACAATAGCTTTCCTTAAACAATCATAGTTGGATGCCTACCTCAACCGGCAGTCGATGGAGTTCCATTGCGTTGCTCCAGCTTCCGCTTCCTTCTCCTAATGAGTAATCAACCTGAAATAATGCACGCACGTAACCGGAACAACAATGATCTATTTACTCACAAAGTCAAGAAGTTATGAGCTATCAAGTACATTACATACAAGACATAGGAAAACATCATTGATTTCATTAATAATGAAATAAGAGTAAGCTTACAACCAAAGTCTTAACGTCACAAGCCTTCTCAGAGGGATCCAGCCAGCATGTTCCTCAAGCATTCACTCTTGAAAATGGATCTCCCAATACACAAGTGTCTCTCACTCACAAGTTTTACACAAGATCAAAGGCACTTCATAACCTTCCTCAAGCTATCAACAATCCCACACTTGCCACACTCACACCAGCTATCTAGCAAACTCACAAGCACTAACAGCACTATCAACAATCACTCTAAAGACTAAGAACTCCAAAAAACTAGCAGCACATAGCAATGGTGAGATTTTAAATAGGAGAAAGAGTCTCCATGAAAGGTGGGAGAATGAGCTTATCTCCAGGGAAGGTAGCACAAATGACGGAACAACCACGCCAGAGAAAGGAGGGTGACATAAACTAGGCCAACAACTAGGTCTGGAGTCATCTAGAAGGCAGACTGTTGGAACAAATTCGCCCAATTTGGATCATCACGGGCACATAACTGGTCTACCGCGCTGACATCGCTATTGAATAACGTAGCTAGTCATGACATCACTTAGGATTACAAGCGACAGTCGCACTGGCACATAAAATCCGACCATCGCGGGAATCACGTGTACTTCCGCGATGGCAGCGCTTGTGGACTGTTTTGGAGTGCCCATCAGCGCGTTTATTTAGCCAACAGACGCGATGAGGCAAAAACCTTTGGAAAAGTGGGTCATTTGGCAACATCAGAGAGCATTTATCTAACATGAGCATGAATGATTTTAGACCCATGACACAGTAGGAAGACTGGGGTGAAGACAGTGACAAATTACTGTGTAACAAATGCCCCCTAAAGTATGAAGCCTGAGAGAGAGGGAGGGGTGAAATTCTTTACGAAACTAACTGAGCTGGAACACCATCTAGAAGAACCTGCACGCAAGTACAACTGATATCTCTGATGATGAATTACATGTAGTCTAGGCATGGGCACAGCCATCCAAAAGACATACAAACTAGGTCTATGGTATGGACGCAGCCATCCAGCTAATGAGACCATGATGATGATAAAGGTATGGTCACATCCATCCATGAAGACTCAGGCATGGTCGCAGCCATCCATCAACAAGTCATGTAATCATAAAACCAATCCACGTAGCCCGAACATGTGTAATCTGAGTTCACGGTCTTGAACCCACCCGATCATAGTACAAATTCTAACATGCGAATAGATGTGTTGAGGTCGAGCATGATAGAACATTGCTTGATTACCAGACAATGATGAAAACCGTTAACAAGCGCGAGAGAAACCATCAATAATGTCAATGGCTCTCAAGGTACTATCTAGCACAATCCACGAAGTGTGAAGAAGGAGCTGGAATCGAACACTCGTGGAATCGCCCAATCGACAACCAATGATGAGAGTCGACCGTCAGGTGCGAAGAACTTTCCATTGAGGCATGCAAGCTCTAAGGTACCAAAGGGGATCTCTAGATCAATCTCCTGGATAATGATCTGATGTCGACAAGAGATGAACCGTCGCAGGAGGGCCATAATGTTTTCCCCATCAATGACACGGGATAAGGAACAAGTATTAGATGGTGGAACAGAGCATCAGAGGAGAAGGCGAGGGTGTAAACTCTATAAGGATTATACTCTTGAACATATTGGCGACACGACTCCAGAGGGGGGTGGCAGCATTCAGGCATCAAGGGATCAGAGGCTCAATGGAGACGGCATGAATCGAATGGAATGAGGCTAAATGACAACCCAAACCCGCGGAAGGCAAAATGATTATGTATGGATGTCCCAACCCGACAAGAAGCAAAAGTGTCGATGTTCAAGAGTGACTAGTTGCCATAAACAATCAATGATAAACCTGTTGTTGAGTCCAACCTAGTAATAGTTTAATGAGCCCTATGAAGGAGAAGCTCGAGTCTCGTCCTGGTGACGAGTCCAATGTCGTCAGGGTTTAACGAGTCTAACATAGGTAAAACTCAGAGAGTTTGAAAAAGACACGGAAAAGAAAACTCCAAGGGGGTCCTTTTTCGTAGAGTTGTGTCTCTCGAGCCCGAAAAAGTATAAACAATACTCGAGAACCGCCCGACCAATACGATCGAGGAGTACTTTTCATAAGTAGTGACTTTGACCCAAAAAAGTAGAGAAGTGGTCAGAAGCACGTCATTTCGTAACCGATAACGAGCTTGAAACGACAAAGTCCCGACAATCTTTTCATTTTTACACGATCGAAAAAGAGCTTAAAGGCGACCGCCTCTTATTTCGTTTAACGAGTCAAAAAAGGAAAAACTCAGCAATCTTTTCATCTTTTACGAGTCAGAAAAGAGCTTAAAGGAGACTCGTCCTGGAGGAACGAGTGGTATAAAGGGTAGCAACTGGTTCTGACAATGGTGGAACTGCTCAAAACATGTAATGGTCAAGAGGATGGCTAAAAAACCACCCATCGATGCGGTTCCTCAGGAAAGGAAAAACAATCAAGTGAAAGCATATGATCAGCCAAAGAGATGGTGGCGATGGAATGAAACAACCAAGGCTCATCTAGCAGAATTTAGCGGATAAAAACGGCAATCACGAGATGTAAATCAGGTATGGGTTCATTTTTACACAAGCTTGAACCATGGAGAACTCTGCTTGGATTCGGTTTCATGTTTACACAAGCTTGAAACGAAAAACTATGCTTGTTATAAGTTCGCATGCCCCCAGCATAATGACGCAAATTGAGGTACATGCCCCCCAAGCTTCATTGCATTCAACGAGGTGGATGGAATGAAGGTTCACATTCGAGATCTTGGAAAGACTCGACTTGGATTTTACGAGATCTTAATCAAAGACTCGATTTGGAAAGGGGAGTTGTTTCATTTTTTAATGAGGTTGACACAGTAAAAGAACTATCCTCATAACCCTTGTTTCATTTTTTAACGAGGTTGACATAAGATCAAGAAATTTCCTCAAGACTCCTTGTTTCATTTTGTAACAAGCTTGACACAAGAGAAGGAACTGTGCTCGAGACTCCTTGTTTCATTTATTAACAAGGTTGGCACAAGATCGAAACTATCCTCATGACACCTTGTTTCGTTTTTTAACGAGGTCGACACAAGATCAGAACTATCCTCATACTCCTGTTCATGGGCCACACGAGAACATGGCTCCCAAGAGGTCTTCATGGGATGGAAGAAACGCACTCTGGGAGGAATACATGTCAAGATGCACCAATGACAGGTCGGGTTCCAATGCCCCCAGTACATCTTGTACCAGACCAGCTGCATGATCAGCAGCAGATGCGGAGACGGAATGGGTAGCCACATAATTAACCTGTGGCAAGGAAGGTACTGTTGGTGAGCAAGAACCAATAGGGGGTGATGGCTGTGCAGGAGGCACCGGGGGACTAGCGAACGATAATTGATCGATGGTCGCCATTCTTCCATCATGTGGAAAACAAGCCACCCGAAAAAGTGAAGAGACGAGGGCCCCCATGGCATAAACATAGTCACGTCCAAGGAGAAGACTAAAATTCGCACCTTGGACAACCATGATGTCTATATAGAAGTTTTGCCCCCCAAAGTAATAGGAAACTTTGGGAGGATCCCTAATAGTTGACTGGTTCCCCCGTCAAACGCTAACAGATGCTATGCAACCGGCACAAGTTGTGGGGAACCCAAAGCGTGCCAAGTAGTGGAAGGCATAAGACTGATAGATGCACCCTCATCCAAGACAGTGCCCGGTACTGCCTTATCATAGGCATGTACTGTAATCTGGAAAGGTACATGGGATGGAAGGGGGAAAGTAGTCAAGTGACTCCAGTCGAAGGAAACGACCGAACTACTTGGTGGGGGAATCGTATGAGATCCCCTCTGCTCTACAGGAACCGAAGAAGGACTCTCCGAATCAGCTGGGATAGGAGTGTCGTTCTCGGAATCAGGAGAATATGATGAGATGAGAAGAACATGAGCATGACGCTCTTCCAAAACAGAGTGACCAACATGTGGTGAACCTAAGTTGACACTCTTTCCGACCAATGGTTGGTCTGGAACAGGCTGAGCACAGCCAGGCTCGGAAGAAGGACGAACAAGAGAATAATCTACGTCAATCTCTTTGTCAATGGAGGGAGGGTCTGAAGAAAGTCGTTGATAACCAACGGGCAGTTTGGGTGTAGAAGCTATAAGACTTTCAAAAACGGCGGAAGCTTTATCCATGAGCGGACAAAGGTGAAGGGGATGGATGCCTTCACATAGCCTACAGGGGAATCGAATCTTCTCGTCCTTCTTATTGTTGCCAGTTGCTAGGATAGCATTGCCTTGAGCTTCAAACGATGATGAGGGATGAACCAGATCGTGAGACCATACTTCTAGGATCCTTGGAATGCCAGGACAATCACGAAGAAGATGGTCACCCTTGCATAACTTACAAGGTGAGTTCTTTGAACAGACTTGTGGTGTTGCCATGGGTTCCCCTCTTTCCCTTATTGTTGCTAATCTTTTTATGGAAGTTTTCGAAGCCAAAGCTTTAGCCTCGACTCATCTCCTTCCCAAGCTTTGGAAAAGGTATGTAGATGACACTAATGTCATCTGGCCCCATGGCCCAGAGGAGCTGGAACACTTCTTTAATCACTTGAACAGCCAGTCCTCTGCCATTAATTTCACCATGGAAAAAGAGGTCAATGGTTGCCTCCCTTTCCTGGATATTCTTATATCCAAGAATAAGGATGGCTATCTCTCCCTCTCTGTGTTCCGAAAGAAAACGCATACTAAGCAGTATCTTCATGCAGATTCCCATCATTTCCCTGCTCAGAAGATGGGTGTTCTTAACACCCTCGCTACTCGTGCCCTTAGGATTTCTGGTAGTGAGAGATTTGATAAGGAGAGATCCCATCTCCTTGATGTCTTTGTGGAAAATGGATATAGTAGGCGCCTAGGTCAGAAGGCTTTCCGTAAAGCCTCTAAGAATGCGTTAATTAAGAAAGAGCCTAAAGAGCGTCGTCTAGGTGTCCATCTTCCCTATGTCCAAGGAACCACGGACAAGATTGCTCGGATCCTTAAGAGGTATGAGATTCCCTCAACCTTTAGGCCCCTCAGCACCATCCGCAATTCCCTCTGATCGGTGAAAGATCCCATTAACCCTAAGGACATGAAGGGTGTCTACTTGATCCCTTGTTCTTGTGGGACCCCCTATATTGGGGAAACAGGGCGCTCCATCCATCAGAGGATCAGCGAACATGCAGCTGACCTAAGACATGGGAGATCCAAGTCTTCAGCGTTGGCAGAGCATGCAGAAAAGACCAAGCATCAGGTGTGTATAGAGGAGGCCAAGGTTGTCGCCAAAGTTGCTCAGTTCCATCATCGTAAATTCAGGGAAGCTATTGAGATTGAAAGAAGGCCGAACAATCTCAATAGAGATGATGGCTGGAAGATCAGTAGATGTTGGATCCCCGCCCTTTCATCCTAGTCTTTCTCTCCCTCCCCCCGCTTTCTCATCTTCTTTGCTTTCGTTTGGGTTTGTCCTTCTTGTTTTAGGCCTTTTCCGGTCCTTCTCCTTCTTTTTTATGTTAGGCGCTCTTTCTATTTACTTCTTCCTGATAGATATTAATGGATATGATCATAACTATTATTATATTAATATGATCGTAGCTATTATTATTATTATTATTATTATTATTAATTTATTTATGTATTTATTTATTATTATTATTATTATTATTATTATTATTTGTTTTTATTTTTTTTAATAATTTATTTATGTATTTATTTATTTATTTATTATTATTATTATTATTATTATTATTATTATTATTATTATTATTCACTTTCTTAATTAGTTTTATTCAGTTTTATTTTTTAGGATTAGTACTATATAATTACTATAACTAACTATCACCTTAAATTACCTTATAAATATTTTTATGAAAGTAAGGTCCTTTATCTAATTAATTACCATTAAATTTATATAAATAAGAAAAAATTTAACCGACCAAGAAGTTATCACCATTTAAAATTATTTATTTTAAAGGTTTCTAGTTATTATAACTAACTAGCCTACCTTACATATTTTTATATATTGACCCTTTCCCCTTAATTTACATTTTATATTATACCTTTCAACTAACTTATATATATATATATATATATATATATATATATATATATATATATATATATATATATATATATATATATATATATATATATATATATATATATCTACATATATATATACATATTATTAACTTTCTAATAATATATAGGTACCATAACTAACTATCATGCTAAAATTTCCTCACATATATTTATATTTTATATATATATATATATATATATATATATAAGTCATGTCCTTAATATAACTATTTCCCTTATAAGTCACAATTCTTATTAAACTAATAACAGAATCAACATCTATAATTATTTCTTTTATATAATCTAAATAACTCCCATTAAATTATCATTTTGACTTTTTGACTACAGTCCTTAAGTCAAAATTAGCCGTTGATCAAGATAGTCGTTGGAGGCTCTGCTCAGACTATTTAGCATGCATAGCTGGATCTGTTTCTTCAACTTGTCCTGACGATGAGCCACACTGGTTGGTTCGAAACATGTTGAAAAATGTCTCTCTTTATGTGATTTACGTCGAAGTTCTACTTACAAATAATATGGATCACAGAAGCCTCAATTCAACAACAACCATACGGGCAGGCCGATGGTTATCCCAGGCAACGACAATGTTGCCATATACGGAGCACCGACATTTCCAAATGAAGGAAACAGACCAGGATTGCCATCTGGGGCAAAATGGTGGCCAGTAGACTCAGGGAATGTTGCCATCGAGAACGAGAAAGAACCCTACTCAAGCTAACGCAAACAAGATGTAACAGGGAAAATGTGAATCGTGGCCGAATAAATTTTAATACATAGGAACAAAACTTGACCTTTTCATCTTTAAAGAGTCGAGAAAAGGACAAAAGATGACTCTAGTTGCCTTCGAATATTTATTGAGCCTGAAGTGAAAAGTGCTTAGATGGACCTTTTCTTTTAGGGAGTCCAAAAATGAACGAAAGTGACTACTCTGGAGAACTAGGCAAAAGGTTTACCAGAAAAATCTGTAAAACTACATATACACCTTGGTAATCATATGAAAACCAAGGACTTTCCGTACGGTAGTCAATCTTATTGAATGTTGTGTTCAGTGCGTTACGGCTTGTAAGGCGGCAGACACAGATTCCTATGAATAAAGGATGATAACCTAGTGGGGTCTCCTAGCATATACTCGATGGTACATGGGAGCACAAATCCGTGCTAGACCACTATTGAGTCACAGAAGTAGGAATCACCTAACCTTGAGTGGAAACAAAAGTGACTAGGATTAACAACGCCAGAGCACGTCTCTAGCCTAGACCTCTAAATGTGTGCGTTATGTTCCAATGCATTGTTATATTTATTCAGTTCATTTTAAAGTTGATCTTGAATTATGTTTCAATTTCCGGGACCTACCGTATGTATATCAAAAACCTAGGATGCAGCTAGAATGAGTAAAGCATCTTTCATTTCGATGAACACCTACTTACAGAAAGGTAGAGAGTTCATTCCAAAACCAAGAAGAGCGAATGCAAACACTAATAAACACAATGCATCAATACACTAATCTCACGATGCATCGATACTACTAATGAAAGATTTAAAATTTGCTTTCCAATTTCTCAAACATGAAAATTCGTAATGCAAATGTACTTTCACTTTCGTATGCTAAATGAATGCAAACTTTTAATTTTTCTTTTTTTGTGAATTCAAAGAGATAAACAAGCAAGTGTGAATTGATCGATCCAAACAATTGTGATCTATGCTTGGTAGTGAATAAATTGAATCAACATAAAAAATTGGTTCAATAATCGACACTAAAAATCAACCAGCAAGAAAACAAGCAGTGAAAAAGCCTCAAGCAAATCAATAAGACGGTTGTGGATGAACCTTGAACAGACAAGTAACCCAAGCAAATGGTTTCTTGATGAAACTTCTAAAGGGCTAGGTCACATGGTCTAAAAAACACAAGACTCACTCAAATGAAATCAAAGAGACAGTACCCTAACCAAAAGCATTTAAAACAAGCTAATGAGAGACAAGAAATAGTAGGGGATAAGTAAGATTGATGAATTCAGGGGGTAAAGTTATAAAAACAACTTTTTAGGAATCATCGCAAGTTGTACACTGACAACTAGAGATGTCATCGCCAATTTAGATACCATCGCCAGTGATGGAAAGACAACTCAAGATGTCATTGCAAATTTTACACAAACAACACGAGATGATCGTGGAAAAACACCTATTTTCCGCGATGATGCGATATCAAGAGCCGTCGCAGGAATTAAGCTAGCAACCCGAGGTCATCGCTAGTAAAAAGCTACAAAGTGGCAATGACATCGCGACTTTTAGGCTTTTTTCCGCGATGATGCAAAAAACAATGAAAAATGAACAAAAACTCCTGAACCAAAACTAGTCAACCCTTTAATCAAATAGAGGTATTTCCCAGATCAACCTAGGAAACTCAAAAGACTGATAGTTAATCCCCAAACTTCAAAAGAGACCAAATCAAAAAAAATCAAGACAAGAGTAAAAAAGAAAAGAACAAAGGCCAAAACTCCCCAGCGGAGTCGCCAATTTGTGATGCAGGAAAGTGTTCCCTCTGCGGACAGAGGAAACCCCTCTAGCCCTAGAGTGGGTCTAGTCACAAACAAGGACAGATCAACAATAGCTTTCCTTAAACAGTCATATTTGGAGGCCTACCTCAACTGGTGGTCGATGGAGTTCCGTTGCGCTGCTACAACTTCCGCTTCCTTCTCCTAATGAGTAATCAACCTGAAACAATGCAAAGGAAATACAACAAAGCACGTAACTGAAACAACAATGATCTATTTACTCACAAAGTCAAGAATTTATGAGCTATCAAGTACATTACATACAATACATAGGAAAACATCATTGATTGCATTAATAATGAAATAAGAGTAAGCTTACAACCAAATTCTTGACGTCACAAGCCTTCTCAGAGGGATCTAGCCAGCATGTTCCTTAAGCATTCACTCTTGAAAATGGATCTCCCAATACACAAGCCTCTCTCACTCACAAGTTTTACACGAGATCAAAGTCACTTCACAACCTTCCTCAAGCTATCAACAATCCCACACTTGCCACACTCACACTAGCTATCTAGCAAACTCACAAGCACTAACAGCACTATCAGCAATCACTCCAAAGACTAAGAACTCCAAAAAACTAGCAGCACATAGCAATGGTGAGAGTTTAAATAGGAGAAGGAGTCTCCATGAAAGGTGGGAGAATGAGCTTATCTCCAGGGAAGGTAGCACAAATGACGGAACAACCACGCCAGAGAAAGGAGGGCGACATAAACTAGGCCAACAACTAGGTCTGGAGTCATCTAGAAGGTAGACTGTTGGAACAAATTCGCCCAATCTTGATCATCACGAGCACATAACTAGTCTATCGTGTTGTGGTCACCAACAACCCCCCTCTTTGTTTGATATTAGTAATAACATCAAGCAAAGGGGGACCCTTAACCAAAAAATTCCAAAAAATATTTTTGTTTGAAAAAAATCTTTTGTATCAACCCCCTAAGAGCTATATCGCATCGCAAAGGAAAAAAGAGCGCTTTCCCAAAGCACACAAACACACCAAGGAAGAGCGACGCAAGAACTCATCACATCGCGTGCATCAAAGGCGCTCAAAAGAGGAGAACCTAAAGAAAGGCCGACGGCCGATATGCGACGTCGCACGTCACAATGTCGCATGAGCAGCACAAAGTGACAAAGCGAAAACCTTGCGATCTTGCGATATTGCGATATGCGATCTGCGACCATGCAAAGCTGCGATCTGCGACCTATGGTTTGCGACGAATGAGACTGTCAATTGCTGCGACGCCACCTATTTACATCGCAATTTTCAAGACTGCGATGCAAATCGCAGAAATCATTCGTCGCAGGCATTCCTCAGCATGATCTGTGAGCCCAAAATTAGGCGCGCACCTTACGGGAAATTAATGACCGCATGCTTGAGTATCCAGAAACGATTGCATCGCATTTATCGAAGAGTCAAGTCATGATGAATGTCAGAATTACGCATTCATTAGAATTTAATGCTTTCATGTCAATCTTTTCGTCATTTCCCTTCTTCTTTGCGTAAACTGCAAGACATGCTACTGATATAAATCTATATGCAGGAAACATCTAAGGGAAGAGCGCCAATAAGACAACAGAGAGAAGATGCCTCCGCAATTGGATGCCGCATGCAGCAGAACTGCGGATTCCAGAATATCGCCCAACAGGCACTGATGAAAATAGATTGTCCAAGACTCAGAGTCAAAGGCGCACAAAAGCAGCGTGTTTACAAAAGATCCTGGAGCTCAGACTTGGTAAAGCAGAGAAAGAAGCGCAAGAGAAGGAAGACGCTCCAGAAAAGCCTGGAACAAAGAACGGAAACAATTCTCGAAATAGGGGATTGTCCATACAGCGTGACTTCTAACTCATTGAGTCATTCACACGATCGGAAAGCGAAATAGCAACAGCAAAATCAGTTCGAGAAGAAACTGGGTTGTACTAAGTGTGCGCACAGCGAATACACCCAGCCAGAGAAAGGTTTTCGAAAATATCTTCTATCCTATCAGAAAGAGGTGCCAGCTCTTGTTATTTCTAATTATCAAGCTCGAACAAAAGGAAAGGACAACCAGCCGACTCTTTCAGGGCGAACAACGCATTGCTTACAACACTAAAGAACAGATACAGAAACGGTTAGAAGTTAGATTTGATTTTTAGAAATAAATTTGCTTTTAGTAAAAGGGCGGTCATTTGAAGCCGTTCCCTCAATTTTTGTAATTAAAATTAGCCGGTTAGTAGTATTTAACCCTTCTCGTTGCATTGGAGAAGGGTCCAGAAATTTGTTGAAAAACTTGTCCTCAGAACATGCACTTTTGCACCCTCGGAGGGGGTTTTTGATGAATGGACGGATCAAGATTTATTTATGTTTGCATTTTAATACCTGCTACTGATGTTGCACTTCTGTACTCTTAGTAGGCATTAGAAGTAAGTAGAAATAGATCATTATTGCTTCAGGTCTGTGAGTATAAAGTCAGTCATAAATGGTACTTTTATCTCTTGACGAGTTTCTTCTTGCATTCTTAGAGTAATATACAGCTGACGTTGTTTATATGTTAACGTATGAATGAGTGGACTACCATTTGGCACTTTTGTACGGTGGAGTCATTGATTTGTGCTTAATACATGAATAACTGATTATGCGATATGCTGTTCACAATCGTTTTGCTTAACTTTTTATGCAAGATGGTTCATCTTAATTGATTTATATTCTCATAATAGCTTAATAATCTTCATTACCAGTTATTGTGTGAAACCTTTCTAGATCGCATAATGGAAAAAGTTCTATCCCGGGTTAGCGTAGATTAGATGTGTTATTCTTTATAGATTAAAGTAGTATAAAATTCACTCTCAGAGTTCAGAACTAGATTAGCTTAGAAATAATTCTATATTTTCATTATCATATTCTACACACACACACATCACTAAACTCTACACACACACACCCCCTTAGAACGGGAAGTTGGTCCCGTTATCCCCAGTCGGACCCGCTACACCAAACGGGCACGGAGCCGCCAACCAGGTTCCCGACCGGGTGGGTATCCCCCTTGTTGTTGACCCGATTTCAGGGCCCTCAACACATCGCTATTGAATAACGTAGCTAGTCATGACATCACTTAGGATTACAAGCGACAGTCGTGCTGGCACATAAAATCCGACCATCACGGGAATCACATGTACTTCCGCGATGGCAGTGCTACTTCCGCGATGGTAGTGCTTGTGGATTGTTTTGGAGCGCCCATCAGCGCATTTATTTAGCCAATAGACACGATGAGGCAGAAGCCTTTGGAAAAGTGGGTCATTTGGCAACATCAGAGAGCATTTATCTAACACGAGCATGAATGATTTTGGACCCATGACACAGTAGAAAAACTGGGGTGAAGACAGTGACAAATTACTGTGTAACAATGTTCATGATTTTTCCAATCGGGAAAAGATTATTTTCACTCTTCTGAAAGCAGCCCCCCACATCAAGGACTGGTGGGAAAACTACTATGAGCAGAAGGATGAAAGTACAAGCTCACTAATTTCAGCTGCACCCACTTGGGATTCATCCAGGATTCCATCAAGGAGCAGTACTACCCTATCAGAAGCTACGAGGATCAATACATAAAGTGGACCACACTACGTCGGGGAGGGACCAAGACTTGCCATAGTTTACCAATATTTTCCATACCCTTCGTACAAATTTGGGTATTAAGGATTCGGAGCAGCATTTGGTACTCAAATACCATGGTTGCCTTAATAAGTACATCCCAGAAGAAATAAAATTCCTGAACATCCTCTCGCTCGGCACGACATACCGATATGCCATCAAGGTCGAGCAAAAGTTTAAACAGAAGAAGCAAGACTTTGGATCTGTGAATCCAAAGAAAGGGAAACGTGCCCCCAAACTGCAGGACAAAGGACAAAGCCAAGGCAGGGTGGCCCAAGACAACCCACCAAAGCTGCAAGCAAAGAATGGTGTCGTGAAGCCAAAAAAGGACACAGGAAAGTGGTGTGAGTTCCATAAGAGCTCCACTCCCAACACAAGTGAGTGTCGGGCCAAGCAGTCACTGGTGGTCGAGCTAAAGGTTTCAAAATCAGATGCATGTTTCAACCTTGAGTGAGAACCTGACAAGTGGAATGAAAAAGGGAAGCAGATTATCAATGTGGAGCCCAACACCACCGTTGCCACCACGAAGATACAGAAGGAGGAACCCGAAGATCCAGAGGAGGAGAAGCGTCTCTTCCACTCCCAAATGTGGGTAAAGGCCTCCCCACTACATTTCATTGTTGACAGTAGGAGCCAAAAGAACCTCATTTTAGTAGAGGTCATGAAGCGGCTGGGCTTACCGACCACAACACATCCACAGCCATACACCATCAGGTGGCTTCACCAAGCACGAGATCTTCGCGTCAGCTAGCAATGTCACCTTTCATACAACATCAAGACCTTCACGGATGAGGTATTGTGTGACATTGCTCACCTTGAAGTTTGTGATGTATTATTAGGATAACCATACTTGTGGAAGCGACATGTTGTGTATGAATCAAGGCCCTGTTGGGTAGCAGAGGTCCCGCGAAACGGGTTTTGGGGTAGAAAGCCCAAAAAGTAGGATTAAATTATTATAAAAACTCTGAAGTATGTGGAGCACGAATTATAGTAGGATTGAGTCAAAGGGTAGTCCACCCGAAAATAATGTAAATATATATAAATAGAACCGGCCCACATAGGGATCGCGGGCCAAAGAAGGGTATAAATAGAGCGAGGCTCTATGGGTAGAGAGAGGAGAGTTTTGATAATATGAAATGTAATGGGTTCTTGAAAAAGATATTTGGAAAGAATCTGTAAGTCTGAGTCAAGGGATTGGGGTAGTAGGTAGAGGCTCCACAGATTTGTGTGTAGAGGCCTGAAAAGTCCGCAGTTGTGTGCATGAACCCCTGCAGCTGAGTGCGTAGGGCAGATCTGGATGTATTAAGGACAAAGTGGAAATAAAGATAAGTTTCTTCTGGAATTCTGTGTTTCTTATAAATTGTCGACTTCCTGACTAGCCGCACAGAAGATAGTCTCACCACTCCACCCAGTTGCAAGAGAGCGGGGGACGATAAAGCAGCCTGGGGGACAGATGCGTGAGTACTATGGTGCATGTACATTTGACCACACGCAAGGGTCATGGTCGCACGAGAAGGCTCACGTGGATGCACTGATAAAAGGAATGATGACCGTTGATATCACTATTCATGACAAGATGTCTGCATCATGGCAAAAGGGAGCAGGCGGCGGGCAATTAAGAGAAACAGTATGAACCAGATGTGGAACAAGTTGCCACAGGTTTTACACAAAAAGTTTACATGAACTGGAACAGATGGCAATCAGTGCATTCGAAATTCACATGGCTTATAAATCACCAAGGGGAATCCACTAGGTGGCCTACACTTCAGAAACACAGATGGAGTTGTTCATTATCTCTGCACAAGGTATGTGCCCATAGGTAGTAATCTAGCCAATAGAGCAGCAAGACTTTCTAAGAAGTATGGGGGTGACAGCTATGGGCATCCTGCAGGCTGCAGCATCACTAGTAGGGGATGTACTGGAAAAGTGGGAATACGAAGTAGAATTGGTCCAGATGTCGTCGCCTCACCCAGGGGCAGGACGATGCACTACAACAAAACAACAAAAGGATAGACAGATGGTGACCATGGGTAGATATGCAGTTAATAAATCATCTTTGATGTCCCTTGAAGATTGGGATCTTGCGGACAGCAGCCAGGATCTTGCAAAATTGCAACACAAGCTGTGGCAGACAGTGCGAAGGGAAGATACGAAGGTTGGAAGTGGCTGCGGTGGTACTAGGAGGTCCCGTATGTGGCTCCCCTGCTCGTGTTAAAATACTATGAGGGGGTGTTTTGTGTTAACTGAGTAGAGCAGAATGAGCATCATCAGTTGCGAAACGTGGTAGAAACACCGAAGCAGGAGCCAGACGAAGCGTTGCAGGAAACAATGAAGGAGCAGCAGGACGACGAGCGCCACTCACAGGGAGGCAAACCGCGAAGCCAAGGCATAGCATCTAGTTGTGCCAGCGAGTGACTTAGGATGAGTCATGATGATTTTGTTGGGGGACTGTTAGGTAGCGGAGGTCCATGAAACGGGTTTTGGGGCAGAAAGCCCAAAAAGTAGGATTAAATTATTGTAAAAACTCTAACGTATGCGGAGCGCGAATTAAAGTAGGATTGAGTCAAAGGGTAGTCCACCCAAAAATAATGTAAAGATACATAAATAGAGTCTGCCCATGCAGGGATAGCAGGCCAAAGAAGGGTATAAATAGAGCTGAGTGCGCAGGGCGGATCTGGATGTATTAAGGACAAAGTGGAAATAAAGATAAGTTTCTTCTGGAATTCTATGTTTATTTTGAACTATCATAATATCTGTTTAATCTTATCGGCTTATGGTTGGAATGGGTATAAATCTGGGTTTATTTTAATATGTGAATCAATTGTGTTGGTTAAATGTTTACTTAAAGACCTTGGTAATTGATAACCACATAATCTAATCAAATAGCGCACTAATAAGAAAGATATACGCAAGCTGGATTTGTGTGAGTACCGAGCAGGGCGGAGCTGTAAACCAGTGCACGAAACCTCTAGACCACACCAAGAAATCCCTAGGGTGTGGAAACCTGGTTCCAGCACCCTCCCCTGCTACCTCAGGTGAGACCTCATTCCGCACTCCGCGGGCTGTTGCCGAAAGGGCCAGAAGTTGCGGGATTTGTTTGTCTAAATAACTCTTCCAAACCTGGGTCAGGCCCATATAAGCCAATAAATGGTTCCGTTGCCAGGATAGGGATCTACATAAGGGGTGTCTGGAGTGAAGCATGGGGACTTGATAGAAAAGAACGTTGAAAAATCAATGGAATCAGGGATGGGAGTAGAACAAGGGTAACTATGGCAAACACGATTAAGTTACCAATGTTCAAAGGAGCAGGAGGCGAAGACTCGGAACAAATTTGGTTTGTACTAACGTTAGTATGGAACGTGCAGCAGGTTGCGGATGATAATATCAAGAAAGCCATCTTAGTTAGTGCACTACAGGATCAAGCGCTAACATGGTACATGAAGTATTCAAGCATCAACCCAACGACGGGGATAGCGGACATCCATACTGAATTAACAAAGGAGTTTAGCCGGCCTAAGTCAGAAGCACAGTCGGTTGTTGGATTCAAAGAGATCACGATGATGCCTAGTGAGACTCCGTGGGATTTGGATCAGAGGTTGAAAAGCACCATTCGTGAGGCCAACATGACCCTAATGGATGCACAGCACCGCACTTGGTTCATCGCATCACTAATGCCATATCTGAAGTCGGCCTTGTCACAACAGAAGATCTCAACCCAAGCAGAAGCATTAGAGGCAGCAATGCGACTGCACGAAACCCCGGTACAGGATCCAGGGTTGGGAGTTCAGCAAATCCAAGCACATGTCCAAAATTTGTGTTTGGAAATACAGAAGTTAAAACAAGAATATACACCGTGCCCAAAAGTCTAGGACGAAGTATGGTGTATAAAGTGCACGAGTCAAGGACACGATAAAGATCACTGTTCGGTCTTGGTGAATTTTGTGGTAACAGGGGGACCCACACCGTTGCAACTAGAGGTATAGGCAGGGTTGAGCACGATTTCCTCGCTCTAGTGCGCAATCTGTCAGATAGGAGGGAAGCACAACATTGAAAACTGCCATCTATTGCCCAAATACAACTAGACCCCCTAGCAGCTGTTTTGCAACTTTTGTAGATTGTTGGGTCACGAAGAAAGAGATTATCGCTGCTATCAAATGTTGATGGACCAGGTACCTGCCTATAGAATGCAGACTGAGGTGCGAGGTCAGGATCGAGCTATGGCATTTGTGTGCGGTGGGTTACTGGGACGCAGTCGAGGATGGGGCGGAATGGGGCGGTCAGGATCGAGCTATGGCATTTGTGTGCGGTGGGTTCCCAGGACGCAGTCGAGGATGGGGCGGAATGGGACCAGGAAGGGGTCGCGGACAGCTAATCTGTTACAACTGTGGAGGACCAAGACATTATGTGTGGGATTGTACCAATCCAACCCGAGTATCATGTCCATATTGTGAGCAATTTGATCATGAGCTACTAGATTGCCCCATGCTGATAGCGCAGATTCGCAAAAAAAAGGCAGTGCCTCCTACAACCACGCAAAATGTACAGATGATGAGATCCGAACCACGCGACGACGAACCCATGGTAAACATGGTAGTGCGAAGCAGCGCAACCACAGGAGAGGTCAATGGGAAAACCAATATGGAAGCTAGGGAAAGCTTCATGGGCATCTCTACCCAAGGTAGTAGGGATCGGCCTGAGCCGGATAGGGATCCCTTGATGTTGACTACCTTTTTAGAGACATGCATAAAATTTCTTTGCAACAACAGGGAAGTTAGAGGGTTACAAGAAGTGATTAATAGGTGCACGAGGTGGGGTGAACCTCGCGTAGTCTGGAAAGTAGGAAGACACGCATCACGGACGGGTCAGGAGATGCAGTTAACGACGCAGATTGGCAACTACGAGATGGATCAGGTCATTCTGGACCTAGGCTCAGATGCAAACATATTACCTAAACAGACTTGGGAGCGCATGGGTAAGCCTGCACTACAATGGTCTCCTATCCAATTGCAAATGGCCAATCAATAGAAGATCTTGCCCATGGGAAGGCTGCAAGGAATTACAGTAGATATTGATGGTGCAAGTACCCGGATGGACTTCGAAGTTATTGAAATAGTGTAGACGAAGATAGCCCATACCCTGTGTTGCCAGGGGTCGATTGGGCTACTGACATGAATGGGTTTATTGACCTCAAACATAGGAAGATGATATCTGAGAAGAAGTCGCTCCGTGTAGTCGTTCTGCTAGATCCAACAGAAGGACCACGCTACGTAGAACCTATGCGCAACGATGAAAGGGATGATGCATTGGATTGTATCTACAAGATTGTTGCACATAGGCCAAAGGAGGAGAGGAGACCCTCATGGGGCTACACCAGCTCATGCACCAACGATTCAGATGAAGAAGACGAGCAAGGGCAAAACAGGGTGAATGGGGTAACCACGCTACACTGTAATATGATGACAACATCCTTGTATTGCATTAAAGCTCAGACCCGCGAACTACCAATGTATGATGGACTGACAGAAGTGGATGAATTCCTGGTTAAATTCGAAAGCATGGTACCAGAGTACCAATGGTTTGATGCACTAAAATGGGCATTGCGCGCGACACTGATGTGATGGTGGGGTACCCATGAAGGAACCTTCGAAGATTGGCGAAGCTGCAGGTGTATGATGCAGATAAGATTTGGGAAGCCAACGCTATGAATAATAGAGAAATATGATGGACGAGAGAATCCACGCATACACCTGAGAAAATGGACCAAAGCTTATGGTACGGAGCCTCAACCAGAATGGGTGCACTTATTTTATCATACCCTGGATGTCATTCCCAGGAACTGGTATACGAAAACAGAGCTCTGACATGGCACCGGCGAGTGGGATATCCTGCATGAAGGGTTTTTGTCGACATTTCTCTTTGAAGATCAATGGATGGATACCGTGGATGATGCATTACAGTTAGTAAAAACCGCCATCTTCAGAACATCGTCGGAACCAGAAGAAGTCATGACGTCAGATTGGTCACGACAATTGAGCCAGGCCTTAGCATGTTACAATGTACAAGTAGAAGATGATGAGGATGACCTGCATAACATCAATCTACTTGAATCTGAAGGTAGTCGTAAGGTGCGCGATCCCGAGATAGAAGATCCAGACATCATGACACCATTGAAAACAAAGCAGGTAAATATCGGAACAAAGGAAGAGCCGAAGTATGCTACGCTTGAGGATTATTGGGACAGCGCCATGGTGGAAAAGGTCATCGAGTTGCTCTACAAATACCGAGATTTATTCCCTACAAAAATTACAAAGCTGAAAGGGATTTTAGGAGACTTAGGGATGATCAAAATAACTTTGAAGCCATATGCAAAACCAGTGAAACAGTGACCCTACTGACAGAATCCAAAATACAAAGTAAAGGTCCACGAAGAATTGGACAAAACGCTGGCAGCAGGAATTATTGAATCAGTCAAGGATTCTGATTTGGTAAGTCTTATGGTCATGCAGGAGAAGAAACAGAAGGGTGAGATCCGCATCTGTGTAGATCTGTGGAAGCTTAATGATGCTTGTGTTAACGATCCATTTCCAACACCCTTTATAGATGAGGTACTAGAAAATGTGGGTGGGCAGGAAGCCTACTCCTTCATGGACGGATTCTTCGGGTACCATCAGATCAAGATCACGCTAAAGGATCGAAGCAAGACAATGTTTGTTGCCGAATGGGGTTGTTTTCAGTATACGGTAATGCCTTTTGGGCTAAAGAATGTGCCGACGATATTTTCTCATATTGTGGTAGCTGCATTCAAAGAATTTATCCGCAAGTTCTTAGAAGTTTACCTGGATGACTGGACCATATTTGGCTTGGTTAAGAAACATGTCTCAAGTTTACGATTGATGTTGGATGCCTGCCACCGGCACCAAATTGCGCTCAACCTAAAGAAGTGTACTTTCCTCCTCCCTTTCGGGAACTTGCTAGGTCATGTAGTTTATAAGAAAGGACTGATGGTGGATCCAGAAAAAATCGTTGTCATACTAAATTTGCAAGCACCGCGAAGTGTAAAGCAGCTACACGCTATATTGGGACACATGGGCTACTACCGGAAGTTTATAAAAAACTACGCCCAGATCATGGCTCCAATGGAACAGTTACTGAAGAAGGATGCTACGTATTGTTGGAATGAGGAATGTAACAAAAACCTAGAGATTCTTAAGGAAAATATGGCATCTGCGCCTATCTTTGTCTTTCCAAAGTGGGATGTTGAATTTCATTTACATGTCGACGCGTTGTGTATCGCGTTGGGTGCGGTACTCACTCAAGAAGGCGCAAAAGGAATTGATCACCTGATTGTGTTTGCAAGTCGCAGGTTGTCCAAAGCAGAAAAGAATTACTCTACTACTGAGTGAGAAGGATTGGCGATGGTATACGCGCTCCAAAAGTTTCACCACTATCTGCTCGGTAGACATTTTAAGATGTATACTGATCACTTTGTGCTCAAATACCTAGTGAATAAGCCTATGTTGGGGGGGCACATCTGTCGATGGTTGCTACTATTTCAAGAATATGACTTTGAGGTTGTTGTAAAGCCGGGACGTCTGAATGCAGGTCCAGATCACCTGTCCCGAGTTGAGACTAGCGAAGAACCAACAAATCTAGAGGAGGGACTCCCAGACGCCCAGTTATATGTTGTGCACGTTGCAGATGGCCACTTTGAAGATATTATCCACTTTTTAACTACGGGCACTGCGCCGCAAGGGTATTCTGTCCAGCAAAAGAAGGAATTAGTGATACGCACAGCAGATTTTACTATAATTGTAGGCCACCTCTACAAGATGAGCAACAACGAAATCTTGTGTCGATATGTGCCAGAATTCGAGCGTGAACAGATCCTGGCTGAAGCACATGGAGGGATTGTTGGCAGACATTATGCAGGCCGCGTCACAACCTAGAGGATTCTTCGTGCCGGATTATGGTGGCCTACTCTACATCAAGATTCAAAATCACATTGTTGGGCCTGCGATGTATGTCAACAGATGGGCAAACCGTCGCGAAGGGATGAAATGCCACTTTAGCCACAGATAATGCTATAGCCATTTGAGAAATGGGCGATCGACTTTGTCGAGCCTATTGAACCATGAGGAAATATGGGCGCGTGTTATATCATCATTGCGACCAAATATTTGACCCGATGGGCCGAGGCACAACTAGTTAAGGATTGCACGACTGCGAGAGCAGCAAAATTTTTGTTCGAGAATGTCTTGACCAGGTTTGGCTACCCAAAAATTCTCATGAGTGATAAGGGAACGCATTTTCTGAATGAAATGGTCAGCTCACTCATGGAGGAATTTCATATATATCACCAGCAAAGTACGCCATACTATGCGCAAGCAAATGGGATCGTCGAGGCCTTCGACAAAATTTTGGACACCGCGTTGACTAAGGTCTGTAATGTGTGCCGCAATGACTGGGACTTGCGCATCCCTATTGTGCTATGGGCATACCAAATGATGTGCAAGAAGCTGACAGGCTAGACACTGTTTTTCTTAGTCTATGGCAAGGAGGCTGTTATGCCTATGGAATATATTGTGCCTAGTCTGTGGATCGCGGCAATCACAGGTATGGCAGACCGCGAGGCCCTGGAAGAGAGGCTCGTACAACTAGAAGAATTGGAGGAGGAATGATTTTTGGCTGGATTCCATCAGCAGGTATAGAAACAGTGTGAGAAAGCGTGGCACGATCGCCATATCAAGGTGCACACCTTCAAAGAGAATGATCTAGTATTGCTTTATGACAGTAAGTTCGAAAAATTCCCACTTCACATACACTGGTTGAGAACCTATGTCATCAAAGAAGTCACCGACGGGAACATGGTTCAGCTAGCTAAACTCAATGGAGACCCCTTCCTGGGAAGATTGAATGGCAGTCGTCTCAAGCTCTACATGGGCGGGTCGACCGCCTTACTAGCCATTCAGAAGATAGTCTCACCACTCCACCTAGTTGCAAGAGAGTGGGGGATGATAAAGCAGCCTGGGGGATAGATGCACGAGTACTATGGTGCGCATACATTTGACCACATGTAAGGGTCGCGGTCGCACAAGAAGGCTCACGCGGACGCGTTGATAAAAGGAATGATGACCATTGATATCACTATTCATCACAAGATTTCATCATCATGGCAAAAGGGAGTGGGCAGTGGGCAATTAAGAGAAATAGTACGAACCAGATGTGGAACAAGCTGCCACAAGTTTTACACAAAAAGTTTACATGAACTGGAACAGACGGCAATCAGTGCATTCGAAATTTGCATGGCTTATAAATCACCGAGGGGAATCCACTGGGTGGCCTACACTTCAGAAACACAGATGGAGTTGTTCATTATCTCTGCACAAGGTATGTGCCCACAGGTAGTAATCTGGCCAATAGAGCAGCAAGACTTTCTAAGAAGTATGGGGGTGACAGCTGCGGGCATCCCACAGGCTGTAGCATCACCAGTAGGGGATGTACTGGAAAAGCGGGAATATGAAGTAGAATTGGTTTGGATGTCGTCGCCTCACCCAGGGGCAGGATGGCGCACTACAACAGAACAATGAAAGGATAGACAGACGGTGACCATGGGTAGATATGCAGTTAATAAATTGTCTCTGATGTCCCTCAAAGATTGGGATCTTGCAAACAGCAGCCAAGATCTTGCAAAATTGCAACACAAGCTGCGGCAGACAGTGCGAAGGGAAGATACGAAGGTCGGAAGTGGCTACGGTGGTACTAGGAGGTCCCGTATGTGGCTCCCCCGCTCATGTTAAAATACTATGAGGGGGTGTTCTATGTTAATCGAGCATAGCATAATGAGCATCATTGGTTGCGAAACGTGGTAGAAACACCGAAGCAGAAGTCAGACAAAGTGTTGCAGGAAACAATCAAGGAGCAGCAAGACAATGAGCGCCACTCACAGGGAGGCGAATCACGAAGCCAAGGCAGAGCATCTAGCTGTGCCAGCGAGTGACTCGGGACGAGTCACAACGATTGCGTTGGGGGACTGTTGGGTAGCAAAGGTCCCGCAAAATGGGTTTTGGGGCAAAAATCCCAAAAAGTAGGATTAAATTATTGTAAAAACTCCAAAGTATGCGGAGCGCGAATTATAGTAGGATTGAGTCAAAGGGTAGTCCGCCTGAAAATAATGTAAAGATATATAAATAGAGTCGGCCCACGCAAGGATTGCGGGCCAAAGAAGGGTATAAATAGAGCGAGGCTCTATGGGTAGAGAGAGGAGAGTTTTGATAATATGAAATGTAATGGGTTCTTGAAAAAGATATTTGGAAAGCGTCTGTAAGTCTGAGTCGAGGGATTGGGGTAGTAGGTAGAGGCTCTGTAGCTGTGTGCGCAGAGGCCTGGAAAGTCCACAGCTATGTGTGCGGACCCCTACAGCTGAGTGCACAGGGTGAATCTGGATGTATTAAGGACAAAGTGGAAATAAAGATAAGTTTCTTCTGGAATTCTATGTTTCTTCTGAACTGTCATAATATATGTTTAATCTTATCGGCTTATGGTTGGAATGAGTATAAATCTGGGTTTATTTTAATACGTGAATCAATTGTGTTGGTTAAATGTTTGCTTAAAGACCTTGGTAATTGATAACCACATTATAATAGAATAACGCACTAATAAGAAATATATACTCAAGCTAGTTCTATGCGAGTACCGAGTAGCGTGGAGTTGTAAACCAGTGCGTGAAACCTCTAGACCACACCAAGACATCCCTAGGGTGTGGAAACCTGGTTCCAACACCCTCCCTTGCTACCTTGGGTGAGACCTCAGTCTGTGCTCCACAGGTTGTTGCCGAAAGGGTCCGTAGATGCGGGATTTGTTTGGCTAAATAACTCTTCCAAACCTGGGTCAGGCCCATATAAGCTAACAGGCCCTGTGTTTTTATTATTACTTTGGGAAATAAGTTGTGCAGGATACCGGAGGTAGAACCGCGTACCATCATCTCTTTTGTTACTGCAAAACAATGTAATAAGCTCATTTACAAAACCGGGAAATTTTTTTTCCTGATGATACGCCCTCAAGGAAAGAAGATGATGGTGGCCACGACCTCCAAACAGGGCCCCTCCACATGAAAACTACAAATGGACAAGGTCATGGAGGAGTATGAGGACATCTTCACCTCCCCCGAAGGGGTTCCTTTGCACTGTCAGGTCAAGCACTCCATCGATCTGACCCTAGGTGTGCCACTGCCCAATGGACCAATCTACCGGCGCTCCATTCTGGAGAACAACGAAATCAAGAGGTAGATTCAGGAGCTACTACAAAAAGGTCACATCCATCCAAGTTCATCACCCTGTGGGAGCCCGATCGTGTTGGTACAAAAGAAGGATGGGACTTGGAGACTCTGTATTGACTATCGAGTGCTGAACAAGATCACTGTCCATAATAGGTACCCGATCCCACAGATTGATGACCTCTTGGACCAACTAAAGGGGGGAAAATATTTCAGCAAGATCAATTTGAAGTCAGGATATCACCAGCTACCAATCGAACCCTCCGATGTATGGAAGACTACCTTCAAAGTCAATGAGGGCCTTTTCGATGGTTGGTTATGCCTTTTGGATTAAAGAATGCTCTTGCAACCTTCATGAGGCTAATGGATGAAATATTGCAGCCATTCACCAACTCATTTTTAGTGGTATGCTTGGATGACATCCTGATCTTCATCCAAAGTTGGGAGGAGCACCTCAACCACATCCGACAAGTTCTCCAAACACTGCGGCAACACAAGTTATGTGCCAATTTGGAGAAATGCACTTTTGGCATGACCCAGGTTTAGTATCTGGGATACATTATTGATGAACAGGGGGTGCATGTGGATCTAGCCAATATCCAAGTCATTCGGGATTGGCCATCTCCAACCACTCTAACAGAGCTCCATAGCTTTCTATGTCTTTCCAACTTCTACTGCAGGTTCATGTTGGGATTTTCTCATATCACTTGGCCCTTGAGTCAAGTCACCAAGGGAGGAGCGAAAGCAAAATTCTTTTGGTCTGAATCTCAACAGAAGGCATTCACAGAGTTGAAATATTGCCTCTGCATGGCACCAGTGCTCGCATTACCAGACTCTCCACAACCATTTGAGGTCGAGACAGATGCCTCTGACTATGGTATTGGGGTAGTCCTTACTCAACACGGTTATCCAGTGGCATATCACAACGAGACACTTTCAGACACAGTCCGGAAGTATCCCACTTATGACAAAGAGATGTATTCCATTATGCAGGCCTGCCAATAATGGAAGAATTACATTTTAGGGAAGGAAATGGTCATCTACACATACCACTAACCCCTACAGTTCACACATACCCAAGGGAGATTGCAGAATGATCACCATCAGAAGTGGTCCACATACTTGCAACAGTTCCATTTGAATATCAAGTATAAGAAAGGCAGCGCCAATAATGTTCAGTCAACCATCAATCATGGCATTATCCACCATGCTCAACTCTTGTGGGCACGAGACTTATGATTAGCCACTTCTCTACAAAAGCAACCCAAAATTTGGCCACACATATCAGACATTCTTGGAGGGTCAGCATGTTCCAAATTTTCACCTCCAGGATGCCATGTTATGCCACCTGGGTCACCTTTGTGTTCCTTCAAGCGAGTGTGCCAAGATGATTTGGGAAGCACACTACAGTCGAACTACTGGGCATTTTGAGGTTGAGAAAATGATGGCAGTACTGCAGAAGTATTTCTATTGGCCGAATCTTCGACAAGATGTCAGGAAGTACATCAGATCATGCATTGCCTACGCCATTGCCAAACCAACCATCAAGAAGCAAAGCCTCTATACCCTGTTGCCTACCGCTAGTCAACCTTGGGAATCCATCTCCATGGATTACATGTCAAGCCTTCCTTCCACTAAGCATGGAAATGACTGTGTTTTTGTGGTCGTCAACAGGTTCTCGAAGATGGCCATTATGGTGGCCTACAAGAAGAATATCACAAAAGAAGCCACTGCTAAACTCTTCTTTGAATGAGTGTGGGTACACTTTGGGATCCCACAGTCTATCATCTCAAATCGGGATAGCAGGTTCCTCAGTACATTTTTGTCTAGTCTCTGGTCGATGTTGGACACCAAACTCACTAAGTCCACAACCTTCTATCCTCACACTAATGGCCAGACAGAGGTTGTCAACAGGAGGATCGTACACATTCTGCACATGTACAACTCAAAGCATCCACACACATGGGATGAGAGCCTCCCCTATGTTCAGCACAGCTACAACCGGGCTCTTCACAGCTCGACTGGCCACAACCCTTTTCAGGTGGGCTTGGGATTCCAACCAATATGTCCCATTGATGTGGCCATGCCATTTGCAGCTACTCACGTAGATTCAGCTCATGTCCAGTCCGAAACAGATAAGGAAACTAGCTTCATTGAGCACATCCAACATATTCGCCAGCAGGTCCATGACATTCTGGAGGAATCAAATGCCAAGTACAAGCAGCGACATGATCAACATCAGGGGCCACATAAGTTTCAGGTGGGCGACAAAGTCTGGTTGCATTTACAAAAGGAACACCTTACCGAAGCCTATCGAAAACTCAGACCACTCTAATATGGTCCTTACACCATTACCAAGGCTATGGGAGACAATTCATTTGAGCTCAGCATTACCCCATTCCTTGGCCTGCACCCAGTATTCAATGTGGACCGCCTTCGGCCATACTTTCCACCATTACTAGACACATCTAACATTGCAGAACAGCTCACACCCACAGAGTTAAATCCAAATTGCATGGAACAAACTGCAACTGATTGGATCATGGACACACATATCAAGAAACTCACCAACAAAATATCCAACTGTATCGAGTTGTCAAAGCAGGCCAACTCCTTCATCAAGGCAAGTGGCTCACCAGGGACCAAGTTCAACAGAAGTTTCCTCATCTCATGGAGGAACTCAACGCAATGGGGACCATTGCTTCCAAATGGGGGAGGAATGATCCAGGTGGATATTGGTGGCCATCTACCAAGTCCACGTGGACCCCCACCATTGTTTCTGTTAGCTTTTCAGTTTCCATAATTGTAGCACAGTTTACTATTATTAGCAGTTTTTCGGGTCCTGAACTTCTGGAGCTGTTTTAAGGCCCTAAATGGTGTGTTTTGGGAAAATTCAAAGCAACATGGGTCTATGGATTAATTCTTCTCTTCCCAAAGTTTTAGTTCTTGGATAGATCTTTCTAACGAGATATTGTGCGCGTCAAACGGAGATCATATGCCAAAGTTACGACCTCGGGAAGTTGATGTACCAATTTACGCAAACGGGGCCCATAGTTTGGCGTTTCATCTTTTAGGGTTAGGTTTTGGGATGTTTAGGGTTTTCCATTGTTTCTCAACAATAAATAGGCCTTAGAGCCTCATTGTAAGACAGTTCAAAGGCATGTAGCGGCCACATCTCTTCTCAGAGATAAGCTACCATCGCCCTAGCTGGTTTATTTCCATTGTTGTTTGTAAGCATATTTCAGTATTTTACATTAATGAAATGAAGTATTATTTCCACTACATCTCTATGTTTATGGTTGTCTCTGTAATTTTTTGTGTTCCTGTTTAAATCCGGATCAGAAACCTTGCCAAGATGGGACAGTATGTGGGTTGATTTTCAGCAGCAGGAGTTAAGGTGAGACTTAGTGAAGAGATCCATCAGTGGTAGCAGTAGTGGGTCGAAGCAAGTGAAGGAGGAGAAAAATGTGGCCCTCGCATCGATGGGTCCCAGTCAGGCACAAGGAGAGAGGAGGAGAAAGAAGAAGGATCTTTCAAAGGTAAAGTGTTTTAGGTGTGGTGAGCTTGGTCACTACAGTACCTAGTGTCCTCTCAAGAAGAAGGACAAGGAGGAGAAGCAGGAAAGCTAGGTAGCATCAGCAGAGATCAACATGATTTCCTCTAGGCTGGAGGAAGACTTAGCCATGTTTGTTGACATATCCCCACGA
Organism: Pinus tabuliformis; assembly: GCA_031772625.1. Taxonomy (NCBI): domain Eukaryota; kingdom Viridiplantae; phylum Streptophyta; class Pinopsida; order Pinales; family Pinaceae; genus Pinus; species Pinus tabuliformis. The sequence continues at coordinate 140,730,147 of CM062809.1, forward strand.
GTCAAATGGGGTGACTTAGTGCTATATCCTCAGAGTGCTACAATTGGGCAGAGTTCTTGAGGAGGTCCACCTCTTGAATCAGAACCTTGCTACGGGAGCCCATAGTATTTCAATAACAGGATGGATCAATGGCAGTAGATGCAGTCAGTTGCCACAGTGAAAGATATAGAGTCTAGTTGTAGGTCAGATGTTGGGGAGTGTTGTGTAGTTGGCACAGTGTAGAGTCAATAGCAGCACAGATGCCTCAGTGACAACATAGATACTAGCAGTAGTTAGAGACTCGAGTGACAGTTGTATCATACTGACCATAGTTGATTCAGTGTTTTGGATGCTTTTCAGCTGTAGATGTTGTAGTTGCAGCAGTAGTAGATGGAGAGGGAGTTGCAGTGTATATGCAATGTTGGCAGCGGTTTAACAGGGTCAACAGCAGCACATATGCAACACATATCAAAGTTGCACAGTTTTTGGTGGGTAGCAGCAGCCAGACATCGACGGCGTGACAGGAGATGATGCAGAAATAAGGTGTTATTTCAATGGGTTGTGGCACTAGAACACGTTCCTCGCTAAGAGGGAGTGTAAATTTTTGTAACATCGAATGTGTTCTAGCCACGAAATTTTGTGGAGAGGCTAGAATACATGATATCTCTAAAACCGAGAAATCATTTATGGAAATTCCACCTAGAGATGACTTAATTAGATTATTAGTATTTTTTTAATTCTTAAGTCTAAACTTAGGGAATATGACTAATTAATCAGAATTAATTAAGTTATGGTGTGAATCTTCTAGAAAAACACACAGATCGACTTCTAGTTAATCCTAGCCTTAGATTAAGATATAATCTTGGTCGTTGAAGTCTCAACATAGGGTTATAAGAAGAAATTCAATGGGGCTTGGAGAATACACTTGTAGAGTTTGATTTTTTTGAGAAATCGATTTCCAGAGTAGCAGTTGTGTGTTGTCGAAAGTGATTCAGTGAGGTCGAAGTAGAGAGAGAGGGGAAGAGATAGTGAGGCCAAAGGAAGATTTTTCAGTTCTGATGAGTACATTGCAGAGAGGCAGTGATTTCCACATAGAGGTAGTGCAGAGGCAATGCATATACCTCTTGGGGATATTTCCATTTTCCTTGGGAGAAGTCGATATTCTAAGCCAGAAGTTGGGGAGAGGGTCAGGAGAAAAAGAGTATCAGTTTCCCATATAGTAGCTGACGAGATAGTGAGAGGAGATGCATTTCTAAGCTTGTGGGATGCAGTAACTGTGTAGGCTAATGTAGTAATTATGTAGACGGAGTAAGGAGCAGCTCAATTCAATCTGAGGTCAATGTTCGATCAGCTAGGGAGTGAGAATTTTTTCTCACTGGTTATTATTGCCAGTTATTTCTTTGTTTGGATTGCTAGTTTAAGCATCCATAGTTTGTACTCATATTTCCACTACTTTATAATACTAAAACCCTTAGCTGTTGTACCGGTCTTTCTGGGGACTTAGTCCTAAAATAATGGTGTCATATTGTGTGTGTGAATCTATTTCTTCCACAGTATTTGATTTTGTGAAGGTTGCAGTGTATTTATTTCGATATTTGTCGTAGCCCACAATAAATAATTTGTTTAATTAAATTAACCAATAGAATAAATAACATCAGTTACTGCAATAGGATTCGGGTTTAGCCAACTTTTCATATTGTGGGTGTCTTTCCTTTTGTTTTCTGGTTGGTTCTCAAGTTCCTTATGGTTGTGGGTTGAGTTACTAGTTCCCAAAAGCCTTGGTTGGACAAAGCTTTAGAAGCCTCGTAACATCTTAGTTTGAGTTACTATTCTTGGAAACCTTGATTGGAAAAATGCTCTGGAAGCCCTTGGTGGATTGATTTACTAGTCTTGGAAGCCCTGGTTGGGAAAATGCTCTGGAAGCCCGACAATAGATGTGGGTTGAGTTACTAGTCCTGGAAGCCCTGGTTGGAACAAATGCTCTAGAGCCCTGGATGGCATGGGTAGAGACCAATATGGTGATGGTTAGTGATGTCTAACTGTGAGGTGGAATCACTAATTGAGGGTTGAGGTGGTTTGGACTCTAGAAGCCTTAGTTTGGTTTTGTTGGATGTGTTCCATGAGATCCCACCTTCATGCTTGGAATATGGCATGGGGGTGATTGGCTGAAAGAAATATTTGGTTCATCCAATCGATGGGCGGTTGGTACGTGCAAGTCCCAGACCTGGTTACATTTTTCATATGTTAATAATAGCCATTGTATTTGATGGTAAATATATTTTTTCATATGTGGTTTTTATGACTGTTGTATCCTTATTATTAATGTTGTTTATATGTTGGTTACGATCATATTTTATGACAGACTTGATGTATGGCTCCCATCATGTTTTTATTAGTAAATGAATGTGCAATGAACATATGACCTAATAGATGATAATGCAATTATTGTGATAAGGCATTAATGCTTCTTAGTGATTCTCAGATAATTATGAGACCCCTATACTCAGATCTGTTATTATGACCTGTAGAATGTATATTTGTGACATGTTTTATGAAATTCCTGTCATGGCTAGTAGGGGTCCAGTCAAGGATTTGTTCAAGTATTTTCATTAGTACCATTGCTTTGATGTTACTTTTCATTTCTGTAATTTTCATGAAGTTCGCCCGAGTCTTGGACCTGAAAAATTGGCACAAAATTTGGGGTCGCGGGCTCGAAACTAGTTTAAAAAGTCCCTAGTTGTTGGCATGCCCTTGTTGTGGGAGTGACTGGAGGGTCCCAATCACATGCATGCCCATGTCATGGGAGCGAATAAGGCTCTAGGTGAGTAAAATGCCAAGTTACCTCAGGGGTTGGTCACGTGGAAGGTTTGGTTGGCTCCTGAAGGTTCTGTCACATGTGTAGAAAGTCAGATTGGTTGTGTCTTGCTGGTTCCACTTCCTTAACCATACATGGGTATTTGAATCAAATCATAGTAGACTCTCATCACAAGTTTACCCTAGCATACCGATTAACTTGGGTAAATGTGGAAGGAGGGTGGCTACAAAGTTCTTAAACCATGTAAATTTGTAATTTCATCACATTTTTCCACACATATTATTGGAATGCACCACTTTCGTATGTGCTCCCTAGCTTCATCATTAGTATGCATGCTCATCTAAAATTATTTAAGTTGGTCCAATGTCTCTATTTTCATAAGATTAAACTATAATGATGTTTTTCCAATCCCACTAAATTTTAGTCTTCAATGCACGAATGTAAAAGTTGAGCATTTTGCAAAATTGAAATAATTCAAGGCTTATTCATATCCAAAATAATTGTGCTATGATTGTTTAATCGATCCCATTAGGTATCATTAGCCTCTTTAATGTCATTGGCTTAGATTTTGTATATGCATATAATAGGATCAAATCTTTGATTTTCCTTTGTTTCAAATTTGATATGTCATAAACTAGGAGATATTTACTTTTAATGCTTTAGTTAAGTTATAAAAAATTTCTACTTTTAATTAAACATTTTTTAAATTTTCAGGCTGTCATCATTTTCTACTCATTGAACATTTTCCAGAGATATAAGACGAAGAGGCCCAAGAATGATTCATCACTTCATGCAAACCAGACCACTTGTGAATCTCCAAAATGGATACTCTTGAATTTGAAAGATTAAACACTAGTTATGTGCATTCTTTCATCTAACCCGAATCTCTCAAAAAGAGGCACAAGAATGATTCAAAACTTCTTGCAAATTGAACCACTTGTGAAACTCAAAAATGGATATAAAATATGCTTTGAAATTTTGGGTCTGAGAAATTCAACTTTGTATGCTCATCTTTCGCTTGACCTGAATCTCCAAAAAAAATGTCCAAGAATGATTCATCACTTCATGTAAATCAGACCATTTTTGAACCTCCAAAATGGGCATTCAAATATGCTCTCAGACTTTGAATATGAGAAATTCAATGCTCGTTATGTGCGTTCTTTTGTTTGACCTAAATCTCTAAAAAAGAGACAAAAGAACAATTCATCACATCATGCAAATCAGACCACTTGTGAAACTCCAACATGGATACCAAATACGCTCTCATATTTTGAATCTGAGAAATTCAACGCTCATTATATGCTATCTTTCGTGTGAACATAACCTCCAAAAAAGAGGCCTAGGAACGAAGCATCACTTTATTTCTATCGAACCACGTATGAAACTCCAAAATGAGTATCCAAATATGTTCTCATATTTTCAATACAAGAAATTAAACGTTCATTATGCACATTCTTTCCTTTGAACAGATTCATCCAAAAAAAGGCCCAAGAAGGATCTACCACTTCTTCTAAATAGGACCGCACAAAATGGGCATCCAAATATGCTCTCAATTTTTTACTCTTTGATGCTTGTTATACGGGTTCTTTTATCTGACTTGAATCATCCAAAAAGAGGCCCGAGAATTATTTGTAACCTCATGCAAATTTCACTTGTGAAACTCCAAAATGATATCCAAATATGGTCTTATGTTTTGAATCTGATAAATTCAACATTCGTTATATGCGTTGTTTCGTTTGATCGAATCTTTGAAAAAGAGGCCTTAGAACAATTCATCACTTTGTGCAAATCGAACCACTTGTGAAACTTCAAAATAGGTATCTAATTATGCTCTTATATTTTGAAATAGAAAAATGTAACGCCAGTTACGTGTGTTCTTTCATCTAACCTAAATCTCCAAAAAGAGTCCCAAGATAAATTCATCACTTCATGCAAATCGAACCACTTGTGAAACTCTAAAATGGGTATCCAAATATGCTCTATAGTTTTGAACAGGAGAATTTCAACACTTGTTATGTGTGTTGTTTCGTCTAACCTAAATCTTCTAAAAGGAGGCCTAAGAACGATCTATCACTTCATGCAAATCAGTCCACTTGTGAAACTCCAAAAATAATACTCAAATATGCTTTCAGATTTTGAATCCGATAAATTCAATGCTTGTTATGCACATTTTTTCATTTGACCCGAATCTCTGAAAAAGAGGCCTAAGAAATATTTTTCACTTCGTGCAAATCAGACCACTTCTGAAACTTCAGAATGGGTCTCTAGATATTCTCTCAAATTTTGAATCTGAGAAATTTAGCATTCATTATGCACATTCTTTCGTCTAACAAGAATCTCCGAAAAAGAGGCTAAAGAATGATTTGTCAGTTCGTGAAAATTGGACCTTGATTGAAACTCCAAAATGGGTATTTAAATATTCTCTCATACTTTGAATGCGATAAATTAAACATTCATTTTTCACATTCTTTCATCTAACCAAAATTGTCCAAAAATAGCCCCAAGAATAATCTACCACTTCATGCAAATCAGCCTGCTTGAGTAACTCGAGAATGGGTATCTAAATATCATCCAAGATTTTGAATCTGTGAAATCGAACGCTCTTTATGCACATTATTTCATCTAACGTAAATTGTCCAAAAAGTGACCCAAGAATGTAGAGGGGTTTAATGCCAATTAAAAGTGATGTGTTGTCATTTCCTCCTTGCCACATGCAAGAGACCACTCCTCATGAACCAAAAACTCCACAACACATCATAGCCAAATGAAAATTATAAAAGTGTAAGGCTTCATAAGCATAATACATTGCTACATCAATAAAGTACAATATTGTTATAATGACATCCATAAGTCCACTCACGATGGAAAAACATTCAAGGTGACTCTCTTCAATGCATGCTTTACTCTAAGAACACTACACCAGCATCCAAATAAGAAATATGAGATAGTATAGGGGAAATACATGAAATACAAGGCTATATTAATGATATCAAAATTCCATACATGTTTGAGGTATGGCTCATCTATATGCATTCATATCACCAACTGATGGACATGAATGTTTATGCCAATACTCTTGACTTGTTTCTATGCATGCCCAATATAATGAGTGTGCAACCAACATATTCAATGATGACAATGATATGCAATGTAAGTACATGGTTTCTACATCAATGCACTCAAGGTGCTTACATGGAAAAAATATATGTCTATTTGTATGCATGCCAAATAAATCAATCTCATGCATGGCTCAACTAAGGACTACTAAACCAAAGAGTAATTAGCCACAATGTCAAATATGGACAGCTACATATACATGGCTGAAATACATACTCTTAGACTCATGGAAACATATATGAAGTTATTGCAAACAATAATGAGTGAAAGTGAAATGAAAATAACATACAACTCTAGAAACCCTAGTACCATGCATAGCTCCCATTAGGCTCATGTATGTACAATAGGCATGTTAATCTTGCAGGCTAGATTGAGGATTTTGGCTCTTGAATATATCACATTGTTGTGGCTATTCATCTACATCAACTCATCATGTTGCCAATTACTCTCATGTGCTCCCCTTGAGGCTATGCGTTCTTCATAGCTCTTCTATAATATTTTGTGAATAGATCTGTCAAGGAACAATGGACTGTAGTGGGGAAAGGTTTCTCTCACTTCAATTGTTTTTTATCTTTCTTCTTCACTGATACAGTGGTAGGTTGCTTCTTTGCATGCACATACTCCTTTTGTTTTATGTTAGGCCTACTCCTAGTTAGCTGATCATTTTTCTTATTTTGTGTTGATAAACTCATTAGTGTGTAGTCTCTCACCATGTGACAAGAATATGATATATATAACACCTCACATGATTGAGATACGTGTAAGGGAGTTAAAACTTCTGATAGCCATGCTAGATATTTTCTTTGCATAAAACATGCCTCTCCTTTTAGTGCTAGATATGCAATCAACTACCTTGTGGCCCAATAGGTTATTAGAAAAGCAATGACCATAAAATGAACGAGTAGACTTGATGGCTATTGACCTCTTCTATTGCCCAAATTGTTGCATGTTGTGCTAACTATATTTGAACACTCTCCTTCTATAGCTAGTTGCAACATGTCCATAGTTGTGGCAATTACAACACTCTACCTCGTCCATCAAAGGAGCAAAGGGGTTTTAACTCCTTTGAAAATACCAACATCAACCATAGGAGTGAACGATCTTCTTGACAAGGGTCACCCGTGATATATCAGAAGACTTTGATAGGTGTGAAGAAGTTCTACTATTGGCTGAATTTGAAAAAAAAGGTGGAAGAGTTCATTGCAAGGTTTTTGGATTGTCAATAAGTAAAGCAGAGTGTAAGAATCCAAGTGGTTTATTGTAGTCAATTCCGATTTTGGAATGGAAATTGGGGTCATTTCCATGGATTCCATTATATTTTTTTCGTGGACATCTATACAGCATGATTCCATCACGGTTGTGGTTGACAAGTTGACCAAGGTACCTCACTTCACTCCAGTCCAGTCTACTAATTCAACAAGTGAGGTAGTTTGGTCTTCATCAAGGAGATAGTGAGATTGCATGGTATTCCTAAGAAGATTGTATCCAATAGAGATGCTAAGTTCACCTCCAGTTTTTGGAATGAGTTGTTTGCAGATTTGGGAACAGAGTTATCTTTTAGTACAACTTATCATCTGTAGATAGATGGACAGATAGAGAGGGCCAACACGATTCTCGAGGACATGTTGAGGATGTATGTTATGCATCAACAAACGCCATCAACAAATGCGGTGGTAAAAATATCTTTCACTGGTTGATTTTGCTTACAATAATGGGTATCAAAGATCTTTGAAGATGAGTGCATTCAGGGCACTTTCTGGATGGAATTGTAATACTCCTATCAGCTAGAGTGATCTAGTGAACATGGTACTAATCGGGTTGAACATCTTGGCAGAGATGGAACATGATATGAAGGTTATAAAGAAGAATCTAAAGGCAACATAGGAGAGGAAAAATAGTTATGCACGTCATCACTAGGTAGTTTAAGGAGTTTCAGGTTGGGGACATGTGTACTTGTGCAACAAGCCCAAGAGGGTCTCCTTGAGGATTGGATCATGTGCTAAGTTGGCACCTTGGTATTAAGATCCTTGCGAGATCCTTGAGATGATTGGACCAATGGCCTAAAAAATGCATCATCTCCAATAGTGAAAGTCCACCATGTTTTCCATGTTTCATTGCTTAAAATATATGTGAAAAATGATGATCATGTGATTGATTGGTATGTATTGCAGATGGATCTAGAAGGAGAATTCCTATCGGAACCTCAATGCATATTGCATCAGAAGTAGCTCATGCTTTGGAACCGAATAATCAAGCAAGTTAAAGCACAATGGAAGCACTTTAGGCCCAATGAAGCTACATTGGAGATGGTTGATCAAATGCGGGCTATGTATCCTTGATTATTTGATGGTTGATACAAAGGAGTTTTGGTATATGTACATATCCATGTATGGTTATTGTTGTTGTAAATACCTCAATGTGTTGTGTTATAAATCTCCAATAAGTGGTATTGTCATGTTGGTTTTAATTTTCAGCAGATTGTTTATTGTAAACATTTCATTGAGCCAAGTTATAAATCTCCATAAGCAGTATGTTTTGGTTTTCAGCAGTTTTGTTGGTCATAGGTGTCATAGAACACCGAGGATGGTGTTCCCGTAAGGGGAATGTGTTTGTAATAGTCCCGAGTTAAAATTTCATATCATAAAATTAATAAAGGAAAAATGAGACCAAGGTCATGGGACACGTATTCCAAGTTGAATGTTGGCCAAAACATCCTAGTGGGTGTCACTTTCGGTTTATTATGGATAAGGAAATTGGCAAAGCCATTGGAAATTTTGGTGTCATACTTTTTAAATTATTACATATATTATTTAAATAAATCTCGTGTACCAACCCACTCTCTTCACCCAGTTTCATATTGCAATTCTCTACAAATCAAATCTAAAGGGTAAAATTTGATATAATGAAGTTGAAAGCACTGTAAAGTGTGGGAAATACAAGGAAACATGTCAGGGCTATGGATGCTCATTGGCAGTGGTGCTATGCTTGTATGGTATCAAGACACCTTCATCAGGGTTGTAGATGTTCCTGGGCAACAAGCAATGTTGGGAAAAAGAGGTAGATTATGCACCTAATATATTTTTGCTTATTCTAAAACTCCATAGCCATAACTTTCTTATCCAATAATATGGGAATAATAAAAATCAATTTTTCCTATTTTGGATTCATTGTTTAAATATTGAGTATACATTAAGAAGTTGAAATTTTTCAATATATATTGCTAACTTTACCATCCATGAGGTACAAACGAGTTGGTGTGTGTGGGTTTTAGTCCCCACTAGGTCACAGGTTCAAATCTCATGAGGAGGGGTTGAGGATGGAAGCCACTTTGGGGGAATTAAGTATCACAAGGGGCATCCAAGCTTGACAGAGCTTCACATAATCCTGGTGAATAACATCCCATTGTGGGTTAATCCTTCTTCTTTCATCCAATAAATGGGATATCTCATCCTAGGCTCAACCAAGTCATATATATATATATATATATATATATATATGTATGTATGTATGTATGTATGTATGTATGTATGTATGTATGTATGTATGTATGTATGTATATATATATATATATATATATATATATATATATACATACATACATACATACATACATACATACATACATACATACATACATACATACATATATATATATATATATATATATATACATATCTTTTGTGGGACCCACAAAATCTTGAATAATGTTTTAAAAATAATTTTGTGAGAAATGTATTCTAGTTTTTATTAAAATTAATCCCTATTACATTAATAATAAATAAAATTGCTTCGCCCAATGCGTCTCCATTTATTGAGCCTTAACAAATTCCATTTTATTTTTGTTAGAAGTTAAAGGGGTCCCTTATAAATTTTGAAAATACTACTTTTGTTTGCATTTAATTTTGTTTATTTGATTTAGAGTTATGGTTTGATGATATTCCTTCCCTACTTCTTTATGCTTCTTTGCATCGGTTCTTTTGAGATTTTATTCATAAAATGATGCATTGATTATCTAATGCCACCATAACACAATCACTAACGAGTTCTCGTGTATGCATCTAGCGTAATGATTACGATTTTAGTGATGGAGTTCTTGCTCCATGTAAATTTGTAATCTCATCGCATTTTTCCACACACATTGGAAGGCACCATTTGATTTTTTGCTCCTTGGTTCATCATTAGTATACATGCGCATCTAAACTTATTCAAGTCAATCCCATGCGTTAAATTTCTTAATATTGAACTATCATGATGTTTCGACAATCCCATTATGGTTTAGTCTTCAATGCCTGAATGTATAAGATGACCATTTTTGGAAAAATTAAAATAATTAAATTAAGACTTGATTCATATCCAAATAAATTGTGCTATGATTTTATAATTGAATCCACTAGGTATCATTAGCCTCTTTAATCTCATTGGCTTCGATTTTATTTGTGCATATATTAGGATAAAATCTTTGATTTTCTTTTGTTTTGAATTTGATATGTCAAAACTAGGTAAACTTTACTTTTCATGCATTATTTAATTTATAAAAAATTGCTTCTTTTAATTAAATAATTTTTGAATTTTCGGGCTCACATCATTTTCTACTCATTGAGTTCTTTCTGACGATATAATGTTTTTCTCATTCTAAGTTTGGAACACAAGATTTTGGCCCTTAGAAGTTTTTATATAATCAACATGTTATGATGACATGGAAAATGATGTGTTTGTTGATCCACGTGAAAAATAATTATATTGAATGTGTTGACATAGCAGTTGATGTGGATCCTATTAATATATGTATGTATGTATTATTTTTGTTTTTTTTTCATTTATTCTTTTGTTTTATTTTTTCCAAGATCTGTCAATTGACCATAATGACCACAGAAGACCAGATCAACTATTAACATCATGACTAGATCACACAATCAATGTGTTCCACAACCATGGACAATAGATCAATCAATCACTTACATTAACAACATGTTCACTAACACCATGTTCATATAATCAAGGCATTTTGATTCCTTTTGGACTAATTCCATTCGAACGTTGAAGGACTAAATTAATTTGAATGTTCATTCTTAATACCTTCGGAAATTTAATTAGTCCTGCCTATGTTATTATCTTTACGACAGGGGTTGAGGATGGAAGCCACTTTGCCGAAATTAACTATCCCAAGGGGCATCCAAGCTTGAAAGAGCCTCACACAATCCTAGTGAATAACATTCCATTGTGGGTTAATCCTTCTTCTTCCATCCAATGAATGCGCTAGTCCGGCCTAGGTTTAGCCTAGTCACACACACACACACATATATTAAATTTGTCTTTTGTTGCGGACCCATAGGATCTTGTATAATGTTTAATGAATTTTTTTAAACATATATTCTAGTTTTTAATTAAATTAAGCCACATTTCATTAATAATTAAGATAATCGCTTCGCCTACTGCATCTCCATTTATATTGTGGGTTAATCCTTCTTCTTGCATCCACTAAATGGGCCAGAGCATCCTAGGCTCGGCCTAGTCACAAATATTTGTGGGACCCATAGGATATTGTATAATGCTTAATGTATTTTGTGAAACATATATTATAGTTTTTAATAAAGTTAAGCCCAATTTCATTAATAATTTAGATAATTGCTTCGCCCAGTGGATGTCCATTTAATAAGCCTCAACAAATTCCATTTTCATTTTTGTAAAAAGTGAAAAGGGTCACATAAAAAATTTAAAATACTACTTTTGTTTGCATTTGATTTTGTTTATTATTTAGAGTTATGGTTTGATGATATTATTTCTCTAGTTTTTTGTTCTTCTTTGTATCGATTATTTTTTATCTTTTATTCATAAAATGATGCATTGATTTTCTAATGCCACCATAGCACAACCACTAATGAGTTCTCATGTATGAATCTAGCCTAATTATTACAATTTTAGTGATGGAGTTCTTGCACCATGTATATTTGTAATTTCATCACATTTTTTCACACATTATTTGAATGCACCATTTGAGTCTATGATCCTTGGCTTCATCATTAGTATACATGCTCATCTAAACTTATTTAAGTTGATACCATGTGTTGATTTTCTTAAGATTTAACTATAATGATGCTTTGGAAATCGCACTAAGGTTTAGTCTTCAATCCATGAATGTCTGAGTTGAGTATTTTGGAAAAAAATGAAATAATTCAATTAAGGATTATTCATATCTAAATCAATTGTGTTGTGATTGTCTTATCGAATCCATTAGGTATCATTAGCCTCTTTAATGGTATTGGCTTAGATTTTGTCTATGCATATAATAGGATCAAATCTTTGATTTTCATTTGTTTTGAATTTTATATGTCATAAACTAGGAGAATTGTACTTTTTATGCATTATTTAAGTTGTAAAATTTTGCTTATTTTAATCAAATCATTTCTAAATTTTCAGATTGCCATCATTTTCTAGTCATTTAGTGCTTTCTGAAGATACAAGCCAAAGAGGCCCAAGAATGATTCATCACTTCATGCAAATCAGACCACTTGTGAATTTCTAAAATGGGTATTCAAATATGTTCTCATATTTTGAGTTTGAGAGATTGAATGCTCGTTATGTGAATTATTTCATCTGACCTAAATATCTAAAAAAGAGGTAGAAGAATGATTCAAAACTCCTTGCAAATTTAACCACTTGTGAAACTCAAAAATGGGTAAAAATATGCTCTGAAATTTTTGATCTGAGAAATTCAACACTCGTTATGCACATTATTTCGTTTGACTTGAATCTCCAAAAAGATGCCCAAGAAAAATTCATCACTTCATGCAAATTGGACCATTTTTAAAACTCCAAAATGGGTATCCAAATATGCTCTCACACTTTGAATATGAGAAATTCAACACTCGTTATGTAAATTATTTTATCTAACTTGAATCTCTGAAAAAAGAGGCATAAGAACGATTCATCACATCATTCAAATTGAACCATTTGTGAAACTCCAACATGAATACCAAATACGCTTTCATATTTGAATCCAAGATAAATTGAGATTATTTACATTATATTTTCCTTCTCATTTATTTTAAAATTTTCCAATGTCCAATAGCCTGAAACCGGTGAACATTGATATTTTGTTTTAATTTTTTTTTGTTATTACTTTTGTTGGGTTTTTTTCCATTACTCTCTAATTTATTTGAGATACAAAACAATTTATCTAAAATCTTATGGTCGGAAATATGTGACCAATTGCTAGAATCCAATGCCCAATAGCTAAAACTTGATGGATGGTAATGTTTTGTTTTTGTTTTCATTTTTATTTGTTTTTATTATTTTTCATTATATTCTGATTTCAAGGTTTCCCATCATCACCTTCTATCTTATGGAAAAATATCAATGTTTGATGGCAAGAATCTAGTAGTCGAGGGACTGAAACAAGTGACCAATAAGGTGATCATTTATCTATTATTTATTTTGTTTATTTATGTTAAATTGGAAACTAGGGACAAACTCCATGTGGGTCATCTTATTTATTGCAGCTGATATTTTTATTGGATCCCTCTCATTGAGAGGTCTAGGATTGATCTAAATATCATCTGATTCCGATAAGTATTCATGGAGTTATGAATTTATTTATGTTATAAGACAAATTATCAAGACGACCATCAACTTGAGTAGGCTCAGAAGCCCAATAGACATGTCTATTCATCATCTACGTTTTTAGTATAAATATGTGAGGACTTGAAGTCATTTTGGACATATACATTCTTGGTGTGATCTCCTCCTCTCCATGTCTTGGGTTTTTGGAGAAGGAGGGACACAAAAATAATATGTTGGCCTAGCTGCAGATGATGCCCTAATCCAACACAGTCATGAAGACATCTATACACAATCAAAGTGATGCTCTAACTCATTGCTAAGGAGAGGCCTAATACGTTGTTCATGGAGTCACACTTATATGTTGTTCATGGATTCACACTTGTATGTTGTTCATGGTTATGTTGTTCATGGAGTCACACTTGTAATGTTGTTCATGGTTACATTGTACAGTCAACGTGATGCCCTAATTATAGACAGGGCAGAATATGAAGCCGCAATCAATGCACATTCATGGTGATAAAGCCACAGAGGGTAGTTGCATTAAAGGTGAAGTAAAGTTGCAGACAATATGCAGCCACAGTGATAACAAGCACGCAAAGCCGCAGGCAATAATATGCCCAGCAATATATGTATGCACAGGAGGGAGATCCATGCAGTTACGCACAGTTATGGAAACCCTATATGCTGAGCAGGCAATGAAGACATCCATGATGTCATATATGCAAATATATATACGCACAGTTATGGAAGCCTAATACGTTGGTCATTAAGACACTTATATGTAGAGCACAGGATAATGAAGCCGCAGTCATAATAATGGAGCCGCATTGAGGATAATGAAGCTGCAATCAAGGTAATAGAACTGCAGTCAAGTTTGTTTCATAAAGAAAATTAATCCACATTTTATGTGGGATAGATCTAGGGTTTTGCTGCCTCCTCGGATAGGTTAAGGAACCGCTGAACTAAATCGGCATAAACAACCAGCTGTGACTCGATGATGAGATAAGGGTTCAATGAAGAGATCTGTAGCATATGGCAGTCTCAACATGTTTCAAAGAACAGTGACAAGTATAATATATATGTATATGAGCATGATCAGTAATGGGACTGCATAATAATGTAAAGGGCAGCATGATTAGACAATGAGACTGCATGTTGATGGATGAGACAGCATGATGATGTATGATGCAAAATAATGGGCATGAGCAGCTTGATGATGAATAGGGTTGCATAATGATGGAAGATGCAGAATAATGGGCAGCATGATGATGAAAGTAAATGAGATGGTGCTACATGGTAAGGTGAAGTAAATGGATGAAATGGATAGGTGAAGCTGTCACCTTGGAGAATCAGTTGAAGCAGAATGTCTTCAACTGATCTCATGTATCATCGTTATAGGAGATGATCTATGCTAAGATCTAGATAAGTCAAAGTGTTGACTTCTGTTGTAAATGTATTATCTCTCTCTCTCTCTGTTGAACTTTGAATAACATAAAAGAAGAATTGATCAAGGGTTTTCCCACATTGGGGTTTGTCCCTGGCTGGCGCCATATCTTGTGTCCTCTTGTCTTGGCTTGTCTTCTGTGATTTATATTTATGTTCTATCTGCAATTTACTTTAATGCTGATGTGATTGCTAATCTAGAAAAGATATTGAGCTGACTATGAAAATTTAAATAAATCTCTCTAGCATAGAACATACGTAAAATTAACATGGTATTAGAGTTGAGGTGAAGACAATGCCCAAGCAAGAGTGAAAGAGAAATCACCAAAGACAGTTGGGAAAGGACAAAAGGATCAATGGGTTCCTCATCCCTCTTCAAATTCACCGAGGGCGAAGTGGAAGTAGAGAATATTATCAGAATGGCGCAGCAGAAGTTTCGGGTGGCCTACTTTAAGATCACTTCATTGGGAAGTCAGAATCTAAGGGTGTATGTTATAGACATTTTTGTGCCTTACAGCATTGAGCATGAAATGTCCATAATCTAAGGGATCCAAAGTCCCTAAACATGTTGTTCCTACCCCTAGAGGAACAAGGCTAACAAACCACAGAAATTCACAGAAGTTCTCCACCAGAAACTGCTCAAGAACAAGTCAATTCAGGATCAATTCAGTGGCTCCACTAGCTGTCTGCCCTGAAATGCAAAGTCAACACTGGCTACCTACACTGCAACGCAGGTAGAAGCACTACCAGGGTGCGCTGAGCGAGAGTTGACAAATGGAAAGTTCATTCCAAGAGGTGTCAAGACCCAGGAAGCTTCCAGAATCTTCCTCAATGACACTTGCCTCAGGGAATTCGACTAGTGATGAGTAAGAGGTTCCAAATCTCCAAGCGGAAGCAAGAACCTCCAATTGGAATCAAGAACTGACAGAGGGAGAGGACACTAGTCAAATCTCAAGCTGACTCATCCTCTCTCCAAACATCTATATATGGATCTCTCCTCCATGAGATCTAGAGGCTGGAATTTTGGGAATTGCAAAGAATTGTTGTTGGTTTGAGATTGGAATCATTGGGTGCTTAATGCTTTGAAGGGGGTGAAGATAGGAATTCCATTTGCTGGGAAGGAGATGCTGGATTGGAGCCCTCTGGGTTGTATCTCTTCCTGAACCTTGTTATTCATCAATAAAGCTATCTTGGTTTCTCCTATATACTGGTGTATCTTTGATGTATGATTGCATTAGTATGTTTAGTTTATTTCTAATCCTGAACTAGTTATGAATATGAATCTATGTCTTTGTGTAGTGTTCTCTTCTTGTGATCTTGCAGAAACCTCTTGAAGCTGGGCGAGCGAGAAGGCAAGTAGCTGGGAACTCCCAAAGAGAAGAGAAACCGGATCGAGGGACAAACGGAAGACACTGGTTAGTCCAGCCATATCTCTTCATTCTTAATTCATAAAGGAAGAATACTAGAATAGCTGTCTCTGTTTGTTGCTAAGGCACTGTCACACCTTAGGTGGATAGGATCGTCCTGCATAGGCATTTTTCCCCACAACAAATTGGCGACTCCACTGGGGAAATCTGTTTAGTCATTTTATTTGTGTCTCTATCATTGTTTGTTTCATAGACTCAACAGCAACAATCGAACTGCATCTGCTATTCTCAGATGCAAAGTAGACAGTTGCTGCTTTGATCCAATCACTGGATTTGTCTATGATATGAACAATGGACTCACAAATGATTTGATGATCCTTTGTGATAGATCTTAGTACCCCCTCAAAGCATCCCTTTGATTGTACCTTGCTTGTTGCTTTTATTTGGCCTGAAACCGTAGATTAATCAGCAATCTGTGACCCAGAACCCAGTGAGAAACTCTCGTTTCTCCTTCAGCGCAGACCCTGTGAAGAGGTTCTGCATTTCAACGCAGGTCCCGTGAAGGCTACCTGCGCTGAATGTCAAAACCCCTGTGTTGAGGGTGCGCTGATCCAGTTAGGCCTTGTGCAGCTGGGGTTCTCTGCTCTGTTTTGCCTTGTTTTGATCTCTGATTTTTGCAGCCTGTAACTAGCATAGGTACCAGTCTGATAACTCCTTTTCTCTGCTTAAATTCCGCCTCCTTTTGTACAAAAAGACTGTGAGTGTTTTTATGTGTTTTTGGCGTCATTTACAGTTTTCCTTTGCAAGAGTGAAATAGCCATCCTGTAGCCTTTGATTCAGATCTGTTGATTGTGATCTTAGGAGAGAGTTCATTGGCTGTTTGCAGTTGATTATACATTTACTTTTGCTTTTGGTTTGAGTTTGTCTCTTTTAAGTGTCGAAACAAGTATTCATTTCGAAAATCGTTAAGTGTTGTAATCTCTTATACCCTCTCTGATTTCGAAAAAGTAAACTTGTTTATATTTGTCATTTAAAAGCAAATTCAAAGTTGTACAAAAAGCTTTCTTTGTAGGCATCAATACTAAGAAAGCGGAAAACAAACACCTGCATTGTGCATTTGCATCTTGATAGTTTGCATGTTTGATTTAGGAAAAGTGCATTAGAGTGTGTTGATTGCTCTTTGAGAAAAGATGGTGTCTTTATTTTCCCTTAGTAGCTAGGATTTTCATAGTTGAAAAGATATAAAGCTTGCTTATCATCTTTAGACTGCATTTAGGAATTGTATCATACATCTCGTGGTGATCCAGAAAGGCAAACTTTTAAAAAATATCAACTTAAAATAAATTGAATGAACTTAACAACGCTTTGCAACATAACGCACAACATAGAGGTCTAGGCTAGGGACGTGTTCCGGCGTCGTAAAGCCTGGTGACTGTCGATCTCATTGATGGTGGGTGATTCCTCCTGAGAGACGATAGCGCCAGTACGGATTGTGCTCCCACATACCGTCGTGTATATATTGGGAGACCCCTATAGGCATAAAACCTTTATCCATAGGAAGCCGTGTCGGCCGCCCTACTGATCGCAATGCACTGAACACAGCATTCAGGAAGATCGACCGCCCGTACCCTAAAAATATTCTGCGGTTTTGCGAAAAGTTTGGCACACCCTCTACCTAGAACTCCAGAGTAATTCCTTTTGGCCTTTTTCAGACTCTATAACAGAAAAAGTCCATCCGAGCATTTGTCACTTCGGGCTCGTTAAAACAT
Organism: Pinus tabuliformis; assembly: GCA_031772625.1. Taxonomy (NCBI): domain Eukaryota; kingdom Viridiplantae; phylum Streptophyta; class Pinopsida; order Pinales; family Pinaceae; genus Pinus; species Pinus tabuliformis. The sequence continues at coordinate 140,748,197 of CM062809.1, forward strand.
CGAAGGAGACTAGAGTCATCTTTAGCTTTTTCTCGACTCTTTAAAAGTGAAAAAGCAAGTTGTGTCTAAAGCGTCGTTAAAATTTATTTTAAACGGAACAATCACCCCTTCTTCCTGTGTTGATCTTTAGGTTGAGAAAATGGAGCACACCAACCAAGGAATTCCCCTTGGTGGAAATCCTAGTCCCTTCTCCTCTTGGGGAGATGTTTTTGCGCCTCATATGGCCACATTGTCGCTTCCAGGACTGACAATTGGCTTGCCGGTCTGGCTCTTCTCAACCAATGTCGTTCAGAACACCACTATTCCTGAACAGTCGAATCAACAGTCAGACCAAACCAGGGTTACCCACCAGCCTTCTACTTCATCTAATTCTCCCTCTCCTCCTTCCTCTTCGCTTGACGGAACTGGTAAAACAAAAAACCAAGTTCCTAAGGAGAAGAAGGAAAAGAAGGAGAAAGAGAAGAAGAAGAAGGAGCCAAAAGCGTCTGGGGGCAAACAAGTGGTGTCTGACAGAAATCCACACACAGCACTGACTAGGCCTAAATCGCCATGTGTCATATGCAAGGGAGACCACTTCCACAGAGATTGTCCCTGCATCCCTCGGATACTAAGGGACTAGTCTCCCCGTTTGCACAATTCGGTGGCGTCAACCTCTGATAGCCATGTTGACAGCTCACCGTCAACTAGTGAGAGTGAAGTCCCAGGACAGAGAGGGAAAGCTAGATTTCCTGTCAAACTGTGTAAAGGCGACCATGCCATCCACCGTTGTCCCTTCTTAGACGAGGCTAAAAGAGTTTTGGAAGATCACCCGATTTTATGAGCGCAACTTCCTCCTGGATATCAAAAACTCCTGCCAAGTCCTTCACTAGTTGAGAACCCGGCTGGCCCGCCCAGGTGGTCAACTGAAGCACCTATCATTGAAGATGAACCGTCTGGATCCATACCTGACGAAAGTCAAAAGGTTGAGGCAGCAGTTGACCCGGTTTTGCCTTCAGAGGCTCTATCTTCGAATGATACCACCACAGAGGAGAAAAAAGACGACACCGTCCAAATTCTCTTCATCAACACAGACTCCGACGAACAAGGGGGCAATTTGCCCATTCCTTTATCGCAGGAAGGAACTTCGTCAGAGTCATACCCGGCCGTCTATTCGGTCCCACCACCAAGCAACCTAGTTGTCTCGTTCGACTGGAACCAACTAGGCAGACCCCGTTTGCCAGCAAGCATACCATTCAGAATTATCGTTCAAATATACAAAATGGTAATGGTTGGCACTATCATTGATGAGGGGGCATCTGTGAGTATCCTTTCCTCTATTTCTTGGAAAGCGCTTGGTTTGCCAGCGCTTTTGCCTGAAATGAGAAATCTATCAGGCTTTGATAAAGGAACCAGTCGACCTTTAGGGATCCTCCCCAATGTGCCCATAACATTGAAAGGGAAGACCGTTCAAATGAACGTGATGGTCGTTCAAGGACCCTTGGATTATAACCTACTCCTTGGACGAGACTATATATATTGCATGGGAGCCATCGTCTCATCACTCTTTAGAGTAATGTGTTTTCCGCACGACAGAAGAGTGGTCAAGCTCGTGGACCAGCTTTCATTTCCCGGATCACGCATCGCAAATAGTCATATACCATCCCTAAATGGTCTCTTCACGCAAGAAATGTCTCAACCCACGGTCCGTCTTCCTGATGAGCACGAGTAATCCGGGAGGATATGACTGGAACCCAGGGGGCATGCGTCCTGGTCTGCTTCGGCAGGAAAACTTTGGGTATAGGGTAGGTTTCCGCGGGAGAATATGACTAGTCTGTACCCCGTCCGTCTAGGAAGAGGGGTTATTCTAGAATAAGATTCTTTTGTCAAAGTTATGTGAGTTGGCGGGCATCGTCGCTCACCGTTGTCTATTTCGATAGACATCACCGAGGAAGTGTTTTATTCGTGGCCGCGAATGGAGCAATCTTTGGGTAACCTGAAAGAGGTAGGCCTCTCCCGGTAAAACAAATGTTTTATTGGACTAAAGAAGGGGTAACCTTGAAATCGTACTTTATGCCTGGGGGCATGCAAACCTTTTGGAGTGCAAGCAAGGGGCGGCTATTTATTTTTTAAATTTTTAGGTCCTTCCCTTTAAACCTATAGGTCTACCCTTTAAACTCGTAAGATTAGTCGTTTCCGAACTTGCATAATGAAAGGATCCGGAGCAAAGCTTTGTAAGATGAAGCTCCATAAAAAATAGAATCTTAATGAGACATTATTATCATATGACTGGGTAATCGAGCAGTTTTAGCACATAGTTCATGCTCGTTAAAAAATAAACGCAAGATCCGAGCAGTTTTAGCACATAGTTCATGCTCGTTAAAAAATAAACATAAGATCGAGAAAATGTTTCCACCCGCGTTTAAGCTCGTTAAAAAATGAACTATTCCGGTAAATAACCACTATGAATGTAACATTATCAGCCATTAAAGCCTTGGTCGTGTTTGCACCGTCACCTCCACTTTTCCATTGGCCGATCATTCACCTCCATATGTTTGTTTACCCATTTTGAGGAACAGCTGCGAAGAGTGATTTCACTAGCCATCCTTGTGACACTGCCGTGATTGGAAAATTCCAACCTGTACCTGGAATCAGCTGCTAACCTGTTTCATCACTCGTTCCTCAAAAGACGAGTCTTCTTTAAGCTCTTTTCATCTGACTCGTAAAATATGAAAAGATTGCCGAGTCCTTGGCCTTCCAACTCGTTAAAGGGACAGGAAGTGCTATCCCTCCTCTAGATTTTAATCTTTTTGGACCTGAGGGATTATTGCACAAAAAGATCGAGCGCTTGTTTTGTTCGGCTCGTTAAAACTATCGAAAACTCATCCCTTCTGTATTGTTTTATACTTTTTCGGACTTAAGGGATTAGATGAAAAGGACTTTTGGAGTTAACTTTATGTACCTTTTTAGACTCTCTAAAAATGAAAAGGACCGAGTTATCCTTATCGTTAGACTCGTTAAAATCATTAAATAGCGACAAACTTGTCTTTAGACGAGAACTAGTTTCACTATCGCTAGGCTCGTTAAAACATAGCGATGGGCTTGCCCGAAGGGCAGGTTATAGAACAAGCATATGTTATCCTCCTCAAGCTTGAAAAAAATAAAGAGGTACTGATCAACAATGACTGGGGAAAATTAGGAGAAACTCAAGAAAACTTTGATGGTAGCAAGTCGCTCTTGAACATGACACTTTTCCTCCGTACCACAATCGGGTTGGGTTGTTTCATTCACCGGTCACATCACCATGGTCTCGCCATACCATCCATGTTTGGGGTAATTCTACCGATCCATCGCATCAGTGTCGCCATATGTTCAAGAGAAGTCGTTCAGAAAAGTCAACCGTGTCCCATCCACTACCGTACATTATCCTTCATCCTTTCATGACCGCCACCCTAAATCATATGTCACAGATCGTTTTCACCTCCATCAAAATCATTAGCTCCGTTCCGTGTCATTGATGTAGGATTCATTAAGGCCCTCCTTTGACGGATCGCTTCTTGTCGACATCAGCTCATTATCCAAGAAGTTGATCTAGGAACAACCCCTTCAGTACTTTGAAGCTTGCATGCCTCAATGGCAAGTTTCTCACTTCCGGCGACAGGTATACATCAATGACCTTCGACCGAAAGATTTTGCGTGGTGTTCAATGCCAAGTCCTTTATTCACACCACGTGAATTGTACTGCAGTACCTTGAGGGTCATTATCATTATCGGTGATTCCTCTCGCGCTTGTTAACGGTTTACCTCATTGACCGGTAATCAAGCGATGTCTTTCCATGTTCGACTTCAGAACATTTCTCACATGGATCGACTTGTACTTAGAGTGAAGATCGAACGAGTTTGAAGACCCTGGATCTAGTTTCATCCATCCAGGCTGCGATATATATTCAGGAAAGATAAAGACATTGACATGTACATCATTGCAGCAAATAATCATCCTACCCAAAGGATGATAATTTCATCAAAATTATCATTCTACCATCAGACGATTGTCTGTTCTATGTACAGAAAAATGAATTTATAAAGCTGAGCATGGGAATGCCTGCCTCAGCTAGATCATGAAAGTAGTATGAAAAATAATGTATTGTATTGTATCTTATTACAGGTCTCCTCCCAGCATTGGATGAACTTCGGATCCTCCTGATAAAGCATTTCACACGATAAACGGCCTCATACTTTAGGGGGCAAATGTTATAGACATTTTTGTGCCTTACAGCATTGAGCATGAAATGTCCATAATCTAAGGGATCCAAAGTCCCTAAACATGTTGTTCCTACCCCTAGAGGAACAAGGCTAACAAACCACAGCAATTCACAGAAGTTCTCCACCAGAAACTGCTCAAAAACAAGTCAATTCAGTGGCTCCACTAGCTGTCTGCGCTGAAATTCAAAGTCAACACTGGCTACCTACACTACAACGCAGGTAGAAGCACTACCAGGGTGCGTTGAGCAAGAGTTGACAAATGGCAAGTTCATTTCAAGAGGTGTCAAGACCCAGGAAGCTTCCAGAATCTTCCTTAATGACACTTGCCTTAGTGAATTCGACTAGTGATGAGTAAGAGGTTCCAAATCTCCAAGTGGAAGCAAGAACCTCCAAGTGGAATCAAGAACTGACAGAGGGAGAGGACACTAGTCAGATCTCAAGCTAACTCATCCTCTCTCCAAACATCTATATATGGATCTCTCCTCCATGAGATCTAGAGGATGGAATTTTGGGAATTGCAAAGAATTGTTGTTGGTTTGAGATTGGAATTGTTGGGTGCTTAATGCTTTGAATGGGGTGAAGATAGGAATTCCATTTGCTGGGAAGGAGATGCTGGATTGGAGCCCTCTGGGTTGTATCTCTTCCTGAACCTTGTTATTCATCAATAAAGCTATCTTGGTTTCTCCTATATACTGGTGTATCTTTGATGTATGATTGCATTAGTATGTTTAGTTTATTTCTAATCCTGAACTAGTTATGAATATGAATCTATGTCTTTGTGTAGTGTTCTCTTCTTGTGATCTTGCAAAAACCTCTTGAAGCTGGGCGAGCGAGAAGGCAAGTAGCTGGGAACTCCCAAAGAGAAGAGAAACTGGATCGAGGGACAAACGGAAGACACCGGTTAGTCCATCCATCTCTCTTAATTCTTAATTCATAAAGGAAGAATACTAGAATAGCTGTCTCTGTTTGTTGCTAAGGCACTGTCACACCTTAGGTGGATAGGATCGTCCTACATAGGCATTTTTCCCCACAACAGTGTAGGGAATGATATCTCTTTTATGTGCCTGATTGCAAGAATAACCTAGTGTCCATCTCGGAAATTGAAGTCAAAGGTTTCAGGGTGGTACTCATCGATGGAAAGGTACATGTTTGGAAATAGAATTTTATTTTGAGTTTAGGGTTGTATCAAATTGCAGGAAGTCCACTGGGGACCATGTCCCTTGTCACGTAGCACCGAAGGTCTGTGAGTCAGATGGTGACAGGGATGCCTGAATTCAAAAGGAGCATGAAAGTACATGTCTGAGATGTACCAAAGGAAAATCTTACAAGGGGACCATTCCCCTCATGTAGCAGGTCCATAGGTCTGGAACAACCTGAGGGGTGTAAGATTGATAACCAGGAATCTTGCATATGGAGGTGAAAGAAAGCCCTCATCCCAGGCATAGTATGAGAGGATCGATAGTTGTCTAATAAAGCTGAGATTCACTAGGAGTGAAACAGATCCAAACCATCAGAAGTTGTGGATGATAGACCTCTCATACCAGCATGAGGATGACCTAATTCTAACAGGTGCAGACCCTCTCATTTGTAGAAGTAAGTGGGAGTTGGATTCTAGATGTGGAATGGTGAACTGCAAGCCTATGACTACCTCGAGGATCTTAACTTTCAGAAGTTATATGGTAGTGATGTCGGACCAGATTTGGGAAATGCCTCTGAATCTCATAAACTCATTCGCGTTGATGTTCTTGGAGAACTTACATCCATAGATATGCTTTTTAGTTAGCATGGTGAGCTCATATTTGGTTGAGCCTCACTGGATTGGTGCCAAGAATCTACTGAGATGTCTTCGGGGCACAATCTCTCTCATGGATTGAGATACGCTGTTGGAAATATGAAACTATGTGATTATTCGAATGCTAACTGGGCAGGCAGTGTGGAGGATCACTAGAGCACTTCTTAGTGATGTTTCTCTTTGGATTCTACTTCAATATCATGGATGAGCAGGAAGCAGAAGTCGGTTGGTATAAGCACCATCGAGACCAGTCATATCTACGAGTATGATCTCGTATGAAGCTTCCTAGTTGAGGAAGTTCTTGAATGAGTTGTTTGTACACATGATGAATACCTCTGTGATTCTCTGTGACGACCAGAGGTGGGATTCGATTATTGAAGAATCTCGTATTCGATGATTGCTCTAGCAGATAGACATCAAATACTCCCTTATCTGGGATATGGTAAGTCGATGAGCAAGGAGGCTCCATCGCACTGAGATGATGTATAGGTCGCTACACTTTGTCAAAGCCTCGAGGAAAGATTAAATTTGTGATTTTCCTAAATGACTCGCAATCGTCAAGAGACCCTTGTAAAAAGGGTCCTGCATGTTGCATACATTGAGCTCTAGTAGCTCTAGGGGCTTGCGGTTCTTACTAGAGCAACATACGACCACAGGGTAACTCACCCTCCCCTAGTGGTGCACACTGGGACAAGATGATTCTCTCTCTTGTGGGATAGGATGATTTGCTCTCCTATGGATAGGATGATTCACTCTCCTGTGGACAAGATGATTCACTCTCTTGTGGGACAGGATGATTCGCTCTCCTGTGGATAGGATGATTCACTCTCATGTGGACAAGATGATTCGCTCTCTTATGGGACAAGATGATTCACTCTCCAGTGTAGCAAGATGATTAATTCTCCTGTAAGGTCTAGATGATGTGTTCTCCATGATTATTGTGTAGCAGGATGATTAGTTCTCCTGTGAGGATAGGATTGATTAATTCTCCTGTTGAGGCTTCCTACCCATGCATTCCCGGACTCATGGGAAGTACCTCTCATCTGATCAATGAGTAGAGAAATGAGGATAGGGACCATAGTAGCACCAATGGATGCATTGTTGTATCTACCGTACTCCCTATGCTAGGATGACCTTCATTGATCTGGGATGAATGATACTGGTCTGGGACCAGTTGTAGGAGTTGTAACCATTATGACACTGACTTGGGGTCGGTTGAGACTGGTTTGGGACCAGTGGTACATACTCTGAGACTGACTTCGGGTCAGTGGAGGACTGGTCTGTGACCAGTAGGAGGAGTGGTACCTACTATGACGCTGACTTTGGGTTGATTGAGACTGATCTGGGACCAGTGGTACACACTCTGAGACTGACTTCGGGTAAGTGGAGAATGGTATGAGACGTTCTCGATCAATTCTTCTTCTTCATGGTTTAGCAGAGCAGAGCTGAGATAGCAAATCTGAGCAGAGATGAGCAGAGCTGAGTAGAGAAAACAGAGCTTAGTAGAGCCAGCAAAGCTAGCAGAATAGAGCCAGCAGAGTTGAACAGAGCCAGCAGAGTTGAGCAAAGCAGAGCTAGTAGATTTGAGCAGAGCCAGAAGAGCTTAGTAGAGATGAGCAGAGCTAAGCTGAGCAGTGCAGGGCACTAATGGTAGAGATAGTATAGTCGGACATATGGATCAACGAATGGAGTTCTCCCTAGTTGAGAGGGAGTGTTAAATTTGAAACTAGGGCCAAACTCCATGTGGGTCATATTATTTATGGTAGCTGATATTTTTATTGGATCCCTCCCATCGAGAGGTGTAGGATTGATCTAAAGATCATCGGATTCCGATAAGTATTCATGGAGTTATGAATTTATTTATGTTATAAGACAAATTGTCAAGACGACCAACAACTTGAGTAGGCTCAGAAGCCTAATAGACATGTCTATTCATCATCTATGTTTTTAGTATAAATATGTGAGGACTTGAAGTCATTTTAGATATATAAATTCTTGGTGTGATCTCCTCCTCTCCACGTCTTGGGTTTTTGGAGAAGGAGAGACGCAAAAATAATACGTTGGCCTAGCTACAGATGATGCCCTAATCCAACGCAGTCATGAAGACATCTATACACAGTCAAAGTGATGCTCTAACTCGTTGCTAAGGAGAGGCCTAATACACTAGTCATGGAGTTACACTTATATGTTGTTCATGGTTACGTTGTTCGTGGAGTCACACTTGTATGATGTTCATGGAGTCACACTTGTATGTTGTTCATGGTTACACTGTACAGTCAACGTGATGCCCTAATTATACACAGGGAAGAATATGAAGCTGCAATCAATGCACAGTCATGTTCATAAAATCGCAGAGGGTATCTGCATTAAAGGTGAAGTAAAGCCACAGTCAATATGCATCCACAGTGATAATGAGCACGCAGAGCCGCAAGCAATAATATGCCTAGAAATGTATGTATGCACAGGAGGGAGATCCACGCATTTACGCATAGTTATGGAAAACCTATACGTTGAGCAGGCAATGAAGACATACATGCAGTCATATATGCAGATATATATACGCACAATTATGGAAGCCTAATACATTGGGCATTAAGACACTTATACGCAGAGCACAGGACAACGAAGCCGTAGTCATAATAATGGAGCCACAGTAAGGATAATGAAGTTGCAGTCAAGGTAATGGAACTGTAGTCAAGTTTGTTTCATAAAGAAAATGAATCCACATTTTATGTGGGATGGATCTATGGTTTGGCTGTGTCCTCGAATAGGTTAAGGAACCGCTAAACTAAATCGGCATAAACAACTAGCTATGACTCAATGATGAGATAAGGGTTCAATGAAGAGATCCGTAGCATATGGCAGTCTCAACAGGTTTCAAAGAATAGTGACAAGTACCATATATATGTATATGAGCATGATCTGTAATTGGAATGCATAATAATGTAAAGGGCAGCATGATCACGATGATCTAAAGGGCATGAGCAGCATGAGACAGCATGATGATGTATGATGCAGAATAATGGGCATGAGCAGCATGATGATGAATAGGGCTACATAATGATGGAAGATGATGAATAGGGTTGCATAATGATGGAAAATGAAAAATAATGGGCAGCATGATGATGAAATCAGATGAGATGGTGTTACACGGTAAGGTGTAGTAAATGGACAAAATGGATAGGTGAAGTTGTCACCTTGGAGAATCAGTTGAAGCAGAATGTCTTCAACTGATCTCATGTATCATTGTTATAGGAGATGATATATGCTCAGATATAGATAAGTCAAAGTGTTTACTTCTGTTGTAAATGTATTGTCCCTCTCTCTGCTGAACTTTGAACATAAAAGAAGAATTGATCAAGGGTTTCCCCACATTGGGGTTTGTCCCTGGCTGGCGCCACATCTTGTGTCCTCTTGTCTTGGCTTGTCTTCTTCAATTTATATTTATGTTCTATCTACAGTTTACTTTAATTCTGATGTGATTGCCAATCTAGAAAAGTTATTGAGTTGACTATGAAAATTTAAATAAATTGCTCTAGCATAGAACATACCTAAAATTAACAATTTATTATTTTATTCTATTTGTTTTATATATTTATTTTATATTGATTTGACATTAAAAACTTCAGGATGGGATCCAAACTCCATACTTCTAATGATTTCATATATAAACTATGATAATGGAAAAATACATTATAACCCTCCAAAACATATCTTTCGTAGCGCATGTAGGATATTGATTTTTGCATTTAAATCAATGAATGAGATTAACCCAAGAGATAGATCAACAATGGTTGAGTTTCAATTTCAGGAGGCCATATCTAGAGTTACAGGAGGCCAAATTAAGCACAAAAAATCTCGTTGGAAGCTGGAGCTATGGAGAATAGTTTATGGTTAACCTTGTCAAATTAACAAGGAAAAGTCTCCTAAAAATTGAAAGAAATAGGGCCACAAATTTAGCATGAGATTGTTGAGATAATTCTACTAAATTGCAAAAGTATTGTGAACTTGAGATCATTGGGTCTATTTGAAAAAGTGAATCTAATTTCCAAATCCCACACCATTGGATTTTCATTTATATATTGAAAAGGGATAAGGAATAAATCGCTTGAGATCACGAACTGTATTCATCATATCGATGTAGAAATTATGATGTATATTTACAACTTCTCATGAAGTTTTAATAAAATTCACAAGACAAAAACATACTCTACTACCCTGCCGAAATTAATTCGCAATTTAGAACAAAAATCTCAAACATGCAATAAGAAATCACACACATGAAAATAGTATTTTTATTGGGGAAAGCAATCTGCTAAAAACATCAATGCATCCTTGCATTAATCTGATGAATAGAGATGAATTATAATTACTTTGCTCAATTGATCACAACCGGCAAGTGCATAACCTATCTCTTGGCTCACTGAGAAGCTATGACTCAGAATTAGTCAATTTCTACCTCTTCTTAAGCTCCTATTTCCTTGTGTTGTTCCTTGATAAATTAGGACCCTATTATTTAGGAATTTCTCCAAAATGGATTACGTGATTCCTTAGGTTGATTATCTGACTGCATGCAACACTTGTACACTCAATCCTAGTCTACAATTGATGTTACACTGCCTTAGAATCTCCACCAAGCCCGGGGAACTTGAATTCTCTGCATGCACTAGTTTTTTTTGTGGATTGGTCAATTAACTAGATGATCACTGAGTTTGACTGAAGTCCAACTGCATAACTGATCCTCCACTACTTCCTTCAATAGTTAGAACTAGCTTAACTGAAAAAAACCTTAAATAACTGACTTTCATTGCTAAAAATTAGCAATCACACATTCCTAACTGAACTCTAACTCCAACTCAAATTTACTAAGTAAATTGGGTGACACAAGCTATGTCACACAAGTTAACATCATCCCAGTTGTCTATTGATGTGGAAATTTTAACTTTCTCAATTTAATCAAGGCAAAATTGAATTGAGAATTTCTACATTTTTCAACACTCCCTCTCAGAAAGAAAGGGATTATTAACTACCCCCATCCTGCACCTGTTGAACTCAAACTTCCTTCTTGACAAGGCCTTTGTCAAAATATAAACTTCTTGTTCCTTTGTCAAAATGTACTGCAACAACATTATCTGCCTCTGCACACAAACTTGTAAATGGTGATACAAGATATCAATATGCTTGGATCGATACTGAAAAACGGGATTCTTAGATACCTTGATGCAACTATGATTATCACAGTTGGATCCATCATCTGACCAAACAATGCAACAAGTATCTTTCTCATCTAGATCACCTCACATGTTGCTTGACTTGCAGCCATGTATTTTGCTTCTGTCGACTTGAGTGCCATAGATCTTTGCTTCCTGATGTATCAAGAAATAGTTGCAGACCCAAAACTGAAAATTCCACTTGATGTACTCTTTCGGTCTGATGGACTCCCCACCCAATATGCATTTGTGAAGCCAACAGCTTCACTCCCTCTGCCTGTATGTACCATAGTCCAAACTGGGTAGCGCCTCTAAGGTACCATAGAACATGCTTAGATGTCCTCTAAAATAATTTGGTTGGCCTAACCATAGCTTGCCTCAGTCGATTGAATGCATAGCACATATCTGGTTGTGTGTTCACAAGGTACAACAGTGAACCCTCTAACTATCGGTAAAAGGTACCATCCACTTCCTCACCTGAAGTGGCATCCTCCTTCCTCCAATTGGTCGTTGGAGGTGTCTCCATGCAGAATCTCTATAGTCTAATTTACATACTTGCCTTGATAGACAAATAGTTCCTCATCACCTTGCCATACTTCCAACCTAAGGAAGTAGTGCATGAGACCCATGTCCTTAATTTCAAGGACCTTGCAAGATCTTATTAGTTTTTCATCGCCAGTTAAAATCAAGTCATCAACATATAAGACAATAATAAAAAATTTACCTTATACCTAGATATGATAAAGGTTTGCATCTACGTCACTATTGGTGAAGCTTGAACCAGTGAGATCGTTATTGAACCTATTGTACCAAGCATGGGGTTCTTGTTTAATACCACACAATGCTTGCTTGAGTATGCACAACTGAGAATCTTGGTTGAATGTCTCAAAGCCTTCTGGTTACTCAATGTACACCTCCTCCTCAATAAATACATTGTGAAATGTTGCTTTTGCATCCATCTCATGCATCTTCTACCCATTTGTGTAGCCAGAGCAAGAATTGATTTAATGGATGAGTAAATTGCTACATGAGCAAAGGTCTCCTAGTAGTCAATTCCCTCAACTTGAGAATACCCCTTGGCCACAAATTTGGCCTTGTACTTGTTTATGCTTTTGTCTGATCACTGCTTTATCTTGAAGATCCATCGTGGACCCATAACTAATTTATCTATTGGTCTTGGGACCACTTCCCAAACATCGTTCTTTACAATGGATTTGTATTCCTCCACAACTACATCAACCCACAAAGGTTTCTCTATTGCTTCCTTGAAAGAGGGTGGCTCAGTGTCTACAAGCTTAGGCATTAGAGCCATGTAGCTAGTGTATCGATCTGGTGACAATCTCTCCTTGTGCACATTTGAAGGAGCACCCACATTCTCCCTCGCATCCTGCACAAGTCTCTCAGATTCCCTAGTCCTTTTTTTGCTTTCTCTAGATGGTTTTTCTTGAGTGGTGCTCTCCACTCTCTACTCCTTAATTTTTGGTTGCTCCACAACTTCTTTAGGTTCCTCCTCATTGGGTGCATCCCAACTTGGCTAGATTTTGGGCAAGAAATCATAGTTTTGTGGAGTGCATAGTAGAAAAGATGCAGAGGAGTATGAAGTGTACCATGCAGCAGAATAGTAGAGCGCAACGAAGATCGTGCAGCATAGGGGCTTTGTGGCGAAGTCCCTCCCTTTTTATAAAAGGCATAAAATATTGTAAAATTTGATGGTTTTGGACCATAGTCCCTATATTTTGGAAACCATGGTATCGGGTCCATGGTAATGTAGCGATGTAATCCCTCATGTAATAGTATATATAGGGATGAATAATAAATAAGGAAGGCATCAAATTGATCCAAATCTATGTTTATGGTGATATTTTTTTGATTTGTACTTTATAGAAAGGGTGAGGCTCCGCAGCTGAGTGTGTGGAGGCCTGGTTCTGCAGCTTAGTGCGCAGACCATCTGAAGCTTAGTGCGTAGACCGTCTGCAGCGTGCACAGACAACTGTTGTGGGGAAAAATTCCTATACAGGATGATCCTATCCACCTAAGGTGTGACAGTGCCTTAGCAACAAACAGATACAGCTATTCTGGTTTCTTCCTTTATGAAATGTGAAAGAGGGGAGATCGATAGACTTACCGTTGTCTTCCATTTGTCCCTCGATCTAGATCCTCTTCTCTTTGGGTGTTCACAGCTCCTTGCCTCCTCGCTTGCTCAAGAGAACAGCTACTTGATTCCCACGAGATCACAAGAGAACAGCTACCTGTGACAAGAGAACAGCTACTTGCGACAAGAGAAGAACACAACACAAAGGCAAATATTCATATTCATAAATGATTCAGGATTAGAAGTAAATCAAATACACTAATGCAATCATACAAATACACCAGTATATAGGAGAAAACCAAGATAGCTTTATTGATTGATAACAAGGTTCAGGAAGAGATACAACCCAGAGGGCTCCAATCCAGCATCTCCTTCCCAGCAGAATGGAATTCCTTCTTCAGCTCCCTTCAAAGCATTAAGCACCCAATGTTTCCAGTCTCAAACCAACAACAATTCTTTGCAATAACAAAATTCCAACCTCCTAGATCTCATGGAGGAGAGATCTATATATAGTTATTTTGGAGAGAGGATGAGTCAGCTTGAGATCTGACTAGTGTCCTCTCCCTCTCTCAGTTCTTGAGTCCACTTGGAGGTTCTTGCTTCCACTTGGAGATTTGGAACCTCTTACTCATCACCAGTCGAATTCCCTGAGGCAAGTGTCATTTTGGAAGCTTCCTGAGCATTGACACATTGAGGAATGAGCCTGCCACTTGTCCAAACTCGCTCAGCGCAGGTAGCTAGTGTTGGAGTTGACATTCAACGCAGGTAGCCAGTGTAGCAGTTGACATTCAGCGCAGATGCTCAGTGGAGCAGTTGACATGATCCTGAATTGACTTGTTTTTGAGTGGTTTCAGGTGGAGAACTTCTGTGAATTGCTGTGGTTAGTTAGCCTTGTTCCTCTAGGGGTAGGAACAACATGTTTAGGGACTTTGGATCCCTTAGATTATGGAAATTTCATGCTCAATGCTGTAAGGCACAAAAATGTCTATAACAGTTGCCCCCTAAAGTATGAGGCCGTTTATCGGGTGAAATGATTTATCCAGGAGGGTCTGAAGTTCATCCATTTTCTGGGAGGAGACCTGTAATAAGATACAATACAATACATTATGATTCATACTGCTTTCATGATCTAGATGAGGCGGGCATTCCCATGCTCAGCTTTATAAATTCATTTTTTGTACATAGAACAAATGATCGTCTGATGGTAGACTGATAATTTTGGCGAAATTATCATCCTTTGAGTAGGATGATCATCTGCTGCAATGATGTACATGTCAAATGCCTTTATTTTTCCTGAATATATATCGCAGCCCGGATGGATGAAACTAGATCCGGGGTCTTCAAACTCGTTCGATCTTCACTCTAAGTACAAGTCGATCCATGTGAGAATTGCGCTGAAGTCGAACATGGAAAGACATCGCTTGATTACCGGTCAATGATGTAAACTGTTAACAAGCGCGAGAGGAATCACCGATAATGATAATGACCCTCAAGGTACTGCAGTACAATTCACGTGGTGTGAATAAAGGACTTGGCGTCGAACACCACGCAAAATCTTCTGGTCGAAGGTCATTGATGTATACCTGTCGCTAGAAGTGAGAAACTTGCCATTGAGGCATGCAAGCTTCAAAGTACTGAAGGGGTTGTTCCTAGATCAACTTCTTGGATAATGAGCTGATGTCGACAAGAAGCGATCCGTCAAAGGAGGGCCTTGATGAATCCCACATCAGTGACACGGAACGGAGTTAATGATTTTAATGGAGGTGAAAACGATCTGTGACATATGATTCAGGGTGGCGGTCATGAAAGGATGAAGGATAATGTATGGCAGTGGATGGGACCCGGTTGACTCTTTCTGAACGACTTCTCTTGAACATATGGCAACACTGATGCGATGGATCGGTAGCATTACCCCAGATATGGATGGTATGGTGAGACCATGGTGATGTGACCGGTGAATGAGACAACCCAACCCGATTGTGGTACGGAGGAAAAGTGTCATGTTCAAGAGCGACCTGCTACCATCAAAGTTTTCTCGATTTTCTCCCAATTTTTCCCCAGTCATTGCTGACCAGTACCTCTTTATTTTTGTCAAGATTGAGGAGGATAACATATGCTTGTTCTATAACCTGCCCTTCGGGCAAGCCCATCGCTATGTTTTAACGAGCCTAGCGATAGTGAAACTCGTTCTCGTCTAAAGACAAGTTTGTCGCTATTTAACAATTTTAACGAGTCTAACGACAAGGATAACTCGATCCTTTTCATTTTTAGAGAGTCTGAAAAGGTACATAAAGTCAACTCCAAAATTCCTTTTTCGTCATCTAATCCCTTAAGTCCGAAAAAGTATAAAACAATACAGAAGGGATGAGTTTTCGATAATTTTAACGAGCCGAATAAAACAAGCGCTCGACCTTTTTGTGCAATAATCCCTCAGGTCCAAAAAGATTAAAATATAGAGGAGGGATAGCTCTTCCTGTCCTTTAACGAGCTGGAAGGCCAAAACTCGGCAATCTTTTCATATTTTACGAGTCAATTGAAAAGAGCTTAAATAAGACTCGTCTTTTGAGGAACGAGTGATAAATAGGGTTAGCAGCAGATTCCAGGTACAGGTTGGAATTTTCCAATCACAGCAGTGTCACAAGGATGGCTAGGTGAAATCACTCTTCGCAGCTGTTCCTCAAAACGGGTAAACAATCATATGGAGGTGAACGATCGGCCAAATGAAAAGTGGAGGTGGCAGGTGCAAACACGACCAAGGCTTTAATGGCTGATGATATTACATTCACAGTGGTTATTTACCGGGTAGGTTCATTTTTTAGTTAAAAATGAGCTTAAACACTAGAGGAAACTTTTGCTCACTGCTTATATTTATTTTTTAACGAGCATGAAGACCGTGTTAAAACTGCTCGGATGTTGCGTTTATTTTTTAATGAGCATGAACTTTATGCTAAAACTGCTCGAATCTTATGTTTATTTTTTAACGAGCATGAACTATGTGCTAAAACTGCTCGATTACCCAGTCATTTGATAAGAGTGTCTCATCAAGATTCTATTTTTTATGGAGCTTCATCTCACTAAGCTTTGCTCCTCATCCTCTCTTTATGCAAGTTAGGAAACGGCTAACCCAAAAAACAGATAAATAACCGCTATTTGCTTGCACTCCAAAAGGTTTGCATGCCCCCAGGTATAAAGTGTGACTTCAAAGTTACCTCTACTTCAATTCCATCGAAAATTTCGTTTCACTGGGAGAGGCCTACCTCTTTCAGGTTACCCAAAGATCGTCTCGTTAATCTTTCAAACAAAACACTTCCTCAGCAATGTCTACCGAAATAGACAGAGGTGAGTGACGATACCCGCCCTCTCACATAACTTTGACAAGAGAATCTTATTCCAGAACAACCCCTCTTCCAACCACGGATGGGGTACGGACTAGTCATATTCTCCCGCAGAAACCTACCCTATACCCAAAGTTTTCATGCCGAAGCAGGCCAGGACGCATGCACCCTGGGTTCCAGTCATATCCTCCCGGATTACTCGCGCTCATCAGGAGGACGGACTGTGGGTTGAGACACTTCTTGCGTGTATAGACCATTTAGGGATGGTACATGACTATTTGCGATGCGTGATCCGGGAAATGAAAGTTGGTCCACGAGCTTGACCACTCTTCCTTCATGCGGAAAACACATTACTCTAAAGAGTGAGGAGACAATAGCTCCCATGAAATATATATAGTCTCGTCCAAGGAGTAGGTTATAATCCAAGGGTCCTTGAACGACCATCACGTTCATTTGAACGGTCTTCCCTTTCAATGTTATAGGCACATTGGGGAGGATCCCTAAAGGTCGACTGGTTCCTTTATCAAAACCTGATAGATTTCTCATCTCAGGTAAAAGCGCTGGCGAACCAAGCGCTTTCCAAGCAATAGAGGAAAGGATACTCACAGATGCCCCCTCATCAATGATAGTGCCAGCCATCACCATTCTGTATATTTGAACGATAATTCTGAATGGTATGCTTGCTGGCAACCGGGATCTGCCTAGTTGGTTCCAATCAAAGGACACAACCAGGTTGCTTGGTGGTGGGACCGAGTAGATGGCCGGATATCGCTTCGATGAACTTCCTTCCTGCGATAAAGGAATGGCGGCATTGCCCCCTTGTTCATCAGAGTCAGTGTTAATGAAGAGAATTTGGACGGTGTCGTCTTTATTCTCCTCTGTGATGGTATCATTCGAAGATAGAGCCTCTGAAGGCAAAACCGGGTCAACTTCCGTATCAACCTTTTGACTTTCGTCAGGCATGGATCCAGACGGTTCATCTTCAATGATAGGTGCTTCGGCTAACCACCTGGGCGGATCAGCCGGGTTCTCAACTAGTGAGGTACTTGGCAGGAGTCTTTGATATCCAAGAGGGAGATGCGCTCGTAAAATTGGGCGATCTTCCAGAACTCTTTTTGCCTCGTCTAAGAAGGGACAACGGTGGATGGCGTGATCGCCTTCACACAGTATACAAGGAAATTTAGCTTTCCCGCTCTGTCCTGGGGCTTCACTCCCACTAGTTGATGGTGAGCAGTCGACATGGCTATCAGAGGTCGATGCTACCGGATTGTGCAAACGGGGGGACCAGTCCCTTAGTATCCAGGGGATACAGGGACAATCTCTATGGAAGTGGTCTCCCTTGCATATGACGCATGGTGATTTAGGCCTTACGAGTGCTGTGTGTGGATTTTTGTTAGATGACACTTGTTTGCCCCCAGTCGCCTTAGGCTCCTTCTTCTTCTTTTCTTTCTTCTTCTTCTCCTTCTTCTCCTTAGGAACCCGGTTTTTTGTTCGACCAATTCCGTCAAGCGAAGAGGAAGGAGGGGAGGAAGATGAAGTGGAAGGCTAGGAGGCAAATCTTGTCTGATCTAACTGTTGACTCGACTGTTCAGGAATGGTGGTATTCTGAACGACATTGGTTGAAAAGAGCCAGACTGGTAGGCCAATTGTCAGTCCTGGAAGCGACAATGTGGCCATGTGGGGCGCACCAACATCTCCCCAAGAGGAGAAGGGACTAGGATTTCCACCAAGAGGAATTCCTTGGTTGGTGTGCTCCATCTTTTCAACCTAAAGATCAACGCAGGATTAAAGGGTGATTGTTCCGTTTAAAATAAATTGTTAACGACGCTTTAGACACAACTTGCTTTTTCACTTTTAAAGAGTCGAGAAAAAACTAAAGATGACTCTAGTCTCCTTCGATGTTTTAACGAGCCCGAAGTGACAAATGCTCGGATGGACTTTTTCTGTTATAGAGTCTGAAAAAGGCCAAAAGAAACTGCTCTGGAGTTCTAGGCAGAGGGTGTGCCAAACTTTTCGCAAAACCGCAGAATACTTTTTAGGGTACGGGCGGTCGATCTTCGTGAATTCTGTGTTCACTGCATTGCGATCAGTAGGGCGGCCAACACAGTTTCCTAAGGATAAAGGATATATGCCTATAGGGGTCTCCCAATATATACGCGACGGTACGTGGGAGCACAATCCGTACTAGCGCTATCGTCCCTCAGGAGGAATCACCCACCTTCCACGAGATCGACAGTCACTAGGCTTAACGACGCCGGAACACGTCTCTAGCCTAGACCTCTATGTTGTGCGTTATGTTACAAAGCGTTGTTAGGTTCATTCAGTTTATTTTAGGTTGATCTTTTTAAATTTTGCCTTTCAAGGTTCACCACGAGATGTATGATAAAAATTCCTAAATGCAGTCTAAGATGATAAGCAAGCTTTATTATCTTTTCAACTTTGAAAATCCTAGCTACTAAGGGAAAAGAAAAACACTATCTTTTCTCAAAGAGCAATCAGCACACTCTAATGCACTTTTCCTAAATCCAACATGCAAACTATCAAATGCAAAATGCACAATGCAGGTGTTTGTTTTCCACTTTCTTAGTATTAATGCCTACAAAGAAAGCTTTTTGCACAACTTTGAATTTTCTTTTAAATGATCAATACAAACAAGTTCACTTTTTCGAAATCAGAGAGGGTAGAAGAGATTACACTACTTAATTATTTTCGAAATAAAGACTTGTTTAGACACTTAAAAGAGACAAATTCAAACCAATAAGCAAAAGTAAATCTATAATCAATCTGCAAACAGCCAATGAACTCTCTTCCAAGATCACAATCAATCAGATCTGAATCAAAGGCTACAAGATGACTACTTTACTCATGCAAAGGAAAACTGTAAATGACGCCACAAACACATAAAAAACATTCACAGTCTTTTTGTACAAAAGGAGGCGGAATCTAAGCAAAGAAAAGAGTTATCTGACTGGTACCTATGCTGGTTAAAGGCTGCAAAAACAGAGATCAAAACAGGGCAACAGAGAACAGAGAACCCCAGCTGCACAAGGCTAAACTGGTTCAGCGCAAGTCCAACACTGTGGGTTTGACATTCAACGCAGGTAGCCTTCACGGGCCCTGTGTTGAAATGCAAACTGCCTTCACAGTGTCTGCGCTGAAGGAGAAACTCTTGTTCCCCCTGGGTTCTGGGTCACAAAATGCTCAAAAATCAACTGTTTCAGGCCAAATCAGAAACACAATCAAGGTATAAACAGATGGATGCTTTGAGAGGGTACTAAATACTATCACAAGGATCATCAAATCATTTGTGGATCCATTGTTTAGATCATAGACAAGTCCAGTAACTGGATCAAAGCAGCAACTTTCTACTTTGCATCCGGGAAAGATGCAGTTCGATTGTTGCTGTCAAGTCTATGAAGTAAACAAATGACAGAAACACAAATGAAATGAATAAACAAATTGTCCCCAGCGGAGTCGCCAATTTGTTGTGGGGAAAAATGCCTATACAGGACGATCCTATCCACCTAAGGTGTGACAGTGCCTTAGCAACAAACAGATACAGCTATTCTGGTTTCTTCCTTTATGAAATGTGAAAGAGGGGAGATCGATAGACTTACCGTTGTCTTCCATTTGTCCCTCGATCTAGATCCTCTTCTCTTTGGGTGTTCACAGCTACTTGCCTCCTCGCTTGCTCAAGAGAACAACTACTTGATTCCCACGAGATCACAAGAGAACAGCTACCTGTGACAAGAGAACAGCTACTTGCGACAAGAGAAGAACACAACACAAAGGCAAATATTCATATTCATAAATGATTCAGGATTAGAAGTAAATCAAATACACTAATGCAATCATACAAATACACCAGTATATAGGAGAAAACCAAGATAGTTTTATTGATTGATAACAAGGTTCAGGAAGAGATACAACCCAGAGGGCTCCAATCCAGCATCTCCTTCCCAGCAGAATGGAATTCTTTCTTCAGCTCCCTTCAAATCATTAAGCACCCAATGTTTCCAGTCTCAAACCAACAACAATTCTTTGCAATAACAAAATTCCAGCCTCCTAGATCTCATGGAGGAGAGATCTATATATAGTTATTTTGGAGAGAGGATGAGTCAGCTTGAGATCTGACTAGTGTCCTCTCCCTCTCTCAGTTCTTGAGTCCACTTGGAGGTTCTTGCTTCCACTTGGAGATTTGGAACCTCTTACTCATCACCAGTCAAATTCCCTGAGGCAAGTGTCATTTTGGAAGCTTCCTGAGCATTGACACATTGAGGAATGAGCCTGCCACTTGTCCAAACTCGCTCAGCGCAGGTAGCTAGTGTTGGAGTTGACATTCAACGCAGGTAGCCAGTGTAGCAGTTGACATTCAACGCAGATGCTCAGTGGAGCAGTTGACATGATCCTGAATTGACTTGTTTTTGAGTGGTTTCAGGTGGAGAACTTCTGTGAATTGCTGTGGTTAGTTAGCCTTGTTCCTCTAGGGGTAGGAACAACATGTTTAGGGACTTTGGATCCCTTAGATTATGGAAATTTCATGCTCAATGCTGTAAGGCACAAAAATGTCTATAACAACAACCTATAGCTTTGTGCATAGGTAAAGAACTATTTGTTGTACACAAATTTTCTATTATAAGAAATAGTTCTTGTGGACGTAGTCCCACATTGGAATGAACCATGGTAAAATCTATGTCTTCATGTGGTTTTCTTATCATATGCACTTTATTTCAATACTGTGAAGTTTATGTATGTTTATGATATGTTTAAGTGATGAATGTAATTATGCGAAGTAATATATAAGTGCGAAGTAGTTCATAAATATGAAGTACTTTATAAGTGTTAAAGAATTAAGAAAATAGAGAATTGACACATCACAGTATCCCTCAAGGCTTCGAAACCTAGCTCTGCAACCTCCCATTGTCACTTTAGGTGAGACTGTGACTTGTTTGTAGGTCAATGCCAAAAGGGCTAGTGATTGAGGGTTTTTGTTGGTGTGCAGTAAAATCTGAACCTAGTTCAGCCCAACTTAGACCAACAAATGGTTCCATTGTCGGGACCAAGATCTATTTGAGGGATGTTTATGTGGCATCCATCCAAGAAAATAATTTCAAGATTGGGTAGAATAGAAGGAATGAGAATTTGCAGAACAAGAAAATAGAAGCCCTCGTCTATCAACTAAGAGGTAGTTGGAGAAGTATATTTTCGAAGATCAACATGAAACCTTCTTCAGATCATTCCATGTGGAGTTATATGAGTGGATATCAAGGTTGAATAAGAGAAAACATTGTTTTAAAGGAGACAAACCTAAGGAGTGGACACTTGAACTAATACAACGACTCAAGGAAACTAACAACAGGATCACAAGAGTTGTTGAATTCTGGATTGATAACATCTTGGGAGGATTCATTACTGAGTTTGTGGTAGACTTGATTGTGTCCTATAGCGAAGCAGAACAGAAATTTCTCAAAGGATCATGAGGTAAGTTCTTGGAATCTCTAAAAATTTGGATTAGTATGCTTTGAGCGAAAATGGAATTTTATGAATGCAATTAGATTATTAGTTACTTATGTTTGGGAAAAGATCCAAAGAAGAAACTAGAACAACGTGAAGAGGAAAAATATATAGAATAGGCACTGGCCAAGATCCAAAGACTTTTATATAAACTGACTATAGCCCCGTGTTGATTGAATTTGAAAGTGAAGAAAATCGCCTTGAGAACCCCGAAGGAGACTCCGTAGTATTCACCCTTCCAGCCTGAATGTTTGTCAAAGCCATAACCAAGTAGTAATTAGGGTGCTTTTGGTTTTCCTCGTCCCCCTAAACCCCATCCTCTCCCCTTAAAAATCCCCCTCCCCCACCCCCTCCCCCTCCCCTTCCAAGAAGAACTATGACTGATGATATTAAGCTACCTATCTTTAAAGGGACTGGATCAAAGGATCCAGAGCAGTTCTGGTTTTTATGCAAAGTAGTATGGACAGCGAAGCAGGTCCATGATGAAACTATAAAGAAAGCACAGCTTGTCACAACATTCTGAGAGAGAGCATTGACATGGTACATGAAGTATTTGAGCAATCAGATCATATCATTTGCAGACATTAAAACAACAATCGCAAAATAATTTAAGAGGTTGAAGTCTAGGTCGCAGTGCATCACAGAATTAAAAGAAATAAAACAAAAGCCTATTGAGTCTGTGTGGGAATTTGACCAAAGATTCAAGATATTATTGGATCAAGTGAGCTTCGAAATAGCGTCGTTGCAACATAAATAATGGTTTATAGTTCCGCTTCTTCCACATATAAGATTGCCTTTTTCGCAATAGAAGATAGAAACTCAAGCTAAATCTTTATAACTTGCAATGAAATTATAAGCTTCGCCTATAGGGGATACCAATGCAGGTATGTAGCAGATCCAAATTCATCTGGAAAATTTGACTTTGCAAATACAATATATGAAGAAAAGTAAGGAAGTTCACAAAGAAGTGTGGTGTACAAAGTGAAAATCAGAAGGTCACTCTAAGGAACAATGTCCTCTCTTCAGAAATTACATGGCTAGTGGAGCACCTGATCCTTTGAATGTTAGATCCAGCTTAGGGTGCAATACATGTAAAACTAGAGGTGAACATCACATAGGAGATTTCTACCTATTGCAGAAGTATGTCCAGACTCCAAGAAATTTATATTTCAAATTTTGAAAATCAGTAGGGAATGATGAGAACAACTATCGAGCTTATGAATTGATGATGGAGCGCAGTAGTGATGCCTATAGAATGCAAGCTGAAGAACATGGATAATAAGGAAGTGGACAGAGCGGTGGTAGAGGTGGCTATCAAGGAAGAGGTCGAGGTGGCAGAGATGGTCGAGGTCGTGGATAGATTATCTGCTACAACTACGGCTAGGCAAGACACTTCGCAAGAGATTGTCATAATCCTACTACGACATGTAAGTATTGCAAATCATTTGATCATGTAATTGAGGAGTGTTCGGTACTTATGGAAAAAATGCAAGAAAAGAAAAATCAACAGCCGACACAGAACATTCAGATGATGACTATGGAACCAAGGACCAATGAACCTCACATTAATATTGTAACAAGGAGTGGAGTTGCAGCTAGAAATAATAAAGCATAAGGAAAATATGAAGTTAGCGCTACATGGGTTAGAAATACAACTGAAAAAGCCCCTGTGTTTGATATTCAAAAGGAAAAATAAGTCTTTATGGAAGAGAAGTGAAGCTTTATGGATACAGGAGCTTCGACATCTAACACGCAGAAGAATCAGAAGAATAGCTATGTTGTATCATCTTCAACACAAAGTCAAGCACTAAAAATACAGGAACAGGATGCGATACATATTGTAGATACTTTAAAATCTTTTCTTCAAACTTGTATGAAATTGTTGTGAGATCAAAAAGTTGTATAAGGGCTTTAGGAATTGATAAATTCATGTGCATCTAAAGAAGATTCATGGAATAAGATGCGTGAAGTTAAAAATTTACATAGACAGAAGAGAATTGGAAAGGAAATGAGGCTTAGTTCACAAATAGGAGAATATGACATGGACCGAGTTATTTTATATTTAGGATCTGAAGCTAATGTCCTGACAAAGAAAACATGGGATTTAATGGGTAAAGCAAAGTTGCAATGGTCACCTATTTAGCTAAGAATGGTGAATCAACAAAATATTGTTCCTTTAGGAAGGTTATCAGGCATTACAGTGCACATTGAAGGGGTGCGCACTATTACTTATTTTGAAGTAATAGAAATTGTGGATGACAGTAACCCCTATCCTGCATTACTTGGACTAGATTGGGAATTTTCCAACATGGCTATAATCAACTTAAAGAAGAGGCAAATGATATTTGAAAGCAACAATATGAGAGTGATCATTCCCTTATATCCATCAGAAGGAGCAAGGTATATTGAACCAGTTAAAGAGGAGTACAATGCGGTTTTTATAGGTAACATCTATCATATGATAGCAAAAGAACATGATTGTGTTAACCCTACTAAAGGAAAGTTGAGTTGGGAACATGATAGCTCGTGTGCTTCAGATTCAGAGGAAGAATTGGAAAATTGGAAAAACAAGTTACATGAAGTATCTACGAGGCGATGTGCAAGAGTTACTAAAGCAATTCACTGTATGATAGCTAAGGTATGTGACTTACCTTTTTATGATGGTTTGGGTGGTATAAATACTTTTCTTGAAGAATATGAAGAACAAGTACCAAAGTGTCAAAGATTGTTAGCTTTAGATATAGCCCTAAGAGCTACTCTTGCTAGACGATGGGGTACACATAAGAAAAATATAGGAACTTGGAAAGAATGTCGAAGGTTGATATGGATAAGGTTTGGTAATGTAGAAACGAAGTTGGCAGATAAATATGATGATCAAATTGATCCTAGAGATCACATCCATCTCTACATGATAGCATGGAAGGAGATTCCATGAGAATAATGGTTGCATGGGTTCATCCATACATTAGAGACAATTCCTTAAAACTGGTACTTGGAAACAAAACTTCGACATGGTACTGCAAACTGGGCAGAGATGGTTGATGGGTTTATATTGACATTTGGCTTTGAATATGACTTTCCATGTATACATTCAGCCCTTTAGATAGTCAAGAAGAATATTTTTGAGAATGAAATTCCACTCACTTGGCAGCCTAATTAGGTTGCGCAACTACAAAATGTACTAGAATGCTACAACATCATTCCAAAAGAAGAAGAAAACCCTTGCAATATTGACATAGTAGAATTTGAAGGCTACCGTGAAGTGAATGGACCTGAGTTAGAAATGCATGATATAACAAAGTCATTAAAGACAAAGAAGGTGAATATAGGATCAGAAGAGGAGTTGAAGTTTTCAACGATAGGAGATTATTGGAATGAAGAAACAGTCAGCAAAGTGATAGATCTTTTGCATTTATACTAGGAGTTATTTCCCACGAAGTTTTCAAATATGAAGGGCATAGTAGGAGATTAGGAGTTATGAATATTCCCCTAAAGCTTGATTCAAAGCCAGTTAAGAAAAGGCATTATACACTGAATCCAAACTACAAAGAAAAAGTGAAGAAAGAACTTGACAAAATGATAACAGCTGGAATCATTGAACCTGTGGAAGAATCAAAGTGGGTAAGTCCTATGGTGGTACAAAAAAAGAAAACACAAGGAGAAATCAGGATTTGTGTTGATTTAATGAAGTTAAATGATGCATGTCTACATGACCCATTCCCTACTCCTTTCACTTATGAAGGATTGGACAATATAGGAGGTCAAGAAGCCTATTCATTTACAGATGGATTTTCAAGATACCATCAGATTAGAATTGCACCAGAAGATCGATAAGACCACCTTCACTATAGAATGGGGTTCATATCAGTATACAGTGATGCCTTTTGGACTGAAGAATGCCCCTGCCATATTTTCACGAGTGGTGGTTGTAGCTTTCAAAGAATATATTCACACGTTTTTAGAAGTATACTTCAATGATTGGGAAATATTTGGATTATTGAAGAAACATGTTGTGAACTTAAGACTGATGCTCAACACATGTAGGCAATATCATATTTCTCTGAATATAAAAAAGTGCATATTTTGTGTATCTTTTGGTATATTACTAGGACATATTATTTGCAAGCAACGATTGGTGGTGGATCCTATGAAGATTGTTATTATTATGAATTTACCTCCACCAAAGATAGTAAGACAGCTTTGCACCACGTTAGGACATACAGGATACTACAAAAAATTTATCAAATGATATGCACAGATCACTACACCTATGGAAAAATTGTTGAAGAAAGATGTAACATTCCTATGGAATGAAGAATGTAAAAAGAGCCTCGACACACTAAAAGAAAAGATGGTAACTGCTCCTATACTAGTATTCCCATATTGGAATAAGGAATTTCATGTTCATGTGGATGCTTCATGCATAGCTTTAGGAGTGGTATTGGCACAGCCTGCTGCAGGAGAAATCAATCAACCTATAGCTTTTTCAAGTATAAAATTGTCTAAAGCATAGAAGAACTATACAACTACAGAGAGGGAAGGACTAGCTATGGTATATGCTTTATAGAAGTTTAGACATTATTTGTTGGGATCACATTTCAAGATGTTCATAGATCACTCTGCACTAAAATATTTGGTCAATAAGCCTATTTTAGGAGGAAAGATTTGCAAATGGCTATTATTATTTCAAGAGTATGACTTTGAAGTTGTTGTTAAACCAGGAAGACTAAATGTTGGACTTGATCATTTATCAAGGTTAGAAATAGGAGAAGAACCAATGAATATAGAGGATAATCTTCCTGATGCACAACTAGTTGCAATAAGGATTGTAGATGATCACTTCGCTAATATTATTCAATTCTAAACCACAGGGATGGCCCCTTGAAAATATACTATGCAGCAGAACAAAGAATTGGTGGTTAAGGCAACATATTTTTCACTAATAGCAGGACTTTTATATAAGATGGGAACGGATAAAATATTGTGCAGGTATGTTCCTAACCACGAAATATAGATAATTTTAACAAAATTTCAGTTTGGCGCAGCAGGAGGACATTAGGCAAGAAAATCCACTGCGTAGAAAATTTCAAGAGCAGGATTATGGTGGCCTACACTACACAAAGATGCAAAGGAGTAATTTTGAACTTGTGATATCTACCAAAGAATAGGAAAACCTTCAAGAAGAAATGAAATTCCACTAGTACCACAAGTAACATTGCAGCATTTTGATAAATGGGTTATTGATTTTGTTGGACTTACCAATCCACCAGGAAAAAGGACTAGTGCGAGGTATATAATCATTGCAACTAATTATTTGACAAGGTGGGCCAAAGCATAGCTAGTGAAAGATTGCAGTGCATAAACTATTGCAAAATTCATCTTTGAATACATATTGTCCATATTTGGGTGTCTGAAGACATTGATGAGTGATCAAGGCTCACATTTCTTGAATAAGGCCATTGAGGCATTAACTGAATAATTTCAAGTTTACCACCAAAAGAGATCACCCTTAGGCAAATGGAACTATGGAAGCATTCAATAAAATTTTGGAGAATGCATTGACCAAGGTATGTAATCTAAACAGGGATGACTGGATCTTAGGATTCCAGCGGTACTATGGGCTTATAGGACTACATACAAAAAGTTGACAGGCCAGACACCCTTTAGGTTGTTTATGGGCAAGAATTTTTGATTCCAATGAAATACATTATCCCTAGCCTAAGAATTATAGCTTTTACAAATATGGCAGACCCTGACATAATGGAAGAGAGGATGTCACAGTTGCTTACTCTGGAAGAAGGTAGGTTTATAGCATGATTTCATCAACAAGTACAAAAAGAAAGAGAAAAGGTTGCCATGACAAGCACATTAAGCAAAAGAATTTCTAGATAGGAGACCTTGTTCTCCTCTACGATAGTAATTTTTTGAAATTCCTAAGGAAGTTCAAAACACATTGGTTAGGCCCATATGTTATTAAGTATATTATTGATGGAGGCACAATGCAGTTAGAGAATTTAAATGGAGAATTAATTCAGGGAAAAGTAAATGGAAGTAGGTTGAAGTTGTACAGGGACAACCCTCTGCCTACTAAAGAAGAAATAAGGAAAGTATTAGTGTCACATGCAGTTGAAAGTGGGAACTGGACTATAAACTATGCTGCAAAAAGAGCTTTGACGAAGAAAGTACTTTGCTAAAGTCAGAAATATGTTGAAGTTCGTAGGAAGCCGCGACGTAAGACATAGGTGCACTACAATAGGGGACATGTCAAAGCTCATCGGAAAAGTAGAAATATGACCATTAAAAGGGAAAATATAAGTGTAAAGTTGCATTTAAGATGATAGGTCAGAAGAATTTAAGGATAAATACGCATTTAATGATGAAATCTAAAAATAATTGGGACAAAATCAAATCTAATGATGATGTTCGAAGGTCAGAATTGTTATAAATAGCCAACTCCCTCTCAAATTAAGAACTTTGTTGAATCGAGAACTTGAGTGATTAATAGTGCGAAGAAGTTGCAGGAGAATTCATTGTGTATGTCGACTTAGCGATCTTGGGAGGAGATTGTGTGGAATTTTCATGAGAAGAGATTGTTTGGACTCGTGGAAGTTGTAGATATGTCCGCACCAGTAGTTGAAACACCCACAGTAGAAGCACCACTGCCACATAATCCGTGGACATCACCAAGGCAGAAGAAAACCAAGGAAGAAAGAACCAAGAAAAAGAAAGATAAGAATCATGCCAAAACCTGTGAAGCCTCAAAAGAAACCTCAGCAAGTCGATATTGAAGAAGAAGTGGAGGAAATGTAGGTGGAGGAAGGTGGCGCAACGTTCGACTCACCTCTATCCTCATACATCCCACCGAGTAAGCCAAATGCCAAACCGGTAAAGGATTCCAAGGGCGCAACGTATGGGACATTTACACCACTATTACCAGAATATGTGCCATTTGGAGATATTTTAAGGAAAATTCTGCAACTAAAATTTATAGACAATTATTCTAATGACTGGACGAAGTACCCACAGTTTGCACCAGATTAGTACTTGCAACAAGTTCACTACCTAGATAGCGGAGTGACAAGATTAGAACCACAATGATGGGTGTTGTAGGGAAAAGTATCCGACTCGGATGACCCTATCCCACTCTAAGGGTGATAGTACCTCAGCAACAACTGTAAAGAAAACTACTTAAGGTTTACTTCTTTATGAAAGCAAAAGAGAGTGGATAAATGCACTAACCGTTGCCTTGCGCTTAATGTCGAATCCAAACTCTTCTCTATGGCCGCTTGCTCCCAGCTCTTTGCTCTTTTGCCGGCCCAGCTACAATGAGATCCTGCAAAATGACAAAGAAGGAGACTACAAGAGGCATGCAATCATAACTGATTCACGGATTAGCATAAACCAAATATACAATTATCACAAAACATCATTGGAACAAATGCATATAGAAGAACCTCAATAGCTTTTATTAATGAAGAAGTAAAGGTTCTGAGAGTGTTACAACCATTGAAGGTCCTAATCCAGCAACACCTCCCAGCAGAAAGAATTTCTCCTCTTCACCTCCCTCAAGCAATCACCCAATAGCTCTATAGTGAAACCAACAGCATAGCATTACTTTGCACAAAATTCCAGCCTCCTGAGCTCATAGGAGAGAGCTCAATATATAGATGAATTGAGAAAGGATGAGTCAGCTTGCAACTGATGTGTAGCTGCCTTGTGTCCTCTCTCTCTTCAGTTAATCTTTAGTTGATCTTCAGTTCTTGAGTCCACTTGGAGAACCTTGCTTCCACTTGGAGAAACAGAGCCTCTGACTCATCACAAGGCGAAATCCCTGATCCAAGTGTCATTTTTGGAGCAATGACTCAGTGTGCCACTTGTCCCATCTCGCTCAGCGCAGGTGGCCTTTGTTCCACTTGCTTTGCAACGTAGGTACACCATGGAGGATCTGAGTTTCAGCGCAGAAGCCTAGTGGAGCACCTGCTTTGATTTCAGGATTGCTTGTTTTTGAGTGTTTTCAGGTGGAGAACTGATCTGAGAGCTGTTGGTTTGCTGACCTTGTTCCTCTAGGGGTAGGAACATCATGTTTAGGGAACTTTGGATCCCTTGGATTATTGACAATTCATGCCTGTTGCTGTAAGGCACAAAATTGTCTATAACAGATGCCCCCTAAAGTATGAGGTCGTTTATCGGGTGAAATGCTTTATTGAGAGGATCCGAAGTTCATTCAATCTGCTGAGAAGTGTCCTGTAATAAGATACAATACAATACATTATTTTTCATACATTTTCATGATCTAGCTGAGGCGGGCATTCCCATGCTCAGCTTTATAAATACATTTTCGTACATAGAACAGACGATCGTCTGATTGTAGACCGATAATTCTCTGCTGAAATTATCATCCTTTGAGAAGGATGATCATCTGTTGTAATGATGTACATATCAAATGTCTTTATGTCCTGAATATATATCGCAGCCCGGATGGATGAAACTAAATCCGGGGTCTTCAATCTCTTCCGATCTTCACTCGATGTACAAGTCGATCCATGTGAGAATTTCTTGAAGTCGAACATGGAAAGACATCGCTTGATTACCGGTCAATGATGTAAACCGTTAACAAACGCGAGAGGAATCACCGATAAGGATGATGACCCTCAAGGTACGGCAGTACAATTCACATGGTGGGAATAAAGGACTTGGCGTCGACCACCATGCAAAATCTTCTGGTCGAAGGTCATTGATGTATACCTATCGCCGGAAGTGAGAAACTTGCCATTGAGGCATGCAAGCTTCAAAGTACTGAAGGGGTTGTTCCTAGATCAACTCCTTGGATAATGAGCTGATGTCGACAAGGAGCGATCCGTCAAAGGAGGGCCTTAATGAATCCCACATCAGTGACACGGAACAGAGCTAGTGATTGTGATGAGGTGAAAACAAACTGTGATGTATGATTCAGGGTGGCGGCCATGAAGTGGATGAAGGATAATGTATGGCAGTGGATGGGACAAGGTTGACTCTTTGCAGAACCACATCTCTTGAACATATAACGACACTGATGTGATGGATTGGTAGCATTACCCCAATTGTGGATGGTGTGGCGAGGACCATGGTTATGAGACCGGTGAATGAAACAACCCAACCCGATGTGATACGGAGGACAAAGTGTCATGTTCAAGAGCGACTTGCTACCATTAATGCTGTGAGGTTCTCCCAATTTTTCCCCAGTCATTGCTGACCAGTACCTCTTTATTTTTGTCAAGCTTGAGGAGGATAACATATGCTTGTTCTATAACCTGCCCTTCGGGCAAGCCCATCGCTATGTTTTAACGAGCCTAGCGATAGGGAAACTCGTTCTCATCTAAAGACAAGTTTGTCGTTATTTAATCATTTTAACGAGTCTAACGACAAGGAAAACTCGGTCCTTTTCATTTTTAGAGAGTCCGAAAAGGTACGGAAAGTTAACTCCAAAATTCCTTTTTCGTCATCTAATCCCTTAAGTCCGAAAAAGTATAAAACAATACAAAAGGGATGAATTTTCGATTTCTTTAACAAGCCGAACAAAACAAGCGCTCGATCTTTTTGTGCAATAATCCCTCAGGTCCAAAAAGATTAAAATCTAGAGGAGGGATAGCTCTTCCGGTCCTTTTAACGAGCTGGAAGGCCAAAACTCGGCAAACTTTTCATATTTTACGAGTCAGTGAAAAGAGCTCAAAGAAGACTCGTCTTTTGAGGAACGAGTGATAAACAGGGATAGCAACAGATTCCAGGTACAGGTTGGAATTTTCCAATCACGGCAGTGTCACAAGGATGGCTAAGTGAAATCACTCTTCGCAGCTGTTCCTCAAAATGGGTAAACAAACATATGGAGATGAACGATTGGCCAAATGAACGGATGGAGGTGATGGCATATAAACACGACCAAGGGCTTTTAACATGGCAGTCAAAGGTTACATTTCTCAAGGTTATTTACCGGTTCATTTTTTCTGGATGAGCTTGAAATGTAGGGAAAGATTGCTCACAATTTATGTTTATTTTTTAACGAGCATGAACTCTGTACAAAACTGCTCGAATTCTTGCGTTTATTTTTTAACGAGCATGAACATTGCTAAAATTGCTCGATGATGCCCCCAGCATAATAATGCAGACGAGGCACATGTCCCTTAATCCCTAAGGGAACATTTCATTTTTTAATGAGGTTGACCTTGTAAAGAACTGTCCTCTTGACTCCTTATTTCATTTTTTAACGAGGTTGACATAAGACCTATCCTCGTAACTTTTAGATCCATCAAAAATAGAAGGCTTCATATTCCGTTGCACCCATCTCCGTAAGATTACTCAGCGATGGTGGGGAAAAAGTACCCATTAAAGAAGGGCCTTTTAGGAAAATTACTCCGATATATTGGAGAGGATGATTGCCTCCATGGATCGTTGGAATGCTTCTCGTGTTGGATGGCGGCACAACTTCTGTCGAAGTTGTTGTCGAACTGCCTGATCGACTTTTTCTCTCACCATTCAACGACTGTGAATTCCCATGGCTTTTGTTTAATGTCGAAATTAAAGCATCATCTTGGCGCTTAAAACTTGACAACATCATAACTTGTGATGGGGAAGCATCTCCACTGTCAACCAGATTCTGACTTGGGTCGGGAAATGGATCAGTCAACACGGCTGGAGTGTGTGGGTTCTTTACGAATCTTTTAAACTCAGCTTTGTACGGGCAATCTGCCGTCCAATGATCATCGTCACATATGTGACATCTCCTAGGTGTTTTCTCCTTTCTACGAGGAGTTTTTCGAGGAGATGACTTTCTTTGATCTTTCTTCCCTTCGTTTTGATTCTTCTTGCTTCCTGGTTGATTGGTTTCTTTGCCCTTATCTGTCGATACGGCATTTACTTCCGAAGCAAGAACTTCTTCATGCGCATTTTGATTCGAATCCTTACGGGCCTTCTTTTGATGGGTCCTTTTCGGATTTGTGTTTGCCGTGCCAATCACGCCATCGCCGGCATGAGAGTCACTATTTGATTTAGGAGGAGGAGGGATTGAAAACTCTGGTCTAGGGGCGTCTGGTATTTTGTCATAGAGCGTGCCGGACTGAGTATATACTAAGTCCAAATATTGCGCACGAGCGATAACCTGCTCTTCTGTTACGACTCCCCCCTTTGCCACATCTTCCATTATGGCCGGAAGTAACGACTTTATAAACCACTCAGCTAAAAGCTGATCAAGGACGTATGTTTTAACCATTCTTCGTCGACGTCGCCACTCATGTATATGATCTGATATATGAGTTGCGGTTGTCTGTTTGAAATTGGTCAATATCTCTGTTCCTGTTTCATACCTTATTGGTAATTGAAAGTGGGTTAAGAATGTCGTGGCAAGGGAGCTAAAATTGTCGAACGAAGCTCTTGGAAATTCTATATACCATTTTGCCGCTGGACCTGTCAATGTCCTCTGAAAGAGGCGAAGCCTTATCGAATCATCATTTAAAGTGTTCGACGAACACCATAGATGAAATGTCATCACATGATTCGACGGGTCTTCACCTGGATTTCCATTGAATTTAGGAATGTCAGATGGAAGTTTGTGCGGAATCACTGGCCACCATGGGGCGTAAGCAATTGGATCATTAGTTAACCGATGTAAATCAGGCAACTCTAAAGTCGCCACGAATGGTAACTGTTGGTTCAAGTTAGGTGAAGCGTAACCAAGATACGATGGAATCGCCTGAACAGTCGGTCTTTGCATACCAGCATAATGGAGTTGATGTTGGTATGATTGATACGGTTGATGGACTTGACCACTATAAAGTGGTTGATTTTGACCATTTTGGATATATGGTTGTCCAGTATTCGCAAAGATTTGCTGTTCAGAACCTTGGTACACTTGTTGGAATTGTGGCTGTTGGTATTGCACTATCCACGGTTGTGATACCATGGGTTGTTGCGCTACACTAACCATTGGACCAAGATGTGGGGTAGTTGTACCCGATTGTACTTGTGTCGCCCCACCAGTAGGCGATTGTGGTTGGGTCGCCGGGTCAAGGGGCTGTTGCATGAGAACCTGAGAAATCTGAGGTTGACATACAACAGGCATCGTTTGAACTTGCGACACGGTTACAATAGCCGGTGTAGTTGGGATGTTCGTCACAGGTACACACTGTTGCATGGAATATACAACTCTTGGTGGCTGGGATAGCATAGGTACCCAGCTATTCGTTGCAATTCCACCATAACTTGAATAAGGTTGAGAACTCCCGTATGGGTACCCTCCCGGAGGGGGTAATGAAAGGGCATACTGCCCCCCATACGGTGGTAATCCAGAACTCAAGGCAATTGATTGTCCTGGAGGACTGGATGGCCTAATTAGATTCCCAAAAGGGGTAATTTGATGAGTCTCACCATAAGAGTTACCAGACATTACTCCAGAACAAACAGGAACAGACCATACTGTCGAGATAGTCTCTTGGTGGACTCCTTCTAGCGATTGAGAGCTAGTTGGGACAGATGGTATGCCGGCGAACATTGTTGGATTTGCAGCAGGTAATTCTGCCGTCGCCGTGTCATTTGACACAGTCCTAGATGTCGACGGTTGTTCAGACATTTTAAGTCTATCCAATTGATCGCCTAGTGATTCTACAGGAACTTCCACTGGTGATGGACAAACTTCTGTTGTAGCAGGAAATAGGGTGACCCCTACTCCAAAATGAGTTGGAGTGGATACTTGCGGTTCCTCTATAATTTCCTCTATCGCAATCAGACCAGGTGGAAGAGGAAGACCATCAGGTCCGTAAAAGATTTCCGGTGCCGAAGAAGGGGTTGTATCAACAGCGACAGATGTTTGAGGAACAAAACTCTCAGGACCAGTTACAGATGGAACTGGTTCATTTATACAAGTATTTGCCCCCAGACTAGGATCAGTATTACTGTCCTTCTGTGGCGGTTGAACTTCTTCTATAGAGGCAGGGTTTCCGGAAATGTTTGGAGTAACCAGAATCTCAGATGTTGTCGGAACACTTGTTCTAACTTTTAAAGGAGATTTTGAATTGGTTCGACGAGCTCGCTTTGTCCGGATTGTTTTCGATTCCGGAGACAAAGATGGTTGACTCGCAAGCCTCCGAGAACGACGGATATTCAATTGACTTTCTTCCACGATTGCGGATTACTCGATCAACTAAAATATAAAGGGGAAAATTTGTGTTTCCGATTTGAATGAATTTTATTAGACGCTTTTAAACATAACTTTGCTTTTTCATGTTTTAAGAGTCGAGAAAAAGCTAAAGATGACTCTAGTCTCCTTCGATGTATTAACGAGCCCGAAGTGACAAATGCTCGGTTGGACTTTTTCAGTTATAGAGTTTGAAAAAGGCCAAAAGAAACTGCTCTGGAGATCTAGGCAGAGGGTGTGCCAAACCTTTCGCGAAACCACAGAATACGTTTTACGGTACGGGTGGTCGATCTTCGTGAATGCTGTGTTCACTGCATTGCGATCAGTAGGGCGGCTGACACGGCTTCCTAAGGATAAAGGATGATTGCCTATAGGGGTCTCCCAATATATACGTGACGGTACGTGGGAGCACAAGTCCGTATTAGTGCCACCGACTCTCAGGAGGAATCACCCACCTTCGTAGAAATCGACAGTCACTATGTTTAACGACGCCGGAACACGTCTCTACCTAGACCTCTATGTGTTTGCGTTATGTTTCAAATGCGTTGTTAGGTTCATTCAGTATATTTTAAGTTGATCTTTTTAAAGTTTGCCTTTCAAGGTTCACCACGAGATGTATATGACAAATTCCTAAATGCAGCCTAAGATGAGAAGCAAGCTTTTTCAAATCTTTTTGACTGATGAAAATCTTAACTACTGAGGGAGAAGAAAGGCAAATTCTTTTCACACAGTTCATACAGCACAAACTAATGCACTTTCTCCTAAATCATCATGCAAACTTTTTCCAATGCAAAATGCACAATGCATGTATTTTCTTTTCCCTTTCTTAATGTAGATGGGTTACAAAAAGAAAGTTGTTATATAATTTTGACTTCGATTTAAAGCGAAAACAAACAAGTTTGTCCAAAATCAAAAGACACCTTAAGATTTACTTGTTCAATCACTGGAAATGCATGAAATCAAACCATAATGACGAAAGTAAAATGACTAATCAGCTATGGACAGCAAACAAGCTAACTCTTTAGACCAGCAAAATGCCTAACACGGGTTCAGATCTAAGAGGCCAAAAGCAAGACTAGTTTACTCTTCGTTATGGGAAATTGTAAATGAGTAAGAAATACAAAGAACAAGTACAATTTCGTTATATAACAGAGGCGGAATGATGGCAAGTAAGGTTGGTTTCAGAACAGGTGCAAGACTGGTAACTGGCATCCAAATCTATAGTGAAAACAGGCAAGAGAAAAGGAGGAAACCCCAACAGCACTAGGCAAAATTGGGCCAACGCAGGTGCTGTACAGCCAGTCTGGCTCTCAGCGCAGGTAGCCCCTTCGGGACCTGCGTTGCAAAGCAGGTAGCCTGTGTACTACCTGCTTTGGAAAACGAAAGTTGCGTTTTCACAGTTTCCGGGTCACAATTTTCTCAAAAATGCACAGTTTTTGCTCAAATCAGAAGCAATCAGTCAAGCACACTCAAAGGGATGATTAGGAGGATGAAAAGCTATCACTAAGAGCTTACAAGGATCCTTGTAGATCAGCTCTTCAAATCATGAACATGCTCAGAAATGAGCTAGAGTAGCTGCCCTCTACTTCGCTTTTGATATAGTCAAAAGCTTTTCGATTTGGTACTCTTTTGTTCAGGAAATGAATAGCAAAATACTACAAACAATCAAACAGATACGATCCCCAGCGGAGTCGCCAGTTTGTTGTAGGGAAAAGTATCCGACTCGGATGACCCTATCCCACTCTAAGGGTG
Source organism: Pinus tabuliformis (assembly GCA_031772625.1). NCBI lineage: Eukaryota > Viridiplantae > Streptophyta > Pinopsida > Pinales > Pinaceae > Pinus > Pinus tabuliformis. The sequence goes on from CM062809.1 coordinate 140,785,293, forward strand.
ATAGTACCTCAGCAACAACTGTAAAGAAAACTACTTAAGGTTTACTTCTTTATGAAAGCAAAAGAGAGTGGATAAATGCACTAACCGTTGCCTTGCGCTTAATGTCGAATCCAAACTCTTCTCTATGGCCGCTTGCTCCCAGCTCTTTGCTCTTTTGCCGGCCCAGCTACAATGAGATCCTGCAAAATGACAAAGAAGGAGACTACAAGAGGCATGCAATCATAATTGATTCACGGATTAGCATAAACCAAATATACAATTATCACAAAACATCATTGGAACAAATGCATATAGAAGAACCTCAATAGCTTTTATTAATGAAGAAGTAAAGGTTCTGAGAGTGTTACAACCATTGAAGGTCCTAATCCAGCAACACCTCCCAGCAGAAAGAATTTCTCCTCTTCACCTCCCTCAAGCAATCACCCAATAGCTCTATAGTGAAACCAACAGCATAGCATTACTTTGCACAAAATTCCAGCCTCCTGAGCTCATAGGAGAGAGCTCAATATATAGATGAATTGAGAAAGGATGAGTCAGCTTGCAACTGATGTGTAGCTGCCTTGTGTCCTCTCTCTCTTCAGTTAATCTTTAGTTGATCTTCAGTTCTTGAGTCCACTTGGAGAACCTTGCTTCCACTTGGAGAAACAGAGCCTCTGACTCATCACAAGGCGAAATCCCTGATCCAAGTGTCATTTTTGGAGCAATGACTCAGTGTGCCACTTGTCCCATCTCGCTCAGCGCAGGTGGCCTTTGTTCCACTTGCTTTGCAACGCAGGTACACCATGGAGGATCTGAGTTTCAGCGCAGAAGCCTAGTGGAGCACCTGCTTTGATTTCAGGATTGCTTGTTTTTGAGTGTTTTCAGGTGGAGAACTGATCTGAGAGATGTTGGTTTGCTGACCTTGTTCCTCTAGGGGTAGGAACATCATGTTTAGGGAACTTTGGATCCCTTGGATTATTGACAATTCATGCCTGTTGTTGTAAGGCACAAAATTGTCTATAACAATGGGTGAAAGGTTTGGCGCAGTCAGGACTGATCAACATGTTGAATGTGTCGCACTTCAGCAGAAGCTCAACAAACACAGTGTGTGTGCGCCAATTATTGGTATTGATACATGATGGACACTTGTGGACGAGCAATAAGATCCCCATAGACCAAATGTTGATATGGAGGATCACTAGATCACCTTACCAAGGGTGGAACCCCACGAAGGAGTTCGTGGGAAAGGATCAGGATCGTGTTGTGGTAGAGAATATGAAAAAGAAGTATGTGTTGGTCAAAGGAAATAGGGGCTATGACATAAACTCAACCAGCAGTCAAGAAGTCTGCTTCAACACACATATTTGGGCCATAAAGATCATGAGGAATGTTGGCTTAGTGGGGCCTGACCTAGGTTCAGACTTGATTTAGCTAAACAAATCCTGGTACTACTGGCCCTTTCGGCAATAGTCCACGAAGCGTGGACTGATGTCTCAACGGAAGTAGTATGGGAGGGTGCTAAAACCAAGTTTCCGCACCCTGGAGATGTCTGAAGAGTTCGACTGGTCCACGGTTTGACCTTGCGCGCGGGTTGCTTCGCGCACTTTCCTGTACCTCGCGGCCCGATATACTGCTTACGTGTAGCCCCACTCAGGGGTTGAATGTTGTGCTTCTTCTTCATTACCCAAGACTTTACTAGTATTCCAATGTTAGTTGATTATCTTAGCCTACTTGCATGCTTTAAGTTATACTTAACAACATAATCATTCATACAGGTTCGCGCAATAAATAAGTTGTATATTTGTAAATTATATCAAACATGCATTAACCCAAAAATAGACACAGATTTATGATAAACTTATCTTTATTAATTCCTTCCTTGATTACATACTCGACTCTGCCCTGCCCACTCAGCTACAAGGGTTCGCGCACTCAGCTGCAGACTACTAGGCCTCTGCGGACTCAGCTGCAGAGCCTTCTCCTACTCTACGACCCAAAGACACACTTTACACCTGTGACTCAATCACGTAGACTTGTTACTCCTCTCCCTCCTTATCTCTACTTAGAGCCTCACGGTCTATCCAGCTAACATTACATTACAAAACTAGGGTGGACAACCCTGTGACTCTATCATACTTTCGCGCCTTGCGCCCATAATTCGCGAAGATTTACAACAAGATTCAGTCAAAACTTGGGCTTTGAGCCCCAAAACATGGCTTAGGTGGATTCCATGCCCAACAAGCCCCTAACACAAACATCGTGACTTACCCTCGAGTCACTCTATCGGCGCAATGATCTTTGCACAAAGTCCATCCAACTGTTCTCGAACTACGCATAGGTCAGCAGCGCACTTAGTTGCTGCTTGCTGGATCTATTGCATATGTTTTTCCAAGACCTCTATGTTTGCAGTGCTTCTCTGCATCTGTGCCAATATCCTTTTATTTTTTTATAGTCTTGCGCCTTTGTCTGGATCCTTGGAGGATGAAGACTATGCTTTCGTTAGTTAGTCAAATAGTCGGGTCACCCGTGTAGGGTTTCAAGCGACTGCCATTCACTTTGCTTGGGAAAGGCTCTCCATTTAGTTTGATTAGTTGGACTGCACCTCTATTTGTGACCTCCTTAACCACGTATGGTCCCAGCCAATGCATTCTAAACTTTCCCAGAAATTTTTCAAACTTATTGTCATACAACAGCACTAAGTCATTTACCTTGAAGGTGTGCAACTTAATATGGAGATCGTGCTAGGCCTTTTCACGCTGCTTTTGTACCTGTTGATGAAAACCAACCAAGAACCGTTCCTCCTCAAGTTCTTCTAATTGTGTGAGTCTATCTTCCAGAGTTTCACGGTCCGTCATACCTATGAGCCTTGTTGTGCACAGACTAGGTACAATATACTCCATCGGCATGACGGCTTCCACGCCATAAACTAATCGGAAAGGTGTTTGTCCCGTCAATTTCTTGCACATTGTCCTATAAGCCCATAGTACAGTAGGTACGTGCAGGTCCCAATTGCTTCGCTACACATTGCACACTTTGGTTAGCGCAATCTCCAGTATTTTGTTGAATGATTCTACTGCCCCATTGGCTTGTGGGTGATACGGTGTGCTTTTTTGATGATACACCTGGAACTATTTTATGAGTGCGTTGATGGTTTCGTTCAGGAAATGTGTACCGTGATCACTCATTAAGATTTTTGGACAATCAAATCGAGTCAACACGTGTTTAAACAAAAACTTCACAGTCATGGTTTCCGTGCAGTCTTTGACTGGCTGCGCTTCCGCCCAGCGCGTCAGGTAATCTGTTGCGGTGATGATGTAGCGCGCGCCCATTCTTCCCTGGGGTTTGATAGGTCCTACAAAGTTGATTTCCCACTTTTCAAAGGGATACAACGTCATTTGTGGATTCAAAGGCATTTCATCCCTTCATAATGGTTTACCGGTCCTTTGACATATATCGCAAGCCTTACAGTGTGCTTTTGAATCCTAATGAAGGGTTGGCCACCACAACCCTGTGCGGAGAATCTTTTGTGCGGTCACTCATCCTGCATAGTGTCCTTTTGCAACACCCCCATGTGATTCCACAAGGATCTGACTTCGTTCAAATTTAGGTACGTACCTTCACAATATCTCATCATTTCCCATTTTGTATAGGTGCCCCGTGATGACAGAAAAATCTACCATGTGCACCACCAATTCTTTCTTCTGTTGGATGGAGTATTCCTTCGACACAGTCACTTTTGTCAGAAAGTGAATTATATCTTTGGAGTTTCCGTCCACGATGCACACAGAAAAGAGTTGTGTGTCAGGTAATCCTTCCTCCAAACTAGTAGGTTCAGCTCGTCTTAATACGCGACAAGTGATCCAGTCCTGCATCCAGGCATCCAGGGTTTACCACGACCTCAAAGTCATATTCTTAGAACAATAAGAGCCACCTACATATGTGCACCCCCAACATAGGCTTATTGACCAAGTACATTAGCGCAGAATGGTCTGTATACATCCTGAAATGTCCTCCTAGCAAATAGTGCCGGTATTTTTGGAGTGTGTACACCATAGCCAATCCCTTGCACTCAGTTGTGGAATATTTATTTTTGGCTTTGGACAATCTATGACTTGCTAAAGTGGTAGGGTGATCCAAGCCCTCTCTGCCCTCTTGTGTGAGCACCGCTCCCAGCGCGATACATGACGCATCAACATGGACATGAAACTCCAAATCCGATTTTGGGAAGACCAGGATTGGAGCGGAGGCCAATTTCCCCTTTAGGACATCCAGGCTTTTCATCTAATCGTCATTCCAGCAGAACGTGACATCCTTTTTCAATAGTTTCTCCATCTTCACGGTGATCTGAGCATAGCTTTTGATGAACTTCCTGTAGTACCCTGTGTGTCCCAAGGTAGCGCGCAACCGTTTAACACTCTGTGCTGCGTCCAAATTCATAATTACCGCAATCTTCATGGGGTCGACCATTAGTCCCTGTTTTCAAACCACATGTCCCAGTAGGTTCCCAAAGGGACCGAGGAATGTACACTTCTTAAGGTTCAGCGCAATCTAGTGTCGTCGGCAAGTATCCAGCATCAAGCGTAAGCTTGCTACATGGTGCTTAACCAATCTAAAGATAGTCCAATCATCTAGATAGACCTCTAAGAATTTGTGGATATATTCTTTGAAGGCAGCAACAACTATGCGTGAGAAGATGGTTGGCACATTTTTTAACCCAAACAGCATGACAGTGTATTGAAAGCAACCCCATTCAGTGGCGAAGGTGGTCTTCCGGCGCAATTTTGATCTGGTGGTACCTTGAGAACCCATCGGTGAAAGAATATGCTTCTTGCCCGCCGACATTTTCTAATACTTCATCTCTGAATGGGGTCAGGAATGAGAACAGGGTCAGGAATGGGTCGTGTACACAGGCGTCATTTAGCTTCCTGAGGTCCACACATATTATTATCTCACCCTTTTTCTTTTTCTCCTGCACCATAGGGCCCACCAAATCGGATTCTTTCAATGACTCAATAATTTCAGCTGCGATCATTTTGTCTAGTTCTACATGGACCTTTTCCTTGCAATTTAGATTCAAGCGGTAAGGCCTCTAATTAACTATCTTCGCGTTGGGTTTTAGGGTGATCTTCATCATCCCTAAATCACCAACGATCTCCTTTAAGTCCGTAATCTTGGTCGAGAATAGGTCTTGGTACTCGCAGAGTAGCTCAGCGACCCTCTCCACCATGGCATCATCCCAATAGTCACCAAGCGTTGCATACTTCGGTTCAACCTCCATCCCAATGTTTACCTGCTTCATTTTAGTGACGCGATGATGTCAGGATCTTCAATCAATGGTCCTTGAACCTCGCGATAGCATTCAGTTTCTGGAATGTTGATTTTTCGTGGATCCTCATCATCCTCCTCAATATTTACATTGTAACACTCCAGCACGTAGCTCAGCTAGGTCGCCCATTCCAGCTGAAGCACTTCCATTGGCTCCTAGGGTATTCTGAAGATAGTTTCTTTTACTTCTTGTAGCACATCATCAACAGTATCCCACCAACGATCCTCAAACGTGAAGGTTAATAGGAATCCTTCGCACAAGACATCCCATTCGCTCATGCCATGGCAGATCTCCATCTCAGTATACCAATTCATGGGTATGATATCACGGGTATGACAGAACAGGTGGACCCACTCAGGTTGTGGCTCTTCCCCGTAGACCTTGGTCCATTTCGTGAGGTGTGCACATGGATCATCTTGTCCGTTGTACTTGTCTATTAGCCACATCTGAGGCATCCCAAATAATATGCGCATCATCCTTTAGCATTCATGCCAGTCCTCAAAACCTCTTTGATGTGTACCCCACCATATTGCAGGCGTAGTACCCATTTCAGAGCATCGAACAGTTGTTGCTCCAGCACTTCTCTTTCAAATTTGTTCAGGAAATCATCTACCTCACTCAACCCGTCATACATAGGTAGGTCTCTTACCTCTGTTTCCACGCAGCGCAACGACCTTGTCATCATGTTACAGTTGAGCGTGGTTACCACATGTAACCAGTTCTTCCATCATTCTATTTCCTCGTCTGAATCTGAGGTGTAGGAGATTTCACGCTCCCACGAGAGTCTGTCATCTGTTGTTGGATTCACCTAGTCCTACTCCTGTGTGGTTCTCTTGTAAATACAGTCTAGATTATCGTCGTTATCGTAGTCGTGCATCGGCTCTATGTAGCACGATCCTTCCGCAGGGTCTAAAGGTACCACTACGCGTAGTGACTTTTTCTCAAAAATAATCTTGTGCTTCTTTAGATTTATCACTCCATTCATGTCAGTGGGCCAATCTATTCCCAGTAGCGTGGGATAGGGATTACTGTCATCAACAATCTCTATCACTTCGAAATCTGCAAGTGTGCTTGCACCTTCAATATCTACCATTATTCCCTGCAATCTTCCCATAGGTAGGATATTTTGCTGGTTCGCCATTCGCAATTGAATAGGATACCATTGCAATGCAGGCTTACCCATGCACTCCCATGTCTGCTTTGGCAAGAAATTCACTTTTGATCCTAGATCCAAAATCACTTGATCCATTTCATATTCCCTGATCTATGCGGTCAATCTCATCTCTCTTCATGTTCGCCTTGTGTGCTTCCCGAGCTTTCGGACTACACGTGGTTCTCCTGGCGCGGTCCCGCCACATCTAGTTATGAGTTATTGCATCCCCTTCACAACCTTGTTGTTGCACAGCAGCTTCATACATGTCTCCAAAAAGTTAGTGATCATTGATGGGTCCATTTCCAGTTCCAATTTGTCTTTGCTACCTGAAGTGGAGGCCTCCACAAAGCTCTTCTTAGCTTCCATGAATGTCTCCTTAGCGCACTCCAAATAAAATTATGGTTCCTTTGTTGGAGCCTTGCAAACCTAGGCACTCTCTTTGGGTTGCTTGCCTTTGTCATCTCCTGTGGTGATACCACTCTCGAGCACGATATTTACATTCGGGTCTTCTTCACGCAACTCAGACCTCATCATTTGCAGGTTCTGAGTCGAGGGAGGTTGGAGTGTTCCTTTATCGTGTAGCCTCGTTATCAGAGTGGGACAGTCCTCTGTCTCATGATCAAGCTGGGTACAATATAAGCATGATGGTCTCGTCGAATTTGTACAATCATGGGCATAATGCCCAGGTCCTCCACAATTGTAACATCTCTGTTGTCCACGACCTCTTCCTCGTCCCATTCCACCTTGACCTTGTTCGCGCCCCTAAAATCTAGTGCGCACCATCCTTGCATTTTGATTGAGGACCTGTGTTTCGGTCTGAACTCTCAAGGTAGGAGTCTGATCCATCATCAGTTCATAACTTCTACAGGTGCACTCATCATGGCCTATAGATCTACAGAAATTACAGAACAACTGTTGGGAACTCTGCGTATACTTCTGTAATAAATGGTAGTTATCTATAGCATGATTCCCTCCTATTTGACAAATTGTGCACCATAATGCAGGCTCTGCGCTCGGTCCTACTTGTGCCTCTGGTCTCAATGGAATTGGTCCTCCTCCCGCCAGGTAGTTCACAAAGACTAGACAATGGTCCTTGTCATGTCCCTAGCCCTTACACTTTACGCACCATACCTCCTGGCGTGCTTCTAGGCAAGTTGTCCTATCTTGTTTCAAACTCTGCATCTCAAGACACAAATTCTTCAACTACGCGTGGATTTGTTGAACTCCCAAGTTAGGATCTTGTATCTGGGTCTCGTGCAATCTCATTGCAATCTCCAAAGCCTCAGCCTGAGTGGATAGCTTCTACTGTGACAGCGCATTCCTTAGATGCGTTGTTAATGACACTACAAACCATGCCCAGTGCTTCCCATCCATCAAGGTCATGTTGGCTTCATGAATCATACCCTTCAGTCTCTGATCCAGTTCCCAGAGGGTCTCGCCTGGAAGCATTGCAATTTCCTTAAATTCAATGATCGAATGTGTCTCTGACTTTGACCTGCTAAATTCCAGCTTGGATATCCGCGATCCCTTCATTCGGATTTTCATTGGAATGTACCATGTCAGGGCACGATCCTACAAAGTGCTGACCAACTTTGTTTTATTTATGTTGTCATTCATGACTCCCTGCGCTTCCCATACAGCCCTTACCACAAACCAAAATTGGTTCGGATCTTCATTCCCTACTCCTTTAAACACTGGTAACTTTATCGCGCTTGCCATATTGAATTGTGGTGGTGGTAGAGGTGGTGTGGGTGAAGACAGGGGTGAAGATGGTGAAACTAACAGTGGTGTAGGTGGAAGTGCTATGTGCGGAATTCACTGCTTTATCAAACTGATCACACTTTTTGGTGAGACCTTCGCAAGCTCTTCCTCGCTTTCCCACAGAGGTGAAATCAAGGGGCTAGTTTCTAGTTATGTGCTACCTTCGTTTCTGTAGATCCTCCCACATCGCATAGCCCCAAACATCAATTTATTCGTATAACCCACTTTTCACACAATAGCATTTTAATCCAAGTGTTCAAAGATTTAAATTACTTACCTCGCAGTCCTTTGAGGAAGCATCATTCTGCCTCTCTATAACTGATTGAAGTATCTAACGCGAACTCGGTGATAAATCCCCCTATAATTCAATCGAGCCAGTGATCCACAGAGCGCACGATCTTATCTTCCGATGCTTTCAGTTTGTGCACCAACTATGGAGTCCACACGATAGGTTTGTCAAGCCTACACCTTCCTTGACTATCTACTAGCTTCGCGATCCACTCGTACAACTCAAAGGGGAAGGATGCAAAGAAAATTTTGTGGATTTCCGTATATAAGTAGCAATCTAACGACTCTTCCTTCAATAATCGCGGATTCATGTTTTCCTACGCCGCGAACTCGTGAATATTCCTGTCAAAACACTCTTCAATTCCTTTCTTTGTCAGATTCCAGTGATACGACATCAGACACCTCTTATGCATATCCCAGTCCCGGAAATAGAACCATTTGTTGGCTTAGTGGGGCCTAACCCGAGTTCAGAGTTGATTTATCCAAACAAATCCCAGTACTGCTGGCCCTTTCCATAGAAGTCCACAAAGCACAAACTGAGGTCTCACCTGAAGTAGTATGGGAGGGTGCTAGAACCAAGTTTCTGCACCTTGGAGATGTCTGATGAGTTCTATTGGTTCGCGGTTTAACCTTATGTGCAAGTTGCTTCACGCACTTTCCCGTACCTCGCGGCCCGATATATTGCCTATGCACAACCCTACTCAGGGGCTGAACATTGTGCTTCTGCATTATTACCCAATACTTTACTGGTATTCCAATGTTATTTGATTATCTTAGCCTACTTGCATGATTTAAGTTATACTTAACAACATAAACCACTCATACAGGTTCGCGCAATAAATAAACAGTATATTTGTAAATTATGTCAAACATGCATTAACCTAAGAACAAATACATAGAATGATGATAAAACTTCTCTTTATTAATTCCTTCCTCAGTTACAGACTCAACTCCGCCCTGTGCACTCATCTGTAAGTGTCTGTGCACTCAGCTGCGGACTACTAGGCCTCTGTGCACTCAGCTGCAGAGCCTTCTCCTACTCTACGACCCAAAGACACACTTTACACTCGTGGCTCAATCACTTAGACTTGTTACTCCTCTCCCTCCTTATCTCTACTTAGAGCCTCACTCTATTTATACAATCCCATGGTCCACAGACCATGGGTAGGTCTATCTAGCCGAAATTACATTACAAAACTAGGGTGGACAACCCTGTGACTATATCATATTTTCGCACCCTACACCCGCAATTCATGAAGCTTTACAACAAGATTCAAGAGTCCAAAAACATGCCTTGGGTGGATTCCATGCCCAACAAGGAAGTGCATCGCCAATGAAGTTCCTACATCGGTGGTGTCTTTAGCAGTGTAGTGCGCAAATGGAGTCCAAGGAATTCCTGGACGGCTGTCGTGAGGTCCAAGAAAAAGGTACATCTTTCCACTACACCTGGTTAATATTGATCATTGTTATGTTGGCATGGAAGGAGCCAGAGGATACACAGTTTCCTCCAATAGAAGAAGATGTATGTGAGGTCGTGAGGTATGCTTTTTTGTGGCATACCACTCAACCATCGCAAGCAGAGGAGAATAGGACATTTTTTATATTATATCAAATGGATCTACACATGTTAGTAAACTAGCATCTGTGCCTTTCATGGATTTTGCACAAACAGTACAACCCTGTGGTGAGTTTCAAGGCAGATTTCCATAAATTATACATACAGGCACACGGAAACATGAAGAATGAATGGCATGCATTTCCATATACGGTCAAAGAAGATGATCTAGTAGAAGTAATATAGACATGGCCTGCAAAATGGATGACTCTGTTGGAGGAAGCAGGAGACAGCGCAATAGAAGATGAAGAGTTGGAAACTTCACACCATGGCCAAGGCAATGGAAAAGACAAGGAAAAGGAAGTAGATGAAGAGGAAAAGGAAGAAGAACACCATGAAAAATAGGATCTTCAAGAAGCCGAGGATATGACTAAGGAGAAAGAAAAGGCAGAAACAGAGAAAACTAACGCGGATAAGAAAAAGAAGCATGGTGAAGCTTCCATTAAGAGCAGAAAGAAGCATAAGGTGGATAAATCAAAACAAATCACATTGACGGTTCTAATTGAAGGTGACCTGGATCAAATTGGAGACATGGTTCAGGAGATAACAATGGAATCTTGGAATAGGGTGGAAGATTACTATGGCGAGATTATCATAGGTTTGCAACAGAGTATTTCAAAGCTAAAGATCTTGGCGCAAGCATCCAGACCAACAGCATGGATAGGACAAGCACTTCACCCATAAAGTCTGATAGAGACAACATTCAGGATGAGGATCATGCAGATACTAGACAGAGTTGTGGAGTTCGACTCCACCAAATTAAAGCAACAGATAAAAGGTTTGGATCATGTCAACTTGAAAATGATATCCCTACCCATTCCAATGTTTCATTACTTACACCAGGGCATCACAAATGAGCTAAAGGAGTGAGAACAACACACATCACAGTTGAACATTCATGTAGAGAAAGAGTGCACTGCACTGAAGAAACAGTTGGACAAGGCCATCAAGGACAAAGAGCAGGTAAAGCTACAGCAATAGAGGTTGAAAGAAGTGGTTGAAGTCTCTTGTATGGAAGTGTTAGACATGGATTTCCGTGAGGAGGGATCCACGGAAGATAAGGTCGTAAAGCTTGGCCTTACAGTCAAGGAATCCAAGAAGAAAATTGCAGATGTGCAGTTTGAGTATGAGGTAAAGATCAGTGGTCTGCAGTTAAAGTTGTAGCCAGCTACGCCACTAGAAGTATGCTAAAAAAGGAAAATTGACTTAAAGAGTGGAATGGCTAGCATCTCCACAGCATTTGCAGACTATGGAAAGTTGTTGGATGAGATCATGCAAATTTGGACTTTGTGTTGAAAATAGAAACAAGAAATGCTAAAAATAGCATTTCTATAAATAGAATTTCAGGATACATTCCAATTTTAGCTAGTCCCTAAACTAAAAATGAGAATTAAAAATTTGAATTTGATCTTAGCAGTTATTTTTAAAATAATTAATTAATTCATCTTGAGTAAATTAGTTGTAGAAAATCAAACATGAAGTCTATGTGAAGACATGCAACAGTTTCCACTTTGATTGAGGAATTTATCCCTTGATTAAAGGAGATCAGGATGAGTTGTACTTTGAGTTATAACTAGTTAGCTCAGTTAATTGAGTTAACTCCAGTTAGATTAGTTCCAATAGTTTGTGGAACTGATTGTGAGTTCAGTTAGTTAATGCATGCATGCATGTAACTGTTGCACTTCATATAACTGGATATTCATAAATAACTCATGCATGTCAGTTCAGTCAAAGACCCAGTTGAGATCAGATGAAGGGATAGTGTACTATTAGTTGGAGGATTTTTCCTATATAGGAAACTCATCCATGCAGAAGGAATTATCTCCTTCAGGATTGCACAGTTATTTCAGAGATCTAAGTAGTGTGTGAGGGATTATTACACACAGGTGGCAACATTGGACCCCAGGAGAAACTCGCAAGGAAATAGGAGGCTTAGAGGATTGGAGGAAGGCATATGTTGTGTCTATTCAGTCTGTGAGTTGTATTGAGGAATTGCACTGAGAGCTGGATAGCTTGTGAGCTAAAGCTTTGTGTAACCTGGACATATTTCCATTTGTATGATAATACAGAGATCGAGGTTTTTAGCTGAGGCTTTCCCCTGATTATTCTTCTCTGTTCATGTGTGATTGATTTCTCATTCTCTGTTATATGTGTTCTATTCGATCTAGCTCATAATCGATTAAGCTTCTGCAAGTTTGTTTGTAGAAGTAGATCAAGTATTTTTCTTTAGTGTAATGCATTATCTGGTGATATACAGTGGGAATTTCTACACTTTGCTGCAAGAATATCCAAATGTTTAGAAACTGCAAGAGGAAATACAACAAAAGCAGCATCAGTCGGAATCTCCCTCTCAAGAGAGCACTGCATCACTTTCTCCTCATCAAATTTTACACCATTCGCACAACTGTCATTATGAGGGATGGAAAGTACATGGGGAAGTTATGGGGAGTTTCTATGTAACCCACAAATACCCCCGATTTTTTTTGTCGGCTCTAGCTTCTTCCTTGATTCTTTGGACGCATGGTAGTGGATAAAGGCTCCAAAAATCCTAAACTGTGACCCATCTGGCTTTCTCCCTAAGAAAACCTCCTTTAGTGTAATCATGCCCAGAATCCGATGAGTACTCCAGTTCTAAAAATAGATTGTTGTATGGCATGCTTCGTCCCACAAGTGCAAAGGTAGGCCGTGGTCATGCAACATCGCCCTCATTACTCTCGAACTGTTATGGTTCTTTCTCTCAACCACCCCATTTTGTTGTGGGTTGTGGGTTGTCAATTCTCATTCAATGCCTTCTTTTACACATAAATTTTTAAATTCATTCAACATGTACTCACCTCCATTATCGCTCTTGAGAACCTTCACCTTCATGTCATTTTCTTTCTCAACAAGTGCCTTGAATTCTATAAACTTGGAGAATGTCTCATCTTTCTTCCGCAAGAAGAAGATCCAACACTTTTGTGATAAGTCATCAATAAAAATGACAAAATATTTGTGTCTGGAATTTCTACAAACATTAAAGTGGATCCTTTCTAGGACTACATGTGCTTTGTTGTCCCGATCATGGAATGTGTATTTTGAGTATTTCCCCAAAGTACATCCTTTGCATACATCCTACTGCTCAAGCACTCCTTTTGGGAGGCCTGTGGTTATCTGCTACATAATCTTCAGGGTGCCATGATGCAAATGGCCCAGTCTTTTATGTCAAAGTTCATTGACATTGCGGCTTTGCACCTTCTCTAACTTTGTGCTTAATGCAATACAGTATTCCACATCTACATTATATCGGTTCTTCACATGAACCCCGATCTGCTTCACCTGTCCCATGGCTATGTGTCTCAGTAATTCCTTTCCTTTGCTCAAGATCACATCATAACCATAGTCTTCAAAAAATGCAATAGAGATGAGATTTTTCTTTAGGCCTAAAACGAACATGACATCATTGAGCCTAAGGGGGCAACTTGACTCCCTCTAAAAGGTGATTGTAACAACCCTATTTGTGTTATTCGTTACTTCATCCCCCATCTCAATGTGCATATGCGAATATTTTTCTTGTAGGCCACTGAAAAAATATCTAAACCCTATCATGTGGAATGATGCACTTGAGTCAAAGTATCACATGCTCCCCATCATTGTGTTAACCATGCATGCAATAAGGGTAAATTCAAGCTCGAACTATGAAGCTAAAGTTTCACCTGCTGCTCCTAATGTCTTATTGCTTGCCTTTTTGTGTGGACACTTCGTGGCGTAGTGCCTAAATTCATGATGATGGAAGCATTTAATTTTCAACAAATCTTTCTTCTTTCCCCCTTAACTAGATTATGGTTTGGAATGATATTTCTTCCCTTTTCCCTTCTTTGTATTTCCAGTGACTGCAAATTTTTCTTCATTCTCACCCTTGGATGAAATCCCATCTCATTTATTCCACCTTATTTTGTCCTATACCAAATTAGACCATAAGAGCTCCCAATTTTGTAGTTTCTCCCCGTCATTCACTGAATCTTGATAGCTATGCCAACTCTTTGGAAGGCCCAAAAGGGCTAGGCTTACCAGGCCTTCTTCAAGAACATTAACACCGACCCCACCAAGTTCATCATGAAATTTTGTGAACCTACTCAGATACTATGAAATAGCATCATTTTGTTGCATCTTGATACTTCGAATTTTATCCTTAAGCCCTAGCTTCTTGTGGTCACTATTATTCTTGAATAATTCTGTCAATGCTTTCCACAATGTGAACGAAGTTTACTTTCCATGGAGATTTGAGACAATGTGATCCCGTACTCCCTCTAAGATTATTCTCCTCACCTTGGCTACATCTTTCTTCCACTGAGCATGGTTGTGGGCTTCAAATTCCGGTAGTTGTGCAACATTTTTCTTGGTGTATTCTAACAATCCATTGTCGTCTGATACAGACTCCATGTGATCATTCCATGCAATAAAATTATAGGTGCCTTCCAAGGCATATTGTAGCCTTAGTCCATTGAAGAAACGTATGTTATCACAATTTCTTTTTTTGAAATTATTTGTATGTGGTGTTTGAAATAAGTAATCTAAGTTTGCACACTATTATCAAGTTTAAGGGACTTGTTAAAAGACCCTGAAATCTATCAATTATAACCAGTTTTGATACTATTGGCATTGTCGAAAGCAATTTAACTTAAGCCTTATATTTTATTTTTCCAAAATTCTTTTTAGATTAATGTACGTCAAAGTTATCTTTATTTAAAACCATTGATAACTCTTCTTTTATGGTCACTGATTACTGGGTTGTTTACTAACATGTATTTGTTTTAATGGTTTTTTGATTGTGTGAACTATTTCCATCGTCGAACAACTTATGCTTATCTCATTTTCAATTCATGTTAATCCTCCAAACTGAGCATGAGCATGCATATTTATGTTTTTCTTGGTAACTATTTACTTAGTTAAAGGTTGGCATGTATTTGTTTTAAACGTTATCAGATTGTATGAATTCCTTTTGTGGCTTTCTAACTCATCTTAAGATCTCATGTTCAATTTTTTCATTCACGTGCTCTCAATTGGCATATAAGAACTATTTTCTTATTCCAATTGAGATAGTTTAGGCTTAAATTTAGTTTTGAATTTAGCCTTCTCCCTTTGTTTGACTGGAAGAGTTAAAGCATGAATAATCAAAAGAGGCATTTGATTTATTCAGAGTCAAAATATTTAATGAATATGGAGAAAACATGAAACATCGTGCACAATTCAGCAAAATATAGAACACATTCTCGAAAAACATGATTTCACTTTGAGTAAAGAAAAAAAAATGATAGGAAGGATTAAAGGGAAAATGTAAATAGGAAAAAGTTGTGTTGGTTTTGGAACGGTAGTATTGAAATATGGGAAAGAAATAAGTTGTTCTGTGATTTCCAATCCCAAAATAAATGGATAAATATTGGCATTTGCAATGGAAAATATCTTTCAGATATAAGCCCTCTTCTTCTTCACAAATCGCAATTCTAGATGGCACTTGGAATCTTTGTCCCTATGAGATGTGACTCATGACTACAATAAGCTTTCTCCCTCGGTTAGTCGTAAGTCACAATCTTAAATCTTTCTCCTCCTTTATGATGCTCTCATATTGTAAATGTGCTTTACTTCTTAGATAATTTTGAAAAGTCTATGTATCTCAGTCATCTATAGCAGTCGATATGCAATATAGTCTTTTTATAACATGTGCCATTCCTTCCTATGAGGACCCTCTATCAGAAGAAAAAATGTCTCTAATTTTCCATACGGTTGTTGTGTCTAGGCACATATTATAATGGAATCCTTACTCATCTTTGTTTAAGAAGTTATTATTATTTTAATACAATGTAGTCTAGTTTAGTTTAGATTTAGTTTATTAATTTTATTATATTCAATTTAACCTTTTAATTAGTATAGCTTTATTATTTTTAAAATTTAATATTATTAAATAATGAATCCATACATGTGAGGATAGTTTAATGTTTTGGACTACCAAGTGAGTCCATCATCAGGGGATGCAACAATAGATATTCTAGAGATATTCATTTCTCGAATTCTGATGCGTTGTCCATCATATCCCTTCCATGGTAGGACTTGATGTTGTTAAATAATGAATCTATACAGGTGAGGATAGTTTAGCGTTTCGGACTACCAAGTGAGTCCATAATCAGGGGATGCGACAATAGATATTCTAGAGATATTCATTTCTCAAATTTTGATGCGCTATCCATCATGTCCCTTCCATGGTAGGACTTGATGTTGTTAAATAATGAATCCATACAGGTGAGGATAGTTTAACGTTTCGGACTACCAAGTGAGTCCATCACCAAGGGATGCGACAATAGATATTCTAGAGATATTCATTTCTCGAATTCTAATGTGTTGTCCATCATGTCCCTTCCATGGTAGGAATTGATGTTGTTAAATAATGAATCCATACAGGTGAGGATAGTTTAACGTTTCGGACTACCAAGTGAGTCCATCATCAGGGGATGTGACAATAGATATTCTAGATATATTCATTTCTCGAATTTTGTTGTGTTGTCCATCATGTCCCTTCCATGGTAGGACTTGATGTTGTTAAATAATGAATCCATACAGGTGAGGATAGTTTAACATTTCGGACTACCAAGTGAGTCCATCATCGAGGGATGCGACAATAGATATTCTAGAGATATTCATTTCTCGAATTCTAATGTGTTGTCCATCATGTTCCTTCCATGGTAGGACTTGATGTTGTTAAATAATGAATCCATACAGGTGAGGATAGTTTAACGTTTCGGACTACCAAGTGAGTCCATCATCAGGGGATGCAACAATAGATATTCTAGAGATATTCATTTCTCGAATTCTGATGTGTTTTCCATCATGTCCCTTCCATGGTAGGACTTGATGTTGTTAAATAATGAATCCATACAGTTGAGGATAGTTTAATGTTTCGAACTACCAAGTGAGTCCATCATCAGGGGATGCGACAATAGATATTCTAGAGATATTCATTTATCTAATTCTGATGCGCTGTCCATCATGTCCCTTCCATGGTAGGACTTGATGTTGTTAAATAATGAATCCATACCGGTGAGGATAGTTTAACGTTTCGGACTACCAAGTGAGTCCATCATCAAGGGATGCGACAATAGATATTCTAGAGATATTCATTTCTTGAATTTTGATGTGTTGTCCATCATGTCCCTTCCATAGTAGGACTTGATGTTGTTAAATAATGAATCCATACAGGTGAGGATAGTTTAACGTTTCGGACTACCAAGTGAGTCCATCATCAGGGGATGCGACAATAGATATTTTAGAGATATTCATTTCTCGAATTCTGATGCGCTGTCCATCATGTCCCTTCCATGGTAGGACTTGATGTTATTAAATAATGAATCCATACAGGTGAGGATAGTTTAACGTTTCGGACTACCAAGTGAGTCCATCATCAGGGGATGTGACAATAGATATTCTAGAGATATTCATTTCTCGAATTTTGATGTGTTGTCCATCATGTCCCTTCCATGGTAGGACTTGATGTTGTTAAATAATGAATCCATACAGGTGAGGATAGTTTAACGTCATTCATCTATAACAGGTCATTCCTCCTCTATTTAAAATTTAATATTAGTTTATTTTTTACTTTACCAAAATCTTTGATTCTATTTTTATTTTAAATAATTTCAATTTTAGTTTTTCATTACAATAATTTAGTTTAATATGTTAAATTTTGATTATATTTGTTATTTTTTTTAAAGGATTTTATGGATCTTTGGAAAGTTATGTTTATTTAAAACCATTGATGGTTGCTCTTAGTTTGGTGACACAAAGTATTGGATGTGAGTATTTATATCGGTAATTTCTTGGTAACTCCTTACTAGGATATTTACTAATATGCATTTGTTTTAATGATTGGCTCATTGTGTGAACCATTTCTGTATCGAAAAACTTATCTCATTTTCAATTCACATTAATCCTCCAAACTAAGTGTGAGCATGCATAGTTATGTTTTTCTTGGTAATTATTTATTAAGTTAAAGGCTAGCATGTATTTGTGAATTCCTTATTTTTGAAGGCTAGCATGTGGTAATTATTTATTATGTTGTGTGAATTCCTTTTGTAGCTTGACAACTCATATTAAGATCTCATGTTCATTTTTTTTTCATTTTGCATGCTCTCAATTAATATATAAGAACTATTTCTTTATACCAATTGAGATAGTTTAGGATTTAAATAGAATTAGATTAGTTCTTTCTTGCTATATTTTGGAAAGTAGCTTAAACTACATTTATATTCATGAGAGCTTCAATGAAAGTCTCATTTCGAGGAGCAATCCATTCATTAGAAACCAAGCCCACATATTAGTGGACATCACCATACCAAACAAATAATCACCTAATTAGAGGCTTGATTGGGTGACGATCCCATGTTTTAGGTAGGACATTTATGCCTATCAACAATTGGCACTAGAAGGAGGGCCAGATGGACAAGCTAAACCTGTGGATATTTTTTCTTTGAAGTTTTTATTTTTAATTTATCCTTCCCAAATTCCTATTTGGAGTTGTGTTTCTGGACAAGTATCATGTAGCACAACATTAAAGATAGTTTTTTTTTCTATGTAAGGCTAATTCTATTAATAAAAAAAAATATAATTACAAAGAGGCCCCGCCTCAACCATTGTCACTGAAGTTCATCAAGAGAATCTAAACTGCCCCAGATTTGGGGAAACCAGTTTGACATGGCAAAAAACCATACATATATCCCGAGACCGTCACCAGAGGAAAACCAAACATAAGACCTGGACCTATTTTTTAAGGAAAAAACCAGAAGAAGATTCAACACAGCACCACCTGATGCGACTGCAAAATGACAAACCTGCTTATCGTTCATACAAACAGCAAAAACAATAAGTGACTGGACCAAACTCGTAAGCAGCAGAAGTCTGAGTTGGCACGTGGGTGGCAACGGAGGCCACGTGGCATCATTTGTTATCATCCTGATCAGGTGTCTCCTCAACAATGGGGCAAGTGTATCGGTCCCAGTCTTCATCCTCCTCCGCCACGTCGCCTTTCGCTACGCCACCTGGAGGCTCCCTTGCATGCTGGGTGCCGCTCGAACTGCCAGCTAATTCCATCGTAATTGAAGCTCCGGCTGAGCTGCCACAAGTTTGCTGAATGTCACCAGCGTGAACTCCTTCTCCATGCAGATGGCCATGCCTAACTCCCCTGCTATCATCCTTCGGGCGTTTCTCATAACCACAACCCACTCCCTGATTTCTCTCCTCCTGAAATGGCGCTTCAGAATTTCTTGCCTCAGCATTGTTCTGCTCATTTTCTTCAGAGAAAACTATGGTCACATTGGCAGTAATGATGGGCTTGTTCAGGCTACTCTAGAACCTGAACTGGGTTGAGTGAGGGACAGAGCTGGGATGCAGAGGAGAAATTGCAGTGTGGAGCCGGAAATCACTGTGCATAGCCATTGAGGCCTGCCCTTGCCCCTGTCCACTACGTGTTTGGGGATAGTGTCTGTGAGGCGAACTGGGAGGAGGCGAATTCTCACGGGAATGAGGGGGAGAGGCTAGAACAGAGCTCTGCCCTACTTGTGGGCGCGCGCTGCCACTGCAGGTGCCTCCTCTGTAGCTCCTCATGTGGTGACGGACCATATCAGTGTGGTTAGAGTGCAATTCAGCTGGACAAGAGGCTGGGAAGGAGAACAGGTTGTGAACAGAGGGCTCTTGTGCAGGATTCAAAGGGCAATGCCTAGAATGGGAGTAATGGTGCCCATTTCCGAGATCAATACAGCAAAGAAGCCAACATCGTCTCCCGGTGGCAGTTCTACTGCATGAATTTTCAGCCTGAGGTGGACAGATGCTGATGGAAGGAGGATAGACAGAGGGGTTGAGAGGCTCCATATTATTTCCAACTGCGTCCGGATCTCGTCCTGAGTGGCCATTTAATGCTGCATGCAGGCTGGCCTGTGTTCGACTCAGGTGAGCATGGGACAAAGCGCTACCCACCATCTGGCAGGTCCGAGCGCCGGCGGTCCGTTGGGTTGCCATTAATGATCTTGGAGTTCGCCCGCATCTGGGTACAACATTAAAGATAGTTAAACTCTTGTTGAAATCTAAATTTGATGGTGACAATGAAATACTACATTTGAACATGTTTTTCGATTTGTTCAAAATTATATTTCTCATAATATAATTCATGAAGGTTTTATGTGGAGGATATTCACTCTGAATTTCGAATATTGAGTTAAGATGTGTTGTGAAACTTTGTCGGTCACGTCATTTCATTCATTGGAAAAATTATAGATGAGTTTCTATTTGCTTTTAGAAACTTTGATTATGTTAAATTATGTGAGGAAACAAATAATCTTAGGATGAAATCAAATGAATCATTAGATAAGTTTTCTACAAGGTTTGCTCATTTTTTCTATAGATTTCCTTTATATTATTTATCTTTTATCATTGAATGGTTTCAACTTCTAGCCTCTCTCTCTTATGACTAGGATCAACCAAAAATTAATCATTATTAATCAAGAATTTATACCCAATTATAGGTTGATTTAGAAGTTGTAGAAGAAAAATAAAGTTTAACAACTATTTTCACATTGATATATCTGAATCGGGGAGAGCATGATATTTCACAAGAAGAAAATGCAACTCTTGGTTGTTCTTATCTTTTATCATATACTTTAAATGAGGAAGAAAGTTTGAATAGGGCTGAAGAAAGTTGCCACACTCTAGACAATTCTATAACTATCTCAGGAATGAAAGAAACTTGCATTCATAATATAAAACAATCTCTGTATAGTTCAATTGATGAGCTTCTAACCCTATTTCTTGGCAATTCTATCATATTTCTTGGACCTTCACATTTTGAAATTATGGTGATCTGCTCTTATGCATATCTCTTATTTATGAACATGACAACATTTTAGAAAACATTAGGTGTTCATATTTTTCAGCAAAGCATATCATTGATATTGATGAGTTCATTCCAAGAGAAGCGAATACACAAAATTCTGAATTTGAATTGGACACAAAGACTACTCATTCACGAGATGTCTTTCATTTCATTTCATCTCGCACTTATTATTCATTATATTATGATCTATTTGATGATTTCAATTCTCAAGAAAAAAATTCAGATCCTCTAGATTTTGATTTTGTAGGGCTAGAATTTAATGAAGTGCAAGATTACATTAATCTACATATAAAAAAAGACAGCAACTCTTCCTAGGAATCTAAGTCTTATCAACCATCCATATGGGAAGAAGGAATTTCTATATAAAATACATTTCATGAAATGTCTTCTATTGACTCAATCAAATTTATGGTCAGTGGAGAATCTTTCTCTTTATGTAAACAATTAGGCTAGATTGAAATCTTTAATCAAACAAATAATGTTAATAGCTATCACCTTATTAATAATAACTTGTCCTATAAGGATGATAACTCGTATACATCATTTCATCCAATTACAAATTCATAAAGGCCTAAAAAGAATATGAGACACTTTGATTGCAACCGATGGTTATGTCAACTTGTCATGATCTTGCTACAATCTTTGAAATAAATCACACCAAGATTTTTCCATAAGATATTCTTCATAGAAATTTTACAAAAAATCCACACTCATATGTAGATTTCTTCCAATTTTTTTACATTAATCATTCTATATATCATGATAATTTAGAAGCTTGGTTAGAAGAATCTTTTCACACAAGATTTTATATAAATAAGAATGTTCTTTTCTTTTAATAAGAATTTATATATTAATGCAATATTTCATCTATTTAATAGCTTATGTTGTTATACAGCTTGAGTGGGCTTAATGGTATACAACTTGAGTGGGCCTAATGGTTAAGAGCATGTGTTTCCTCCTAAGCGGTCACAGGTTCAAAACTGGAGGGGGGTAGAGTATGTATGCCTTCGTAGATTTAGCAGTCAAATCGCTACGTAGAGGTGGGTCCTTTGTCCCACAAACAAGGAGGTCTCATACACCAACTGGGTCCTTTGGCCCACAAACAAGGGGTCTTATACGCCAATTTAGTGTTTGGCTTGGTTATGACCTTAAAAATAGATATTATTATTATTATTATTATTAATTATTTTAGTATTAATGATTTACTTTATGAATTAATAGAAGAATATACATTATCTAATCCAATTAATTTTCTTCAAATTAATTTAAATTTAAAGAATGAATACCCAAAAATTTATGAAGATAATGAAAAATTTAAATCTCACCCAATAATTATCCCTCATCTTTTGCTTTATATTTTATAATTATTACCATCAATTTTTAATAGTCTTCTTGTAAAAGTTTTCAAAGTTTTCATTGTATCGTAATGTTAATACTTTCCCTAAACGATCAATTCTAACATCTTTGTACATAATAAATATGATGCGTGTAAGTACTTCACATCACTCTAAATAGATATTCTAATTAATTATATTTTTCCTGACAGTTTTAGGGTACCATAATAATTTTGATGATAAAATCGAAAGTCCAATCATTTCGAGAAAAGAAATCCTATTCATAATAATGTTGTTAGGTTATTCGTAATGCATGGAATACCAGGTAATGCAATTCTTGCATTTCCTCCTACTAGGTTAATTCGTCTTCGTCTTTCTATTACTAATTTCTGATGTACATATGTCTTCGTCTTCCATTACTAATTTCTGATGTACATATGTTATGTTCCCTGGGGATTTGATTTCACACCTTAGTGTACATATGTTATGTTAGCTTTATTTTCGTTTTCACAAGCAGACTACATTTATTTTGCTCCTCCGTTCTTAATTTTCATTTTACAAATGTTCGCATTCATTGAACATCATTTGTGTTTATTAAATAATATGATGTAAAATTTCGGAGTTTTCTATCGAGATGTAGCAATTGTTTGGATGGCAAAAAGTGGTCGGAATTGGGGTAAAAAAATTCAGAAAATCTTGTAGAGGCAGTGTTTGTTTGAATCGGTAGAAATAGATTCAGCACCATCAAAAATGTCTAGAACACCTAAAATTTTGAAGTATAACAACAATAACTTGGATTTACAAATATAATGCCAGATTTTCTTTAAATATGACCCGAATTCCCATCACTTTTCGAGCATTCCACATTTTCTTTAAATATAACCGGAATTCCCATCACTTTCCGAGCAATTCATCCCACTAGTTAGACTACGGCTGGCATTTCTAATATGATGAGTTTTTAAAGCCAAAATCCACGAGAGAAGAAAGAGAGTAAAATGGGAAAAATAATGATTTGTAGTTACACGTCAACTTTCATTCCTTTAATCTTAATTAATTAATTAATGTGCTTTTCCTGTTTTGACTAACTCTGCATTTTGTTTGGAACTCCCTTTTTCTATTTATTCGTGGTATCTTCTCTGAATAAAAGTCTCGCATAGCAATGTACCATGCATTGGTAAACTTAATGAATCACAATATTAATGAAAGGATGTATTTACACATAAAATCGATTTAATTGGATGGGATTTCAAATTTACAATTCAACATATCCTTCAGGATCTTTATTTTTGAAATACAATATAGTCGTCAGATCTTGTTATATTTAGGGCTCATTTTAATTTCATCTTTCATTTTATTTTATTTTATTTTATATTATAGGATAGATTTAATTTTATTTTATTTTATTTTATTTTATTTTATTTTATTTTATAGGATAGGTTTTGTAATTTTCCATTATTTTTATTTTCTTTATTTGTAATTTTTAGTTTTCTATATCGTTCTTCTATTGTAGATTAAGCATTTACAAAATGTTATGTTATATTTTTTTCATAGTTTTTTGAATTTATTTTTTTGCTTTTGATTTAATTTTAAATTTTAAGTTTATGGTGTTTTTAAGTTTTATATAGAGAATATTTTCAAAATTACATAAGTGAGATCTATATATTATATATTACAAATGGGGTTTTAATTATCTAAAAACATCTACATTAGGTTTCATTTCTTTTGCATTGATTAGTGATTACGGAGGAACACTAAAAAATATTTCAAATAATGATGATTCTCTTTATGTAGAGGAAAGATCTTATGTCAATATTTTCTTCGAATTCCACCTCTTATCCCACCACATTAAATAAATATCCTACATTGTTAGTGTAAGGGAAATTTTGGGGTCATACTTTTTAAAATATTTCATTTATTATTTAAAATAAATCTCTTGTACCACCCCACTCTCTTCACCGAGTTGCATATTACAACTCTCTACAAATCAAATCTAATGGGTGAAATTTGATATAATAATGTTGAAAGCATTGTAAAGTGTGGGAAGTAAAAGTAAACATGTCAGGACTCAGGGCTATGGGAAATCATTGGCAGTGGAGCTATGCTTGTATGGTATCAAGACACCTTCATCGAGGTTATGCTTGTATGGTATCAAGACACCTTCATCAGGGCTATAGATGCTCGTGGGAAACAAAGTAATGTTGAGTAAAAAGAAGTAGATTATGCATCTAATACATGTTGTCTTATTGTAAGACTCCATAGTCATACATTTCCTATCCAATAATATGAGAATATTATAAATTAAATTTTCATATTTTGGATTCATTATTGAATTTGATATGTCATAAACTAGGAGAAGTTTACTTTTAATGCACTAGTTAAGTTATAAAATTTTACTTCTTTTAATTAAATAATTTTTAAATTTTTAGGGTGCCATCATTTTCTACTCATTGAGCACTTTTCGATGATATAATTTTTTCTCATTTTGACTCTAGAACATAAATTTTTGGCCCTTAGAAGTTTTTACATAATCAACATGCTATGATGACATGGAAAATGATGTGTCCCTTGATTCACGTGACAAATAATTATATTCAATGTGCTAACATAGCAGTTGATGTGGATATGATTGATATATGTATGTAACAAATTACACATCCTTTGGGTAATGAACATTCCCATTGAAGTTATTTGGGCAGGCCATAACTTGAAAAGTTGAAAAGTCATGATATGGGTTGGTCACAATTTGAAACTTCTAGATTCTTCCTTGAACTGATCAAAAACCACATCCCAGAAAACCGACCCCAACCTCAGGACAAAGGGCAGGGTATGGGCAGGGCATAACCTGAAAGTAAGCTCATATCTTTCCCAACTCAAATTTCCGGAGAGGTCAGACACCAAAATACAAGATCTTGTGGGACGCTTTGATGAAAAATAATTTAGAATAACCAAATTCTATTTTTAAGATGTATATAATTTGGTTATTCTAGATTATTTTAATTGAGCATATACAGCTTGATGGACAGCCGTGTGGTTGGGTGTCATTGTTAGCTACCTCGGGACCACATTACGGTGAGTAATAGCACAATTGTGGCAACCTCCGTTAGGAAGGTTCAAGCTGATACTTAGTCTTGACATTCTAACATCATTTTAAAGTGTATACACAACCAAGAGATCAAATTTTAATCTTTTAGAATACCTACAGTTTAACTCATTTGGACAGCCGTGTGGTTGGGTGTCATAGTCAGCTCCCCTAGGACCACATATTTTTTATCCCTTTGTATGTGGCAACCTAATTTGAAGGGTCAAGCTGAATGAACACATGACATTCTAACATCATGCTTTAAGTTGTGGGTAGTTGCAATCATAAAATTGGATTCTATGTTGCTTTACGGGTTCCATGAATGAGTTGCCTTTGCTATAAAACTGTATACTAATCAATAAACTAATAGATCAAATTTTAATCTTTATAAGCCACGTACGCCGTATTCTACTCCAATAACCTAATAGATTAATTTTCAATCTTTTATAAAGGAGGCACCTTTTGCTCAAACTGTCTTCTACTCCGAAATAGATCAAATTTAATTTTTGTTTTTTTTTTTTTTTTTTTTTTTCAATTTTTTTTGTTTTTTGTTTTCCAAGATTTGTCGACTAAAAAAACTAAATAAATGGTAATGGTTCCCGTCAGTTAACAAAATATGATGGTTGACTATCAGATGTCGGGACATTTTCCCTTCATCTCTTCCTACTTCATATGAGATCTGAAATCCAACTGACATAACATAATAAATGAAGATTATTTACAATATATTTTCTTGTTTCTCATTTTTTTTCAAATTTTTCCAGTGTCAGATAGTCGAAATCGAATGGTCCTTGATATTTTGTTTTAATTTTATCTTTTATTTATCTTTATAAATTTCGTTGGGGTTTCCTTTTCCATTACTTTCTAAATAATTCGAGGTCCAAAATCATTTATCTTAGATCTGATGGCTAGAAATATGTGACTGATGCCTAGAATCCAATGCCTAATGGTTGAAATTTGATAGTTGGTAATGTTTTGCTTTTGTTTTAATTTTTATTTATTCTTATTATTTTTCATGAGATTGGGATTTCAAGGCTTTTGTTTCCCATCATCACCTTCTACTTAATGGCCAACCTTCTATTTGATGGCCAAAAATCAATGTCTGATTGCCAGAATCTAGTAGCCAAGTCTTTTGTGTCAAAGTTCGCCAACATCGCAACTTTGCACCTTCTCTGCCTTTATGCTTAATGTAGCACAATCTTCCACATCTAGTTTATACATGTTCTTCACATGAAACCTGATCTACTTCATCTGTCTCGTAGCTATGTGTCTCAGGAATGCCTTTCCTTTGTTGAGATCACACCATAACCACGGTCTTCTAAAACTGCAACAAAAAAGAGATTTTTCTTTAGGCCTGAAACGAACATGACATCCTTGAGCCTGAGGGGGGAGCCCGTATCCCTTTGAAAGGTGACTGTACCAACTCCGGTTGTGCTATACATTCCTTCGTCCCCCATCTCGATGTACATCTACAAATATTTTTCTTCCAGGTCATTGAAAAAATATTTACACCCTTCATGTGAAACAATGCACCTAAGTCCAAGTACCACATGCTCCCCATCACTGTGTTAGACATGCATGTAATGAGGGTAAAGTCAAGCTCAAACTGTGAAGCCAAAGATTCACCTATTGCTCCTCCTAAGGTCTTATTACTTTCCATTTTGTGTGGACAGTATGTGGGATAGTGCCTGAATTCATGATGATGGAAACATTTAATTTTCCACAAATATTTCTTCTTGCCCCCTTGACTGGATTCTAGTTTGGAATGAAATTTCTTCCCTTTTCCCTTCTTTGTCTTTCGAACAAATCCAAATTTTCCTTCATCCTCACCCTTGGATGAAGTCCCGTCTCATTTATTCTTCCTGATTTCCTCGTGTACCAACCCAGACCATAAGCGCTCCCAATTTTGTAGTTTCTCACTCCCATTCATCGAATCTTGTTAGTTATGCTAGCTCTTGGCAAGGCCCAGAAGTGTTACTAGGTCTTCTTCAGGAACATTAACACTGCCCCACCAAGTTCATCAATACATTGTGTGAACCCACTTAGATACTGCGAATAGTGTCATTATTATGCATTTTGATACTATGAAGTTTATCCTTGAGCGCCATCTTCATGTGGTCACTATTATTCTCGAACAATTCTATCAGTGCTTTCCACATCGTGAACGAAGTTTCTTTTCCATGGAGATTTAGATAATGTGATCATGTACTCCCTCCAAGATTATTCTCCTCATCTTGGCTACATCTTTATTCCACTGAGCATGGTTTTGGGCATTAGATTTCGATGGTTGTGCAACATTTTTCTTTATGTATTCTAGCAATCCTTTGTCATCTAATATTGACTCAATGTGATCCTTCCAGGCAATAAAATTAGAAGTGCCTTCTAGGGCATACTCTAGCCTTAGTCCATTGAAGAAACTTATGTTATCACAATTTCCTTTTTGAAATTATTTGTATGTGGTGTTTGAAATAAGTAATCTAAGTTTGCACACTATTCTCAAGTTTAAGGGACTTGTTAAAAGACCCTGAAATCTATCAATTGTAATCAATTTTGTTACTATTGTCATTGTTGAAAGCAATTTCACTCAACCCTTCTCTTTTATTTTTCCCAAATTCTTTTTTATATTAATGTAAGTTTGTATGGTGCACACTACTGCCAATCTATGCAAAGTTATATTTATTTAAAACCATTGATAACCTATCTTTTATGGTTGCTCTGAATTTATCAAAACAAAGTATCGGATGTAAGCATATCAGTAAGTTCTTCATAACTGCTTACTAGGTTGTTTACTAACATGTATTTTTTTTAATGGTCTTATGATTATGTGAACTATTTCCATCGTCGAACAACTTATCCTTGTGTCATTTTCAATTCATGTTAATCCTCCAAACTGAGCATGAGCATGCATAGTTTTTCTTTTCTTGGTAACTATTTACTTAGTTAAAGGTTGGCATGTATTTGTTTTAATTATTATCAGGTTGTATGAATTCCTTTTGTGGATTTATAACTCATCTTAAGATCTCATCTTCAATTTTTTTTCATTCACATGCTCTCAATTGGGATATAAGGACTATTTTCTTATTCCAATTGAGATAGTTTAGGCTTAAATTTAGTTTTGAATTTAGCTTTCTCCCTTTGTTTGATTGGAAGAGTTAAAGCACGAATTTTCAAAAGAGGCCTTTGATTTACTCAAAATCAAAAGCGTTAATGAATATGAAGAAAAGGTGAAACATTGTGCACGATTGAGTAAAATAGAGAAGGCATTCTCGAAAAACATGATTTCACTTTGAACAAAGCAAGGAAAATGATAGGAAGGATTAAAGGGAAAATGTAAATAGGAAAAAATTGCGTTGATTTTGGAATGGTAGTATTGAAATATGGGAAAGCAATCAGTTGTTGTGTGATTTCCAATCCCAAAATAAATGGATAAATATTGACATTTGCAATGGCAAATATCTTTCATATACAACCCCTCTTCCTCTTCACAAATCGCAATTCTAAATGACACTTGGAATCTTTGTCCCTATGACATGTGACTAGTGACTAAAATAAGATTTCTCCCTATGTTAGTCGTAGGTAGCAATCTTAGATCTTTCTCCTCCTTTATGATGCTCTCATATTGTAAATGTGTTTTACTTCTTGGACAATTTTTCGAAGTCTATGTATCTTAGTCACCTATAGCAGTCGGTGTGTAATACAGTTTTTTTGTAACATGTGTTAGTCCTTCCTATGAGGACCCTCTACCAGAAGAAAAAATGCCTCTAATTTTCCATGAAGTTGTTGCGTCTAGGTGCATATTTTAATGGAATCCTTACTCATCTTTGTTTAAAAAATAATTATTATTTTAATCCAGTTTAGTTTAGTTTGCTTTAGTTCAGATTTATTTTATTATATTTAGTTTAATCTTTTAATTAGTACAGATTTATTATTTTTAAATTTTAATACTAGTTTATTTTTTTACTTTAGCAGAATCTTTGATTCTATTTTTATTTTAATTAATTTCAATTTTAGTTTTTCATTACTAGAATTTAGTTTAATATGTTAGATTTTGATTATATTTATTTAAAGGAATTTTTGGTTTTGATTGCAAAGATTTTGGAAGCAAAAAAGCATGGAGAAAAAGCAAATTCAAGGGGTTATAAAAGAGCCTGAACACAAACTTGAGAGGAGGATGGGGGATTTTGAAAGAAGGGGGACTGAGTTGAAGGCATAAAGAAACTTGTGCTATTATTGTTTATTTCTTGGAATTATTTGTATATGGTGTTTGAAACGATAATCTAAGTTTGCACACTATTGTCAAGTTTTGGGGACTTGTTGAAAAACCTTGAGATCTATCAATTGTAATTAGTTATGATACTATTGTTATTGTTGAAAGCAAATGAACCTTTTTTTTCACCAAAATATGTTTTAAATTAATGTATTTTTTTAATGATGTGCACTACTTCCAATTTATGCAAAGTTATGTTTATTTAAAACCACTTATAGCATGCCTTTCATGGTTGCTCTTAGTTTGATGAAATAAAGTATTGGATGTGAGTATGCATATCAGTAAATTCTTGGTAACTACATACTAGGATGTTTACCAATATGTGTTTGTTTTAATGGTTGGCTAATTATGTGAACCATTTCTGCTATCGAAAAACTTATCTCATTTTTAATTCACATTATCCTCCAAACTGAGCATGAGTGTGCATAGTTATGTTTTTCTTGGTAATTATTTATTAGTTTAAATGCTAACATGCATTTGTTTTAGTCATTATCAAGTTGTATGAATTCCTTTTGTAGCTTGATAACTCATATTAAAATCTCATGTTCATTTTTTTTAATTTTGCATGTTCTCAATTTGGATATAAGAATTATTTCATTATCCCAATTGAGATAATTTAGGATTAAAATATAATTAGATTAGTTCTTTCTTGCTATTTTTTGCAAAGTAGCGTAAACTACATGTAGATTTAGGAGAGCTTCAATGAAAGTCTCATTTCAAGGAGAAATCCACTCATTTGCAACCAAGCCCACATATCAGTGGGCATCACCATACCAAACGAATAATGGCTTAATTAGAGGCTTGATTTGGTGACGATAGTAGGACGTTTATTCCATCAACAATTGCCACTAGAAGGAGGGCCAAATGGACAAGATAAACCTGTTGATGTTTTTTCTTTAAAGTTTTTATTTTTAATGGATCTTTCCCAAATTACTATTTGGAGTTGTGTTTCTGGACAAGTATCATGTAGCACATCATTAAAGATAGTTAAAATCTTGTTGAAAGTTAAGTTTGATGGTGACAATGAAATTACTGCATTTGAACATGTTTTTCAATTTGTTCAAAATTATATTTCTCATAATATAATTCATGAAGGTTTTATGTGGAGGATATTCATTCTAAATTTCGAAGGTTGAGTTAAGATGAGCTATGAAACTTTGTCGGTCACGTCAATTCATTCATTGGAAAAACTATAGATGAGTTTCTCTTTGCTTTTAGAAAAATTGCTTATGTTAAATTATGTGAGGAAACAAATGATATTAAGATGAAATCAGATGAATCATTAGATAATTTTTCTACAAGGTTTACTTATTTTTGCTATAGATTTCCATTAGATGATTTATCTTTTATCATTGTTCAAATTCTAGTCTCTCTCTCTTATGATTGGTATCAACCAAATATTAATCAATATTAATCAAGCATTAATACATAATTATAGGTTGATTTAGAAGTTGTAGAAGAAAAAAAAGTTTAACAACTATTTTCACATTAATAGATTTGAATCAAACAGAGCATGATATTTCACAAGAAGAAAATGCAATGATTGATTGTTCTTATCTTTCATCGTCTACTTTAAATGAGGAAGAAAGTTTGAATAAGGTTGGATAAATTTGACACACTCTAGACAATTCTATAACTATCTCAAGAATGAAAGAAACTTGCATTCATAATATAAAGCAATATTCATATGGTTCAATTGATGAGGTTCAAGACCAATTTCTTGGCAATTCTATCATTTTTCTTGGACCTTCTCATTTCGAAAATTTTGGTGATGTGCTCTTATGTGTATCTCTATTTTTCCCCAAGGAAAAACCGTAATTTTCATTAATGAGTTCAAAATTACATGTTGTAGATACTTGTAAGAATATGTTATAAGGGTGGCTATGCCACTGTCTGTGTGATGTTATCAGTAATTATAATATCCCAAGTTGGGAGACTAATAAAATTTGTCTCTCAAATATAAATTATGTACATAAATAACAAAGAAAATTATGTTCACAATCATAAGTCGTGAAAAAACATATAATCAGGGCATGTCGGCCCCATTCTTCTATTGGTCATCATATGGTCAATGAAATTATCTGTAGAATTCCTGCTCTGTCTACTCCTGGATCATCTAGAGCCCCCGTGGCTGGTGCATGGCCTCATTGGATAATTTGCCAGAAACCTTATTGCGCTCCCTGTATATATGATGACAAGAGATATAATCAAATTGAGATTTCAGAAGCATAGTCTCATCCAAAATGTTCCGAAGTGTGTGCATGTGATATGCAGACTCTTGGTTAAAACAATTTATGATAAGTTTGGAATCGCCAAAAAACAGAATGTGATGACATCCCTTCTCAAGTGTAAAATATAGTAAATGTCAGAGTGTAATGAGTTCAGCAAAATTATTTGTTCCATCCCCCAGTCCCATATGCATCTTATAGGAATGATTTTCAGAGATATGTAGTAACACACCCCCACCACAGCCATGTTGTTGTGCAGAACCGTCAAAGTATGCCGAAGGAATATGCCTGTCGATAATATCAGCAATTATATTGCAGGTTGTGTGAAGGTGGTCTTCCTCCATAATATTGTGATAAATAGAGATGAGATGTGCTATATCATGTGGCCAGCAATGGGGTAGTACCAGAAAATATAAGTTTATTTATCTGTAGCCAAATACACTAGCAAATCAGGAAAGGGAGGTTCCTAATGCTAGGAGAGTGTGTTGCAGACCACGACGATTGTTGTGCTTCTAATATATTAGCTCCTTGCCATCTATAATGAAAGTGTAGATTTATAAGTAGAGCGTATGAAAATGTTATAGTAATAGGGATGAAAGAAATAAATGTTCAATAGATTCGGATGTCAGTTTGCAGAGTATACACCAGGTTGGTCCATGATATGATCAATTTTGTAAATTGTCCCATGGGGGTGCTTTGTTGCGGAGTATATTATCTCTAGGAGGCACCTTCAGTTTCTAGAGAGCACGCCACCACCAATCAGAAACAGGGGGTTTGTGATCAGAGTAGATAAGTGGGTATCCTTCCTTTGGGGAATAAGTACCATGTTGCGAGTGTGCCCAAATGAGCTCATCCTCTCCCTCGGCGATCCGGACATGTGATTCTATGAGAGCACTAATATAGGTCTACCAAACATTGAGTCAGTTGGGAGGTATGCCCAATAGGTCTGCAGATTTCCAGGCTTGATAGAAGATAGTGGAATTGTCCTGATCAACTATATGAGCAAGTCTAGTAATACCTAAATTCGATAGGAAGTGTAGGAGCTCTTGTGGGAGCTGAAAGGTGTTCCCACATCCAGACTAGGGATCCAAGCCAATATGAACTAGATTTTCATTGCCAATCCTCCAGGTTAATCCATCTCGGATGAATGATAGAGAGTTAAGTATCGCTCTCCAAACTGTGGATATATTTGTTCTGATCCAAGTTGGTTGCCTGATCCAATCAAGAGTATGGAGTGGGGAAATGTACTTCTGTATGACCACCTTAGACCATAGATTCTTAGAAGTGAGATCATTCCATCCCATTTTGGCTGCTAAATCTTTTGCAAAAGCATCTAAATTTTTCATGCCCCATCCACCCCATTTCTTTGGAAGTTCAATGTTATCCCATCTAACCCAAGCATATGTATGGCCTTCTTGTTTCCCTTTCCATAAGAATCTGCAACACAACTATTGTATTATGTGCAGTATGCCCCTTGGAATCCATGCCAAAGACATCCAATACACCGAAGTAGCTTCCAATACAAATATGATGAGATTAAGTCATCTTGCCCTAGAGATCCATCTATGATGCCAGAAGATGCCTTTTGATTTTTACCACAAGCCAAACCCAATTAGCTATCTTATACTTTATATGCTTGAGTCTAAAACCCAGGTATTTAAGTCCATCATCAAAAGGGAGGATATTATAAGGAAATAATTGTTGTGTTGTGTGTATTTCATTTAGAGAGAAACCAACAATAGTCAGAGTCGATTTAAGTTGATTGCATTCCATGCCTGTGGAAAAACAAAAAGATCTGAGGATAGTGGAAAAAGTTGTAGTGTCTCCAATCGATCCATTGAGAAATATGAGAACATCATCAATGAAGAGGAGATGGGTAAGGATGCAATTGTTGGTGATCTTAATTCCCTGCATTCTTCCCCGTCTCTTATCCTCAGATATATACTAACTCAATCCTTCCATGACCAGCAAAAAGAGTAGTGGTGAGAGTGGACAACCTTTTCTGAGGCCTCAATCAATGTGAAAGAAAGATGAGGCAAATCCATTGATAAGTACACTATATGAAACATTGGTAATACAACACATGATCTATTGTATGAAGCCTAAGGGAAATCCTAAATGAGTGAATAGCATTCTAAGGTAAAGCCAGTTGGTACGATCAAAATCCTTTTCCAAATTGATCTTGAGTATCATACCTTTTAGCCTCTTAGTCTTGATGGAGTGAAGGACCTCCTGTGCAATACCAACTACTTCGTGAATCTGCCAGTGGTTAAGGAAAGAAAATTGTTCTAGAGAGATATGCTCAGACAACATAGGTTTAAGGCAGTTGGCAATAATCTTTGTAATGACCTTATATAAACAATTGTAGAGAAAGATGGGTTGAAAGCCATTGAAGGTCTGAGGGGCATCATATTTGGGTATGAGAGCAATGAAAGTAGAATTAAATGCATCATACATTCTACCACTAAATCGACATTATTTTATAGCCTTGAGAAGATCATTACCCATAACTTCAAAAAGACGAGATAAAATTCTACTGGCTATCCATCTGTTGCAGGGCTCTTGTCTTTCTTGAACCATTTGAGAGTGCCTTCCAATTCACCCATAGATACAGGTTGTACAAGTTCCTCTGCTTCTTCATGATTTACAAATCTAGGGAACAACCCTGCCACTTTGATCATCTCAGCAAGGGTAGCTTCCTGAGGTGCTTTGTATAGCAAACTGAAGTGTGAGATACTGAGGGTGGAAAGCTGATTGAATGTAATTACTCAGTGTCCAATATCATCCTCCAAGTTTTAGATGGTATTAATGGCTCGTAGTCCATTTGCAAACTAATGATAAAACTTTGTATTGTCATCCCCAGATTGAAGCCAAATAGCTCGACTCTGAAGTCTCCCAATTTCCTCTCTATCCTTTAGAATTTTGTTCCACTCTCCTTCAAGTTTGATAAGGAATTCTTTAGCTTCAGTAGATTCAAATCATTGACCATCCTTATTGTTACAGGGAAAAGTGTCTACACAGAACTGCTTATTCCACTAAGGTGTGGTAGCTACCTTAGAAACAAACAAAGTAAAGCTACTTTCGTTTTTCTTTTATGAAATATAGATGAGAGAAGAACAAAGGAGACCAACCTCTGTCTTGCACTTATCTCCTAGTTTGATTCCTCTCTCTCCTGATAGTCCTTCGCTACTTGCTTCCTTGTACACCCAGCTTCACAGAGTACCTGTAGGATCAAAGTAGCATAACACTATACAAGAACATGGATCTATAATCATAAACAATCTAGGATCAGATGTAAATTGACCATACAAATGCATAAAACATAAATGACACAAGAGTATGGAGGAAAACTTGAAAAGCTTTTATTGATAATCAAGAAAGAGCCAAGGGAGTTACAACCAGTTGTTCTGGCCCAACATCATCCTCTCAGCAAGTAAGCCCTTCTTCACCTCATACAAAGTGTTGTGGAGGTAAATCCTCTCTGCGGACAGAGACGATCCCTACTAGCCCAGACCGGGTCTAACAACAATCACACAATGCTATCACGCAAGTTCCTAACTGCAAATAAAAATTGGATGGTGAGAACCTACTTGGATTCCAACACTAATGTTCGTAGAAGAGACGTCGCTCTCGTTCCTTTGCCTCGGCCGGTCACGATCCCCACGATCTCCGTGATTGGACACCTGCACATGCAAAGAATAACATGAATACAAGCATAAAATATAGTACATGCAATTATATATCAGTCAGAAAAGATATAACTCAACATCAAACATAAGACAATGAGAGTGGAACCATAATGATAGTCATCTATTATTGATAAATAACAAAGAATAATACAACCATTGTTCTGACGTCAAATCCTCCTTTGGCTGGGTAGTCAGCTACACAAGTCTTGCAAAGCTTGTTGGGATGGGGAACAAGCCTCACTCTCTTTGGGTGACAAGAATCTCCTTACGTAGATTTGGCCTTATGGGTGCAAAGAAGGCTCTTGCAGCTTCAAACTCTTGAACTCCTGGTATTCTCTATCACTATGTTAGAACTACTGACTAGAACTGGAACTGGAACTAGCTTGCTCAAGGCATAGAGGCAAGATTTTATAGATAGAGAGGAAAGAGATAGGATCAACCACATTATTCATGGGATTGGCTTTATCATTTGGAAACTTCCATGAAAGGTGGCAAACCACTTCCCTTCTATGGGGATTCGAAGCCACACCATCCTAGCTCAACATAGATTCAGTTGGTGAATGGGTTAAGGAGAACCTTCGGAATCTTTTTCGTTGAAAACTTTACTCAATTCGGTTGGCGCGAGTGCGACTCTGAGAAAGAGCGCCAATGGCGCGCTCTCTTTAGAGGATTTCCCTCATTGGCGCGGGTAGTGAACTGTGGACCCACACTAATGCAAAAAGAGTTGTTTTCATGGGTATTTTGCAGGATATGTCTTCAGGGCATATGAAGCTCATGCCTAGAGGAATATGATGCAAGTGGTTTCAGGTCATGTCACTTCTCACAGGTCCCGGAATGAGTCCTCCAGTGTGCGGATGAGGGGTAATAGGGACGGTGACAAATGGTGACAAATTGTTGTGTAACAGATGCCCCCTAAAGCATGAGGCCCGAGAGAGAGAGGGGTGAAATGCTTTACAAGAACATGCGTGACTGAAAACACGGCCGCTGGAGAACCTGCAAAAAGAAGTACAACTGATATCTCAAGCACATGATATATGTGGTATGGGCGCAGAAATCCATAACAGAGTACATAATAATCTAGATCCATGGTATGGATGCAACCATCCAGAGAGGATCGATAAATAGACTCAGGCATGGTCGCAGCCATCCAGTGAATGAGTCATGTAGTGATCATAATAAACCACAAATCGCAGCCTGGATTCCAACAAACAAAATCCAAGGTCTTGTGCTCCATCTCGACCCGAACAGAGTACAAGTTCAGGCATGCGAATACATGAGTTGAAGTCGAACATGCATGAACATCGTCTGATTACCAGTCAATGATGAAAATTGTTAACAGACGCGAGAGGTACCACCAATAAGGACAATGGCCCTCAAGGTACTATAGGTACAATCTACGGCGTGCGAATAAGTGAGCTGGCGTCGAACACCCGCAGAATCATTCGATCGGAGGCCAATGATGAAAACCTCTCGTTGAACACGAAGAACCTGCCATTGAGGCATGCAAGCTCCAAGGCACCGGAAGGGAGTCTCTAGATCAGCTTCCTGGATAATGAGCTGAAGTCGACAGGAAGTGACCTTGATCAAAGGTGGGCCATAGTGTTTCCCACATCATTGACACGAGACAGAGGAAGAATTTTGTAGTGAATCAAAATTATGTGAGGTATCAGAGGGGGGTTGTAATGCTGCAGAGGTCAACTTCTCTTGAACATATCAGCGGCACGACAGTGGACTTGGCAGTATTTGACATCAAATGAGCAGAGGTCATGGTGACAAGGCAATGAGCAGATGAGAGGTCAAACAGGATCACCCAAAACCCAAGGAGGCAAGTGAAAAGTGAGATGAGATTTCCCCACCTAGACACGAAAGCAGACAAGTGCCATGTTCAAGAGCGACATACTGCCGACATGACAATAAGTATGGGTCCATTTTCCCCACCATTTCTGGCGAGTAACCCAGTTATTTTTAACAAGCTTGACGAGGATAGCATATGCTTGTGAGTGTCATTTCAACGGAATCCGACGTCATTAAGTTTTAACGAGTCTGACAAAGGAAGAACTCCGCGTCTTTTCTTGTTTAGAGAGTCTGAAAAGACAACAGAAAAGAAAACTCTAGGGGGGTCCTTTTTCGTAAAGTTGTGTCTCCCGAGCCCGAAAAAGTATAAAACAATGCTCAAAAGAACCGCCCGACCATTACGATCGAGGAGTACTTTTCATATATAGTGACATCGACCTGAAAAAAGTAAAAAAGCGATCAACATCACGTCGTTTCGTAACCATTAACGAACCTGAAACGACCAGGGTCCGACGATCTTTTCGTTTTTACACGGTCGGAAAAGGGTTTAAAGACGACCGCCTCTTATTTATGTTTAACGAGTCAAGAGGGATAACTCGGCGATCTTTTCATTTTTAGCGAGTCAGAAAAGAGCTGAAAGATGACTCCACAGTGACTTTTTCGTGTATTTACCGAGTCCGAAAAAGTATAAAATACAATTCGTTTCACTATCGAAGTTGCGAAAAAGACCTGTGATGGCACCAAAAGCAAGCGTAAAATCCATTTTCGACCAAAAATATATTAAAATATTCAAAAAACAACCTTTTAAACCTAAATACAAGTCAA
The DNA here is from genome assembly GCA_031772625.1 of Pinus tabuliformis. Lineage (NCBI taxonomy): Eukaryota > Viridiplantae > Streptophyta > Pinopsida > Pinales > Pinaceae > Pinus > Pinus tabuliformis. Next base: position 140,823,540 of record CM062809.1, read on the forward strand.
AAAGTCTATAAATATGGTGAAAATGTAAAAAATAGAATTACTTTTACTTTTTACCTCTTGCATAGTAGTAGTGGTCCATTTGGGGAGCGAACTTTGAACAGTGATTACCGCCAATCCATGCAACCATTTGAGATTCCGCCAGTTCCAGGTAAGAGGTGCTTCCCTTAGCTCCATTTTCATACTCTTTTTATGCATTTTGTTCCCTGATTGAGCCTCTACAAGGAGGATTTTAAAATTTAGGGTTGCACCCCATTAGCGCGGGTATCTGGCACGGGTCCGCGCCAATGGGGTGATTTGCTTAAAGGTGTCGCGCCAACCGCACGACCTAAATTTTACCTTGAATTTTCTCATTATTTTTGAAATTCATCCGGTTTGTAAGCTTACCAGTGTTTCAATAATGATTTATTCATCCTTGTGGGTGCAGGAAACAAGAAAAAATGGTGGTGGAATGGAAAGAACGGGAGCATGATGTCGTAGATGCCTTGGCCATAGAGGATGAGGGATGTATGAATGCTTTGAGAGATTGTGGTCTCAAGAAGTTCTTCCTCACATCTTATCTGCGAGCTCAACCCAAGTTATTGCAGTTCATAGTGGATGCTTGTGATGTTGATGACCAAGTATTTTGCTTACGGGATCAAACCTTAGAGCTGGATGTATCTGATGTGTACTTCATTACTGGGTTGTCATGGAGAGGGGCGAGCCCAGAAGGATGTCCTTGAACAGGTTGAGCTTGGACCATCTGGTCGGAAGGTTGGCCTGGTTGGGTTTGGGACGGACCTATTTGCCCAGAAGGATGAGCTTGCTGGGTACCAGGTTGTCCTTGAGCAACCAAGGGTTGTCCTTGCGGAACAGATGGTTGAGCGGGCTGGACGGCCAGTTGACCTTGAGGTTGGCCAGCCTGTCTAGAGGGATGACTAGGCTGGGCAGTGGGTTGGCCCTGTTGTGCAGAAGGTTGACCCCCTTGCCCAGAAGGATGACTAGGCTGGGCAGTGGGTTGGCCCTGATGTATGTAAGGCTGCCCCCCCTTTCCCAGAAGGGTACCCCTGTTGGACTGCCGGTTGACCTTGTTGAATATAAGTTTGTCCTACTTGTCCAGAGGGATAACCTTGCTGGATACCAGGTTGACCTTGTTGGATGTAAGGTTGTCCTGGTTGTCCAGACGGGTAACCTTGCTGGGTACCAGGTTGCCTTGGATAACTAGAAGGTTGAGTCAGATAAGTAAAATATGGACCACCAGCGGCCGAAGGTTGTCCCTGATAGGGTTGTCCTGGGTAAGACTGGCCATAATATTGCTACCCTTGGGGGTTTTGCACATAAGATGGCTGGCCTTGGTTAGGCGGTCCCTGTGGCTGTGCAGGCCTTACTTGGCCCCCATGGAAAGTGGTGGTGTTCCAAGTAACGGATAATGGTACCGAAACCTCAACAATAGGTTGAGTAGGCAAGGGTTGAGAAAGCTAAAGGTATTGACCAGCATAATCGTAATAATAGAATGGACCTTGCGCATTCAGATCCTGAACAGCTTGTCCATAGGCATCATATGGCCCCCCTCCTGGGACGGGACCAGAAGAGGGTGGTGCACTTTGTGCAAGATGGATAACTTTAGGTGTGTGTGCCGGCTGGCTGCTGCTCACTTGACCGTGAGGAGGACCAGCACCAGTGTTCAAAGCTGAAGACGCTGTAACGGCACTAACAACCGGAGTTGAATGTGCTACACAAACAGTCGGATTCGTCGGAACTGAAGTGATAGGTGTAGTGTGGACTTGTGAAACAAAAGATCCCGAGGTGGGGGTGATGTGGGGGTCCCACATACTCGAAGCAAGGATCCTGGCACTTACTTTATCCCTCAACGACTTGTAGCGTAGGGGGAGCGGAGAAGTAGCTGGGATAGGAGTGTCGATATTCGACAAAACAGGTGTCTCACTTACTCTAGGAGATGTCTCATCCATGTGAGAGGTAGACATTGGAGATGAAACACTAGGGGGGGTAAAAGGAATATCATCCTCATCAGGCTCCCAGATGGGGTTCCAATTGATTTCGTAATCCTCGTCGCCTGGGGCTCGAGAGTTGATCGGTTGGATACTCGGAATAACAGGAAGAGTATCACTCACAACCGGTACCTCAGAAGCAACGGAAGACGGAGACCCTTGATCACTCGGAACGGGAGTCGATGGTTCAGCCAGGATGATAAACTTCAAACAAGACCTAAGGGAATCTAACAATAAAGGACCCTACTCAAACTAACGCACACAAGATCTAACCAGGTAATGTTAATCGTGGCCAAATAAATTTTAAGACGCAAAGACACAACTTGACCTTTTCATGTTTTAAGAGTCGAGAAAAGGACAAAAAGGTGACTCTAGTCGCCTTCGAATGTTTTGTGAGCCCGAAGTGACAAACTGCTCAACCTTAGTTATTGCAGTTCATAGAGGATGCTTGTGATGTTGATGACCAAGTATTTCGCTTACGGGATCAAACCTTAGAGCTGGATGTATCTGATGTGTACTTCATTACTGGGCTGTCATGGAGAGGGGCAAGCCCTATTTTGACCGGAAGCAGACCTTCCGGAGAGAAAATAGGTGAGGTGAAGGCCAGATTGTGTCCGGAGGCACAATTTGGGAAAAACAGTGCGAAGGTGGATATCGCCACCATCCATGACTTGGTTCTTAAGGTGATACTGTTCACCATCACGCGTGCAGCTGGGGTACAGGCGCCCCATGAGGCGAGCAAGAATCATCTGTTACTAACGACAGAATGCCTCAGCCCCACCATTTTTGACTGGGCTACAGCGGTGACTACAAATATCAAAAGGCAGCTTACAAAATGTAAGCGCGGGGGAGTGAAACAGTTCGGGTATGGCTCGATTGTGGTGTCATTCTTCTTGGAACGATTACCCCTCTTTCAGATCCAGGGAGATGTAGTGGCGGACCCATTGCCACGAGAGCCTAGGATGGCTCGCTGGGCAGCGTTGATGCCCAGAGGAGGAGGGGGCCAGCAGATGTATTGGCGGCCCGAGTTCTTCATATGGCTTCGCCGTCAGCTGATCGTGGTAGAGGATTGGCCATACGCGGGAACCAATTTCATGGGGGATCCAGACCTCCCACTGCCAGAGGGAGAGGAATGGGAAGAGGAGTTAGGTATGATCTCTTCGTTTTTTTTATGTTTTATGTATTTTCATTTTTTTTTGTCAATACATGCATGTTCTGATGACAGTTGTATGTATATGCAGATGTGGGCCCAGAGCGACCAGCCGGCTTGTCTCCTATAGCGCAGAGGGGCCAACCCGCAGCTGACCCTCAGGCAAGGGGTGCCGTGGGGGAAGAGTTGGTGCAGAATCTCGAGGGACTCACCCAAGGGATTCCGGGTTATGCTAGATTGGCGGACGTGCCTTTTGCATACCAGAGGCACATAGTGGGGGTGCCGACTCGCATCCATCGTCTGTTGAGATGCTTGGTACGCGCGGTGACGTGCTATCATGAGCACCACCGCGAATAGACTTCTAGGCTTCTTTTATGCATATTTTTTGAGGGACATGTCGTCCCAGGATGTATCAGGATGAACATGTATTATTTTTTGGACTATGTAATGCACACGGTGCAAAACTTTGCAACACACACACACACACACACACACACACACACATATATATATATATATACATATGCATATGGTTTAGATGGATCTTTCACATGTGATGATGTGTTATATGCTATGCGAATATTTGACACAAAATGTAATCTAATGTATCAGTTGCGTAACAAACGACCCATTGTGAAATGTATTTACACACACGTATATTTTATTTTTACACAAGCTTGAAAACACACATGATAATCACATATGCAAACTATGCTTGAAGATGATTTTATTTTTTATGCAAGCTTAAAAGCACTCACATACATGCAAACTATGCTTGAGAATAAAGGAACGGGCATGCCCCCCAGCATGGTGTCTCAATTCGAGGTACATGCCCCCCAAGCTTCAGTCCATTGAAAATGGAGTGAAGGTTGACATTACTGTTATTGCGCTTGAATTGCACGAGCTCTTGTTTCATTATTTTAACGAGGTTGACACAGGTAAAAGAACTATCCTCGGGGGTAAAAGTGACTCCAATATGAATATGCTCGACAATCCCCGGTTCCACAGAGATGTCGATGGGTTGGGTCTGCGTAATGTTTCCCATATTGCCTTCAGAAGACACTTGATAAATTTGAATGGGTGTTTGAAGGGGCTGAAATGGGATACACAAAGCAAACCGTTCAAGACAGGCGATCATTTCCTGATGGGCAGGGAGAAACGAGGAACGGTGGTGATGATCTGACCAAGGAGGTTCCTCAAGAGACATGGTCTCTATGATGGCTTCATCGGAAGGAAATATTTCCTTTAATGGATCTAAAGTAGCATCATCTCCAAGCCAAGGGAAATGATCATACGAGTCGGGAACACCGCTCAGAGGAGCAGGTTCGGGAGGGGGAGCCGATGCAGCAACGATTTCGACGTAGTTGAGCTCGGCAGGACTCAACGGCATCATATCGCCCCAGGATTCTATCTGATTAGCGGGAGGAAGGACCCACGGATCAGAGCGCACGGAAATCATATTAATTGGAGCGAGATTAGGAGGTGGGAGGGGAAAGACACCCATCAGGGTAGGGTCTTTAAGAAGTCCGGCTCCCACACTCTCGAATGATTTGGAGGTATGCTCCACGAAAGGCACATTGCCTTCAGAAGAGGAGGTGAAGAAGGAGAGTTGGTCTACTATGACAATCTTCCCCTGATGAGGGAAACGAATGACACAGAAAAGGGAGGAAGCCACGGCTTGCATGGCGTATGTCTAGCTACGTCCGAGGAGGAGGTTGTAGGTAAGATTAGCGTCGACAACTTCGACCTCCACTTCTACCATCTTCCCTTCCAAGGAGATGGGCAACCATTGGAGGATACCATAAGGACAGGACTCTCTTCCATCAAAGGCTTCTAATGTCGTAGGAGACTGGCTCAGTGTTGGAGAACCAATAGCTTTCCAGCAGGCGACAGACATGATGCAAGTTGAGGCACCCTCATCAATGACTGTACGATGAATCGTTTTACCATTGATGATGACCTGTATAAGGAAAGCGATTTGGTGAGGCAGTCTCAGCGTATAGCCCTCGAGATCAAAAGAAATCAAATCCGAGTCAGCCGGGTCTATGCCACCGATGGCCGATAGCAAGGACTTCCTCTGGGAGGGGCAACTCTGGAGCACTTCTAAAGCGGACATAGCAGACGGAGCCTGAGCTAAGTCCTCAACGATGCTGTAGTGCTGGGCAGCACGAGCATTAGGGTTGTAAGAAGACTTCCGGAGTACACCTTTTGGAGGGGGTCGGATAGTCGTCTCAGTGCTAGGTCTTTCGATGTGGAGTGGACCAAAACTGGACGGAGGAGCGCTGGAGGGGACCTCCGGCTCTTTCCCGGCATGAGATGGATATTCTTTTGCTCGAGTAGTGACATGGATGGGAATCGTCCCAGCCATAAATACTTGAGAGCCGAATGAAGAAGAGGGTTGCGATGGATCTACCACCATTTGAGTTTGCTGTGAAGGGAAAGGTTCTTTAAGCACAGCAGGAGTCCTAGGAGCACCTTTCAACAATCGACTAACTTCGGACCGCCTAGGGCAGTCTTTAGTGTAGTGATCCTCATCACAGATAAGACAAGGATACTTAGGTTTACGTTTGGCTCCTTCCTCGGGTGGAGGTTTAGGGGAGTCCTGTTTGGGCTGTTCGGATTTATTCTTGGCTTTCCCTTTCTTTTTCCCTTTCGAGGATTTATCCGCCGTGGTGGACTGGACGGCGTTAACCTCGGAAGTGTTTCCAGAATTAGATTGACCCTGAGAAGTGTTTCCATTAGAAGCATTTTTTTTTCTTCCCAAGGTTCGCGGATGATTTCTTTGAAGATGCATTTACAGAGCCAATAACACCGTCAACATATGGTTTTGGCGGAGCTTTGGATGTTCCGGGTCTCGGGGCGTCTGGCAATAATCATATAAAGTACCTGACTGAGAATAAACTAAGTCGAGGTACTGAGCACGCGCGATAGCTTGCTCTTCAGTTACACAAGCTCCCATGGCAATGTCTCGCGCGATTGCAGGGACAAAGGAGGTCGTGAACCAATCGGTTAGGAGCTGATCAGGAATCCAGAACTTGATCAAGCAACGACGCCGTCTCCATTCATGTATATGATCGGATATATGCGTGGCCGTGTCCTGTTTGGGAGACGTAAGGAGATGTGTCCCTGTCTCATACCGAATGGGTAACTGAAAATGAGTTAGGAATGCCATAGCCAGCGAGTTGAAATCTTGAAATGTTCCGCGATTCAACTCAATATACCACTTAGCGGCTGAGCCGGTGGGAGTCCTTTGAAAGAGGCGGAGCCGGATGGAGTCATCAAGCCATGAATTGGATGAGCACCAAAGGTGATAGGTCATGACATGGGCTTGAGGGTCTTCACCAGCTTTGCCATCGAATTTTGGGCAATCACCGAGTATTTTAGTTGGAACTGGTGGCCAATATGGATTATGAAGAATGGGATCATTCGTCAACTTGGACACATCTGGGAGTTCCAACGTTGCTAAGAAAGGAAACTGAGGGTTAAAGGACATTTGTGGCTGTGGAAGAGAGGTAGTACCAGGGTTCCAACCAGGTGGTGGTTGCCCCCATGGACTTTGTCCGGATGGGCCTGGCCCATAAGGGTTCTGCCCATAGGGATTTTGCCCATAGGGGTTCTGTCCATATGGATTCTGTCCATAAGGATTCTGTCCATATGGATTCTGTCCATAAGGATTCTGTCCATAAGCAGATAGTTGACCCTGGGTCTGCCCCCCAGCACCCCATGGATTAGCAACTTGACCTGCAGGTGCAACGTATTGTTGCTGATAATTCTGGTAAGGAGTGACCTGCATTTGTTGATAATTTTGATAAGGGGTAAATTGAGTTTGCCCCTGGGGTTGCTGGTAGCCATGCGTTTGCTGAGCTCCATACTGAGCCTGATAAGAAGGTTGCGCTTGGTAAGAAGGTTGGGTCGTGGCCCACCTTGCATTTGATAACCAATTTGAGTTTGGGGCCCAGAAGGATGTCCTTGAACAGGTTGAGCTTGGACCATCTGGCCGGAAGGTTGGCCTGGTTGGGTTTGGGACGGACCTGTTTGCCCAGAAGGATGAGCTTGCTAGGTACCAGGTTGTCCTTGAGCAACCAAGGGTTGTCCTTGCGGAACAGATGGTTGAGCGGGCTGGACGGCCGGTTGACCTTGAGGTTGGCCAGCCTGTCTAGAGGGATGACTAGGTTGGGCAGTGGGTTGGCCCTGTTGTGCAAAAGGTTGACCCCCTTGCCCAGAAGGATGACTAGGCTGGGCAGTGGGTTGGCCCTGATGTACGTAAGGCTGCCCCCCCTGCCCAGAAGGGTACCCCTGTTGGACTGTCGGTTGACCTTGTTGAATATAAGTTTGTCCTGCTTGTCCAGAGGGATAACCTTGCTGGATACCAGGTTGACCTTGTTGGATGTAAGGTTGTCCTGGTTGTCCAGACGGGTAACCTTGCTGGGTACCAGGTTGCCTTGGATAACCAGAAGGTTGAGTCAGATAAGTAAAAGATGGACCACCAGCGGCCGAAGGTTGTCCCTGATAGGGTTTTCCTTGTAGGCCCCTAGGTTGTCCTGGGTAAGACTGGCCATAATATTGCTGCCCTTGGGGGTTTTGCACATAAGATGGCTGGCCTTGGTTAGGCGGTCCCTGTGGCTGTGCAGGCCTTACTTGGCCCCCATGGAAAGTGGTGGTGTTCCAAGTAACGGATAATGGTACCAAAACCTCAACAATAGGTTGAGTAGGCAAGGGTTAAGAAAGTTGAAGGTATTGACCAGCAGAATCGTAATAATAAAATGGACCTTGCGCATTCGGATCCTGAACAGCTTGTCCATAGGCATCATATGGCCCCCCTCCTGGGACGGGACCAGAAGAGGGTGGTGCACTTTGTGCAGGATGGATAACTTTAGGTGTGTGTGTCGGATGGCCGCTTCTCACTTGACCGTGAGGGGGACCAGCACCAGTGTTCAAAGTTGAAGACGTTGTAACAGTACTAACAACCGGAGTTGAATGTGCTACACAAATAGTCACATTCGTCGGAACTGAAGTGACAGGTGTAGTGTGGACTTGTGAAACAAAAGATCCCGAGGTGGGGGTGATGTGGGGGTCCCACATACTCGAAGCAAGGATCCTGGCACTTACTTTATCCCTCAACGACTTGTAGCATAGGGGGAGCGGAGAAGTAACTGGGATAGGAGTGTCGATATTCAACAAAACAGGTGTCTCACTTACTCTAGGAGATGTCTCATCCATGTGAGAGGTAGACATTGGAGACGAAACACTAGGGGGGGTAAAAGGAATATCATCCTCGTCAGGCTCCCAGATGGGGTTCCAATTGATTTCGTAATCCTCGTCGCCTGGGGCTCGAGAGTTGATCGGTTGGATACTCGGAATAACAGGAAGAGTATCACTCACAACCGGTACCTCAGAAGCAACGAAAGACGGAGACCCTTGATCACTCAGAACGGGAGTCAATGGTTCAACCAGGATGATAAACTTCAAATAAGACCTAAGGGAATCTAACAATAAAGGACCCTACTCAAACTAACGCACACAAGATCTAACCAGGTAATGTTAATCGTGGCCAAATAAATTTTAAGACGCAAAGACACAACTTGACCTTTTCATGTTTTAAGAGTCGAGAAAAGGACAAAAAGGTGACTCTAGTCACCTTCGAATGTTTTGTGAGCCCGAAGTGACAAACTTCTCAAGTGAGCCTTTTCTTTTAAGGAGTCTAAAAAGGATCAAAAGTGACAACTCTGGAGAACTAGGCAAAAGGGTTTACCAAACAAATCTGTAAAACTGCATATACACCTTGGTAATCATATGAAAACCAAGGACTTCCCGTACGGCAGTCAATCTTCCCGAATGCTGTGTTCGGTGCGTTACGGCTTGTAAGGCGGCAGACACGGCTTCCTATGGATAAAGGATGATAACCTAGTGGGGTCTCCCCTATATACGCGACGGTACGTGGGAGCTCAAGTCCGTGCTAGACCACTATCGAGTCACAAAAGGAGGAATCACCCAACCGTAATGTGAAACAACAGTTACTAGGTTTAACGACGCCGGAGCACGTCTCTAGCCTAGACCTCTAATCAGTGAGCGTTATGTTCCAATGCGTTTTTAAGTTCATTCAGTTCATTTTATGGTTGATCTTTAGTTAAGTTTCAATTTCCAGGTCCTACCGTATGTAATCTCTCACAATTCCCTAAATTCAAACTATATCCCAAAGAATATCATTTCGTTCGATGAATGCTAACTACGAGAGAGTTGAGAATTTTTCAAACAAACAAAATGACTACAAACAATCAAAAACCACTTCAATGCAGCTAATGGCAATAAACGAAACTTTTTCCTTGTTTTAAATCACTAATCAATGAAAAGCTTCTAATTTCAATTAGCTAATTCAACGCAAAAGAGATTGTTCGTTTTCTTTTCAATGGCAAAGTGCACTAAACAAATTTTGAGAGATAATAACACCGAGCAAAAGAGACAAATTTCTCTCAATGAGAATACAATCAAATCCCCAAAACACCAAGATAGTCCTTCAAATCAAGAGGAAAACACAAAGACCTCTATGAGCTATGTAATCTAAGCCCAAACGAACTCAAGCGAAAATCCAAGCGGAAAAGAAACAAATCACTTGAATATCAATAAAAGGTTTTGACAACTACTGAGCAAGTGCAAAAGTAATCACAAAGTCGACTGGACGATCAAAGAACCCAAGACTCCTACGTAAGGCTCGATGCACAAAGCCACTAGATGCCCTAGGGCCAAAATGCGAAATCGATAGAAAGAGGCAAACACCCGAAGGATGGAGGTCTAAAACCAATCAAACAAGGATCAAAAACACTCCAGTAATTGAAAAACACGTGGCAAGATACCAATCCAAGCTCAGAGGGCTCGAAAACAAGAAAACTGGAAAAGTTGACAGGCCTGGCGCGACTGTCAGGCTGCAACTTGCGCTTTTAGGGGATTGGCGCGGGTTGTCTTTGAGCAACTTGCGCCTATTGGTGTGACTGTAAGGCTAAAAATCACACTAATCAAGTTTGCTAAATCAAAACGAAAACAAGCAATCCAGGGCTTGAAAACAGTATCCAGGTAGACCAAGAAGCAAGAGACAGCAAGAAATCTGACCCAGAAAGCTATCTAAGCAATCAAACGAGAAACCAAAGAGACAAGACTCCCCAGTGGAGTCGCCAAATTGTTGTGGAGGTAAATCCTCTCTGTGGATAGAGACGATCCCTACTAGCCCAGACCGGGTCTAGCAATAATCACACAATGCTATCACGCAAGTTCCTAATTGCAAATAAAAAGTGGATGGTGAGAACCTACTTGGATTCCAACGCTAATGTTCGTAGAAGAGACATCGCTCTCGCTCCTTTGCCTCAGCCGGTCACGATCCCCACTATCTCCGTGATTGGACACCTGCACATGCAAAGAATAACACGAATACAAGCATAAAATCTAGTAGATGCAATTATATATCAGTCAGAAAAGATATAACTCAACATCAAACATAAGACAATGAGAGTGGAACCATAATGATAGTCATCTATTATTGATAAATAACAAAGAAGAATACAACCATTGTTCTGACGTCAAATCCTCCTTTGGTTGGGTATTCAGCTACACAAGTCTTGCAAAGCTTGTTGGGATGGGGAACAAGCCTCTCTCTCTTTGGGTGACAAGAATCTCCTTACTTAGATTTGGCCTTATGGGTGCAAAGAAGGCTCTTGCAGCTTCAAACTCTTGAACTCCTGGTATTCTCTATCACTATGCTGGAACTACTGACTAGAACTGGAACTGGAACTAGCTTGCTCAAGGCATAGAGGCAAGCTTTTATAGATAGAGAGGAAAGAGATAGGATCAACCACATTATTCATGGGATTGGCTTTATCATTTGGAAACTTCCATGAAAGGTGGCAAACCACTTCCCTTCTATGGAGATTCGAAGCCACACCATCCTAGCTCAACATAGATTCAGTTGGTGAATGGGTTAAGGAGAACCTTCGGAAGCTTGTTCGTTGAAAACTTTACTCAATTCGGTTGGCGCGAGTGCGACTCTGAGACAAAGCGCCAATGGCACACTCTCTTTAGAGTATTTCCCTCATTGGCGCGGGTAGTGAACTGTGGACCCGCACTAATGCAAAAAGAGATGTTTTCATGGGTATTTTGCAGGAGATGTCTTCAGGGCATATGAAGCTCATACTTAGAGGAATATGATGCAAGTGGTTTCAGGTCATGTCACTTCTCACAGGTCCCAGAATGAGTCCTCCAGTGTGCGGATGAGGGGTAACAAGGACGGTGACAAATGGTGACAAATTGTTGTGTAACACAAAGCTTAGATCACCCAACACTATGATGTTGTCTCAAGAAACCAACAGCAATTCCTTACAAGATGAAAAATTCCAGCCTCTAGATCTCTGGGATGAGGGATCCATATATAGATATCTGTAAGGGAGATGAGTCAGCTTGTGATTTTATTAGTGTCTTCCCTCTGATAGTTCTTTCTTCCACTTGGAGATTGATGATCTCTTACTCATCCTTGGTCGAATTCAGAGAGGCAAGTGTCACAGGAGAAGTTTCTGGAAGATTCCATGCCTCTCCACCTCACAAATTGACACTGCCATTTGTCACTTCTCGCCCATTGCACCCCATAGAAGGGATTTTTGAAATGCAACGCACCCACAGAGTGTACTTAGATGAGATGCAACGCACTTTGCCTATGGAGCAGCTGAAATGATCCTGTTTTGACCAGTTCTGAGCAGTTTTTCATGGAGAACTTCTGGGAGAAATTGTAATCAGTTGACCTTGTTCCTTTAGGGGTTATAACAACACTTTTAGGGACTTAGGAGCCCTTGGTTTATGGACATTTTATGCTTGGGGTTGCAGTGCCCAAAAATGTCTATAACATTTGCCCCTTAAAGCATGAGGTCGTTAATCTTTTGATGCCGAGTGAAATGCTTTATTATGAGGATCCGAAGTTCTTTCAAGCTGGGAGGAGACCTGTAATAAGATACAATACATTATCTTCATAATATTTTCATGATCTAGCTGAGGCGCGCATTCCCATGCTCAGCTTTATAAATTCATTTTCATGTACATAGGACAGACAATCGTCTGAGTGTAGACTGATGATTCTGGTAGAGCCATCATCCCTTTGAATAGATGATTATCTGTGCAGCAATGATGTACATTTGATGTCTTTATTTCCCTGAATATATATCGCAGCCCGGATGGATGAAACTAGATCCGGGGTCTTCAATCTCGTTCGATCTTCACTCGAAGTACAAGTCTATCCATGTGAGAGATGTTCTGGAGTCGAACATGGAAAGACATCGCCTGATTACCAGCCAATGATGTAAGCTATTAACAGGTGCAAGAGGAATCACCGATAATGATAATGACCCTCAAGGTACTGCAGTACAATTCACATGGTGTGAATAAAGGACTTGGCGTCGAACACCACGTAAAATCTTTCGGTCGAAGGTCATTGATGTAAACCTGTCGCCGGAAGTGAGAAACTTGCCATTGAGGCATGCAAGCTTCAAATTACTGAACGGGGTGTTCCTAGATCGACTTCTTTGATAATGAGTTGATGTCGACAAGAATCGATCCGTCATAGGAGGGCCTTAATGAATCCCACATCAATGACACGGAACGGAGAAAATGATTTAATGGAGGTGAAAATGATCTGGTTATATAAGGTTCAGGGTGGCGGTCATGAAAGAATGGAGTGTAAATGTATTGCAGCGGGTGAGACACAGGTGAATTCTCTGAATGACTTCTCTTGAACATATCGGCGACACTGACGTGATGGATTGGTAGCATTAACCCCAAATGTGGATGGTGTGATGGGACCATGGTGATGTGACCGGTGAATGAAACAACCCAACCCGACTTGGATGCAAAGTGAAAGTGTCATGTTCAAGAGCGACTTGCTACCAACAAAGTTTCTTCAAGTTTTCTTCCCAATTTTTCCCCAGTCATTGCTGACCAGTACCTCTTTATTTTTGTCAAGATTGAGGAGGATAAAATATGCTTGTTCTATAATTTTCCCTTCGGGCAAACCCATCGCTATGTTTCAACGAGCCTAGCGATAGTGAAACTCGTTCTTGTCTACTATGGACAAGTTTGTCGCTATTAGGTTTTAACGAGTTTAACGACAAAGATAACTCGGTCCTTTTCATTTTTAGAGAGTCTGAAAAGGGACGTAAAGGAAACTCCAAAATTCCTTTTTCGTCATCTAATCCCTTAAGTCTGAAAAAGTATAAAACAATACAGAAGGGATGAACTTTCGATACTTTTAACGAGCCGAATAAAACAAGTGCTCGATCTTTTTGTGTAATAATCCCTCAGGTCCAAAAAGATTAAAATCTAAAGGAGGGATAGCACTTCCGGTCCCTTTAACGAGCTGGAGAGGCCAATGGCTCGGCAATCTTTTCATATTTTATGAGTCAATTGAAAAGAGCTTAAAGGAGACTCGTTTTTTGAGGAAAGAGTGATAAAAATAGGGTAGCAGCTGATTCCAGGTAAGGTTTGGAATTTTCCAATCACTGCAGTGTTACAAGGATGGCTATTGGGATCACTCTTCGTAGCTGTTCTTCAAAAGGGGTAAACAATCAAATGGAGGTGAATGATCGGCCAATACAGAGTGGAGGTGATGATGAGAACACGACCAAGGCTTTAAAGGCTGAAGTACTACATTGACGATGGTTATTTGCGGGAAATAGTTCATTTTTTAATGAGCTTAAATGCGGGGAGAAACATTTGCTCATGACTTATGTTTATTTTTTAACGAGCTTGAACTATGTGCTAAAACTGCTCAATTAATCCAGTCGTAAAATAAGAATGTCTCATATATGAAAACGACAATTTTTAGAGTTTTTCCCCACATCCTTTCTTTATGCAAGTTAGGAAACGACCAATCCTACGAGTTTAAAGGGTTAGAGGACCTACAAATTTAAAAAATAAATGGTCGCTCTTCGCTTGCATGCCAAAAGGTTTGCATGCCCCCAGGTATAAAATAAAGCTTCAAGGTCACCTTTCATTCTACCGACAAAACATTTGTTTTATCAGGAAAGGTCTACCTCTTTCAGGTTACCAAAGATTGTTCTATTCACACCGCAAACAAAACACTTCTTCGGTGATGTCTACCGAAATAGAAAAAGGTGAGACAATCCACTCACATAACTTTGATGAGGGAATCTTATTCCAGTCTAACCCCCTTTTCCAATCATGGACGGGAGTACAGACTAGTCATATATCTCTCGCGGAAACCTACCCTATACCCGAAGTTTTCCTGCCGAAGCAGACCAGGGTGCATGCCCCCTGGGTTTCAATCATGTCCCCTGAATCACTCGCGCTCATCAGGTGGATGGACTGGAGATTGATGAGACATTCTTTGTGTGAAAAGACCATTTAGGGATGGTATATGACTATTTGCTATGTGTTATCTGGGAAATGAAAGCTGGTCTACGAGCTTGACCACTCTTCCTTCGTGCGGAAAACACATTACTCTAAAGAGTGATGAGACAATGGCTCCCATGCAATAAATATAGTCTCATCCAAGGAGTAGATTATAATCCAGGGGTCCTTGGACTACCATTACGTTCATATGAATGGTTTTCCCTCTCAATGTTATGGGCACATTGGGAAGGATCCCTAACGGTCGACTGGTTCCTTTGTCAAAGCCTGTTAGATTTCTCATCTCAGGAAAAAGCGATGGCGAACCAAGCACTTTCCAAGCAGTCGAGGAAAGGATACTCACAGAAACCCCTTCATCTATGATGGTAACAGCCATAACCATTCTATATACTTGAGCAATAATTCGGAATGGTACACTAGCCGGTAAACGGGGTCTGCCTAGTTGATTCCAGTCGAAGGAAACAACTAGGTTGCTTGGAGGTGGGACCGAATAGATGGTCGGGTACGATTCTGACGAACTTCCTTCCTGCGGTAAAGGAATGGGTAAATTGCCCCCATGTTCATCGAAGTCTGTGCTTACGAAAAGAATTTGGATGGTGTCATCCTTATTCTCTTCTGTGACTGTATCATCTGAAGATGGAACCTCTGAAGGCAAGACCGGGTCAACTGCCGCCTCAACCTTTTGACTTTCGTCTGGTATGGGTTCAGATGGTTTGTCTTCAATGATAGACGCTTCGGCTGACCACCTGGGCGGGTCAGCCGGATTTTCAACTAGTGACAGACTCGGCAAGAGTTTTTTATATCCAGGAGGAAGTCGTAACGGTGAAACCGGACGATCGTCCAAAACTCTTTTAGCCTCGTCTAAGAAGGGACAACGGTGGATGGCATGATCGCCTTCGCACAGTTTACAAGGAAATCTATATTTTCCTTTTTGTCCTGGGGCTTCACTTTCACTAGTCAATGGTGTGTTTTCAACATGATCATCAGAGGTTGACGACACCGGGTTTTGCAAACGAGGAGACCAGTCCCTTAAGATTTGAGGGATGCAGGGACAATCTCGATGATAGTGGTCTCCTTTGCAAATGACACATGGCGACTTAGGCCTGGTCGGTGTAGTGTGTGGATTTTCGCTAGACGACGCTTGGTTTCCCCCTTTCGCTTTTGGCTCCTTCTTCTTCTTCTCTTTCTTCTTCTTTTCCTTCTTCTTCTCAGGTACTTGATTTTTGGCTTTACCAGCCCCATCAAGCGAAGAGGAAGGAGGAGAGGAAGAATTGGAGGAAGTAGAAAGTTGGTGGGTAACTCTGGATTCGTCTAGTTGTTGACTTGATTGTTCAAGAATTGCGGTGTTCTGAATGACAGAGGTTGAGAAGAGCCATACGGGCAAGCCGATTGTCAATCCTGGAAGCGACAATGTTGCCATATGGGGTGCACCAACATCTCCCCAAGAGGAGAAGGGAATAGGATTTCCTCCAAGGGGAATTCCTTGGTTGGTGGATTCCATTTTCTCAACCTAAGATCAACGTAGGAAAGGGTGATGATTATTCCATTTAAAATAAATTTTAGACGCTTTGACACAACTTGTTTTTTCAATTTTAAAGAGTCGAGAAAAAACAAAAGATGACTCTAGTCGCCTTCGATTTTTAATGAGCCTGAAGTGACAAGTGCTCAGATGGACCTTTTCCGTTAAGGAGTCTGAAAAGGAACGAAAGGGACTGCTCTGGAAATCTAGGCAGAGGGATTACCAAACCAATCGCAAAACTGCAGAATACTTTTTACGGTACGGCAGTCAATCTTCCCGAATGTTGTGTTCAGTGCATTGCGATCGATAGGGCGGCAGACACGGCTTCCTATGGATAAAGGATTAAGCCTATTGTGGTCTCCCAAAATATACTCGACGGTACGTGGGAGCACAAGTCCGTACTGGCACTTATCGTCTCAAAGTATAGGAATCACCCAACCATCAGTGACAACAACAGTTACCAGGCTTTACGACGCCGGAATACGTCTCTAGCCTAGACTTCTAGATGTTGTGCGTTAGGTTCCAAAGCGTTGTTAGATTCATTAAATTTATTTTATAGTTGATCTTGCTTAAGAAATTTGCCTTTCAGGTTCATCGCGAGATGTAGATGTACAATTCCTAAAATGAAATCTAAGATGATAAACAGTCTTTTATCTTCTTTGTGCAATGAAAATCCTAGCTACTAAGGAAAGAGAGACAATATTCTTTCACAAAGAGCAAAGAGCACACACTAAATGCACTGTCCTAAATCAAACCAATCAAACAGTCTAAATGCAAATGCACATGCATGTATTTTTTTTCGGCTTTCTTAGTATGTGAATGATAAAAAGAAAGCTAATGCGCAAATCTGAATTACTTTTCAAGCGACAATTACTAACAAGTTTCTTTTCAAAATCAAAAATGGAGACAATCACAACACTTTACGATTCGGAAATGAATACTTGCTTTCGACACTAGAAAAACTACAAATTCAGACCAAATACAATAGTAACAGGGTAATCGACTATCAAGAGCAACCAAACTCTCTCCTATGACTGAAAACGACACTTGCGACACTTTCAAATCAAGGAACGATAGTACAATTACGTTACTTTTTGCAAAGGAGAACTGAAAATGACTCAACAAATACACAAAAACATTTACAATTCTTTTGCACAATGGAGGCAGAATATCAGCAAGGAAAGGGGTTTCAAACAGAGATATATTGATTACAAATAGCAAAACTCATGAATAGAACTGAAAAGAATGAACACAGAAACCAAAACTGAGGAACAATGCCTAGTCTGATCAGCGCACCTGTAACACAGTGAACTTGAAATGCAGTGCACCTACTACACTCGGGAAGTGCGCTGAATTTCAGATTCACAGAATAGAGCCTGCGCTGGGCCAGAGACGAGACTTTGCTTGGGTTCCGGGTCACAGTTTTCAGTTCAGTTCAGGGGTTTTGGCCGAGCAAATGGTAATCAGTAAACCAACAATCAGGGGTAGATCTAAGGAGGTTACTGGAGCTACCACAGGGGCAATTAGAGAGTTTGTAAATCAGTTGTTTAATTCATAAACAAATCCCAGAGATTGACTGAAGTGGCATTTATCTACTTTGAATTTGCATAGCAAATGCAGTTCGAAAGCTACCTGGCTCGACTTCAGGCTCCGTCTATAAGTTTATAAAATAAACAACAAGGAAGATAAACAAACAACCTAGTCGCTCCCCAGCGGAGTCGCCATTTTGTTACAGGGAAAAGTGTCTACACAGAACTACTTATCCCACTAAGGTGTGGTAGCTACCTTAGAAACAAACAAAGTAAAGCTACTTTCGTTTTTCCTTTATGAAATATAGATGAGAGAAGAACAAAGGAGACCAACCTCTGTCTTGCGCTTATCTCCTAGTTTGATTCCTCTCTCTCCTGATAGTCCTTCGCTACTTGCTTCCTTGTACACCCAGCTTCACAGAGTACCTGTAGGATCAAAGTAGCATAACACTATACAAGAACATGGATCTATAATCATAAACAATCTAGGATCAGATGTAAATTTACCATACAAATGCATAAAACATAAATGACACAAGAGTATGGAGGAAAACTTGAATAGCTTTTATTGATAATCAAGAAAGAGCCAAGAGAGTTACAACCAGTTGTTCTGACCCAGCATCATCCTCTCAGCAAGTAAGCCCTTCTTCACCTCATACAAATCTTAGATCACCCAACACTATGATGTTGTCTCAAGAAACCAACAACAATTCCTTACAAGATGCAAAATTCCAGCCTCTAGATCTCTGGGATGAGGGGTCCATATATAGATATCTGTAAGGGAGATGAGTCAGCTTGTGATTTTATTAGTGTCTTCCCTCTGATATTTCTTGCTTCCACTTGGAGATTGATGATCTCTTACTCATCCTTGGTCGAATTCAGAGAGGCAAGTGTCACAGGAGAAGTTTCTGGAAGATTCCATGCCTCTCCACCTCGCGGATTGAGACTGCCATTTGTCACTTCTCGCCCATTGCACCCCATAGAAGGGCTTTTTGAAATGCAATGCACCCGCAGAGTGTACTTAGGTGAGATGCAATGCACTTTGCCTATGGAGCAGCTGAAATGACCCTGTTTTGACCAGTTCTGAGCAGTTTTTCATGGAGAACTTATGGGAGAAGTTGTAATCAGTTGACCTTGTTCCTTTAGGGGTTAGAACAACACTTTTAGGGACTTAGAAGCCCTTGGTTTATGGACATTTTATGCTTGGGGTTGCAGTGCCCAAAAATGTCTATAACACTTATCAACCATATTTGCAAGTTCTACTTTGATATCTTTTAGGACGTGGTCATCCCTTGCTCTTTTTTCTTTGGCCCATTTGATTATTTTGTATTTAAGACAGAGCAGCTTTTTAGCAAAAGCTTCAGTGTGTGTCTGTCCGGGAGTAGGGGGATGAGCTTTCTAATAATCAGTAACCATATTGGTATACCCCTCATCCTTGAGCCAGGTAGAGTTGAATTTATAAGGGATTTTGGCTTGCGATCAGCACTTGTGAATTCCAGGTATATAGTGGAGTGATAAGATAAGCCTCTTGAACCCACCCATTGTCTGTACTGAGATAAATGACCCAAAATAGCTTCTTTAACAAGGAACCGATCCAGTCTTCTGGCAAGCATAGCCTCTCTAGTCCTTTGATTACACTAGGTAGGTTCAAGCCGAGCCATATGAATATCAATAAAGTGATGGTCCTCCAACAGTGAACTGATGGGATCATATAGAGGGTCAAATTCGACATTATGACCCCAAGATTCCAAATGGCCAATATATAAATTAAGATCAACTCCAAGGATGATGTTATCAGCTTGCATGTATGAAGTATTGAGTAGGTTTTCCAAAAAAGTAGCCCGATTAATGCAGGGACCATAGACATTGATAATTCCCTCCCAATATCGAAGGTATATATGTTTGCCCCAATGATACCATCCCCCCCCCCCACCCCCCAAATATTGAGAAGCTTTACAATCTGAGGGTTATAACCTAATGCAATGCCTCCATATTGTCCTCAGACATCAAGTGTATGAAAGTTCCAACCAGGGATAAGTAACTCAAGGGAGGGAATGATATGGTCACTAAGTGCAAGAGTTTCCTGTAAGTAAAATATATCCACCTTCTCAAGTTCAAGAAGTCTTCTAAAGGCTAGTTTTTTTGTAGGACTAGCCATCCCACGACAATTGAAAGATAACCACTTCATGGAGAACCGGGGGGAGAGGTCAATGCTATAAGGACCTTATCAATGGGTAATTGTCAGCCATGAGCTACATCCAATCCATCTTGGATGATAGCCTTAGATATATTGGAATGTCTGCCTTTGGGAGTTTTGATGGACATGGAGGAGGGTACAATACCAGTGCCACAACAATCTTTGGGTGAGGATTTGACTAATTATTGGAGGAGGTAAGGATGACTCCAACGGGAATCATTAGAAGGCTCAGATGAGGGAGTAGAGTGTGGGACATCAGGGATAATAGGAGGAGTAATAGAGAAAGTGGGGGGAGAGGATACCAGGGGGCAAGTAATAGGATGGTGGTCAAATGCAGGTGCAGAGATGCAATGCGAAATGGATGCACAAAGATGAGATACATATATAGAGGCAGTAAAAAGAGGAAGAGTAGAGTAATAAATACAAGAAGTGTTGGCAACAATGGCTTCAAGTGATCTGGTGATGCGAGGAGAGGAAGGGTGAACAGGTTCCTTTCTCATTCCATGCATCTGTGAGGATGTCTTCGGTGGGTGAACAACAACCTTTGTAGGTCTCTTGACCAGTGGGCTTGTTGGAATATCCGCTACAATGTGATCTGGTTGTGATATAGAATCAAAAATGGAAGCGAGCAGAGGGAAATCATTGTATAAGTGCCCAATTTTATGGCACAGACGACATCTATAGGGTACCCCCTCGTAATCTAGTATTTGGATGTGACATGTGTTCCTCCATTGAATCTGTAAATTTTCCTCCAAACCTTCTCGCATATCCAAGTGCACTAGGATGTGATCCATTGCCATATTCCTAGTGATGATGTATGATTTATCATAGTCCAGAAAGGTCCCCAAGGCATTACCAATTCGCTTAAAGACGTCCTCGGACCATAAATGAAGTGGAATTCCACAGAGACGAACCTAGATTGGGCCAGCCCCCAGATGCTCATATTCCAGGTCAAATAGAGGAATCCATCTCTTGAGTAATATCGGTGTCGGCTCAATGTGCCAATACTTTGATAGGACCCAGGGGATGTATTCAAGTCACTGGAAACATAGGGCGAACCAACCTCAAGATAAAGTAACCATAAAAGTAATTTCATCAAGCACATAGCCCCAAATTTCCAAAATCCATTGTCTCAATTGAGCAGTAGTATAAGATCGACCCCGAACTCGACCGACCAATACCCTATCAGCAATGTCGAGCACATCACCCATTTCAAGGTCATCACCAAAAGTTAGTGAAATCTTCCTTCTCCTTGCCTTAATTCCTTTGAACTTCTTAATGGTCTTCGCTAGCTTGCCAAAGGGTGGGTTAACAGAGGGTTCAGAGGCAATACCTAGTCCTGTACTAGCCCTAGGTGCTTCTCCAAAATCAGGTGGCGAAAGTGAAGTGCCTTCAAAAAAACCAGATGTGGAAGGCTTGGTAACCAGAGGAGTGGGGACAGTGGTGGAATGATTCGATGTAAGAGGGCAATGGGGACCCAATTCAGGTGGGTTAGATGGGAAAGGGGTCGCAGAGGTGGGAAAATTCGTGAGATCTGGTGAGAAGGAGGATGAGGACGGGTCTAAACAGGATGCAAAGAACTGAAACAAAGCTGGAGAGGGTTGAGAATAGTCAGAGCTTGGAAAACAAAAAGAAGTGTTCGTTGAACCAGATTTCGGCAGCGATGATGATGAAGGACCAACCGACGACACAAAATGCTGAGCCCGGGGACAGGGATCAAAAAATATGGGAACTAAGAAAACCCTAGGGTCACTCTCCAACGTCGTAGGGAGCTGTAGGGAGATGTTTGAGGATGTGATCGGCAGTTGTGGAGGAGAAACCATCCAAATATGCACAGATTCATAAGGATCTTCAAAATAGTCGACCATATCCACCTCCATCTCAGTCGAAAGACAACGAAAGGAGGTCCGCACAAAAACCGCGATGACCTATAGTTGCCCAGAGAAGTGTCTCGATGTGTGCCCTATGTGCCAGAATAATGGAAGATGGACGGTGCCAGCAAAGAGCTACAGTCAGCTAAGGAAAGAGAATATGTACCTAACCCCAGATGCGAGCAGTAGATGCCCTAGCAGAGAGCGATCGGGTTCTAGAGCCCTCCATGTGCCTCTTACGTGTATCTCTTATTTATGAACATGACAACATTTTATAAAACATTTAGTGTTCATATTTTTTAGTAAAGCATACCATTGATATTGATGAGTTCATTCTAAGAGAAGCGAATACACAAAATTCTGAATTTAAATCAAACACAAAGACTTCTCATTCACAAGTTGTCTTTCATTTCATTTCATCTCACACTTATTATTCATTATCTTATCATTTATTTGATGATTTCAGTTCTCAAGAAAATTTTCATATCCACTAGATTTTCATTTTGTAGGGCTGGAATTTAATGAAGTGCAAGATTATATTAATTTACATATAAAAAAATGACAGCAACTCTTTGTAGGAATCTAAGTCTTATCAACCTTCCATATGGGAAGAAGGAATTTCTATAGAAAATACATTTCATGAAATCTTCTAATGACTCAATTACATTTATGGTCAGTGGAGAATCTTTCTCTTTATGTAAAGAACTAGGCTAGATTGAAATCTTGAATCAAACAAATAATGTTAATAGCTATCATCTTATTAATAATAATTTATCTTATAAGGATGATAACTCGTATACATTATTTGGTCCAATTACGAATTCATAAAGGCCTGTCAAGAATATGAGACACTTCGATTGCAACCGATGGTAATGTCAAGTTCTCATGGCCCTGCTACGATCTTTGAAATAAATCACACCAAAATTTTTCCATAAGATATTCTTCATAGCAATTTTACCCAAAATCCTCACTCATATGTTGATTTCTTCCAATGTTTTTACATTAATCATTCTATATATCATGATAAATTAGAAGCTTGGTTAGAATAATGTTTTCACACAAGATTTTCTATAAATAAGAATGCTATTTTCTTTTAATAAGAATTTATATATGACTACAATATCTCATATATTTAATGGTTTATGTTGATATTCTTATTATTTTAGTATTGATGGTTACTTTATAAATTAGTGGAAGAATATACATTATTTGATCCAATTAATTTTCTTCAAATTGATTGAATTTAAAGAATAAGTGTTGAAGAATCTATCAAGATAATGAAAAATTGAAATCTCACCCAATAATTATCCCTTGTCTTCTTGCTTTATATTTCATAACTATTACCATCGATTTTAATATTCTTCCACAAAATCCAACACTTGCAATTGTACCATATAATTATTACCAGTTATTCTTTCATTTTTACCTACTATATTTTTTTACAAACTCTTTGCAATTAGCAATATATTTTCAACTTAATTTTGATCAATCAAATGAAATTTGGTTGGAAAAATCATTCTTGAAGAATTTTACATTGTATCGGAATGTTGATACTTTCCCTATTGTAAATAAAACAATTGATTCTAACATCTTTCTACATGATATGATGCATGAAGTTACTTCACATCACTCTCAGTAGATATCCGAATTTAATTCTAAGTAGATTATGCACCTAATATATGTTTGCTGATTGTAAAACTCCATATTCATACCTTTCCTATCCAATAATATGAGAATAGTATAAATTAAATTTTCGTATTTTGGATTCATTGTTGAATTTGATATGTCATAAACTAGGAGAATTTTACTTTTAATGCATTAGTTAAGTTATAAAATTTTACTTTTAAATTTGTTGCATGATCTTCAAAGCTTCGCGGTGCAAGTGACCCAATATTCTATGCCACAACTCATTGATGTCTCGACTTTGCACCTTCTCTGCTTTTGTGCTCAAAGTAGCACAGTCTTCTACCTCCAATTTGTAGAGGTTCTTCACCCAAACCCCAATCCGTTTCACTTGTCCTAAGGCTATGTGAGGAAGGAAAAGCTTTCCTTTGCTAAATATCACATCGTATCCACAGTCCTCCAACATGGAAACTAAAACCATATTCTTCTTCAACCCTAGACATACATGACATATTTTAATGTGAGAGGAGAACCAGACTCCCTCTGAAAGGGAACAGTACTGATGTCGGTTGCATTATACCTCCCATCATCTCCCATTTCGATGTGCATATGGAGGTCTCCTTCTCCTCCAAGTCATTGAAGAAATATTTATTGTTGGTCATATGGAATGAGGCTCCATTATCCAGATACCACACACTACCCATCATCGATGTCACCATGCAAGCAATGAGGGTGAAAGCTAGCTCGAATTTTGAAGCAAGACCTTCACCTGTCGCTCCTCCTAAGGGCTTCATGTCGGCCTTCTTGTGTGGACACTTCGTGGCATATTATCCAAACTCGTGACAGTGGAAACATTTAATCTTTGAGATGTCCTTCTTCTTGCTACCTTGAATAAAATCTAATTTGGAAAGCGATGACTTCCCTTTCCATTTCTTCACCTTTCCAGCTAAGGCACAATTTACTAGTTGATCACTGCATGCAGCACTACGCTATTAGACCTCCCACTAGTTCCTCCAACAGTTGGAACTAGTTGAACTGAATTAATTAATTACAACTCAAAATAAACTCAACCAGGGCTCTTATAATGTAGGAGACACTCTACATGACTCTAGTTAGACCCTCAACTCTACTTAACTAAGCCAGCTAAGTCAAATTAACTTTGTTAACGAATACAAGTTGTCATGAGATGTGGAATTACAATTTTTTCCCCAATTTAATTCAAGGACAAAATTAAATTAGAATTTTCTTGTTGCATTTTCAACAAAGGACATGTCCCGTGTTCCATATGTGAGTGCATTTGGTAGCTTGATGTATGCAATTATCTATACTAGACCAGACATTGCACATGTAGTGGGATATTGAGCAGGTTTATGTCAAAACCAGGGAAGGAGCATTGGATAGTAGTGAAACAGGTTTTCAAGTATTTGTGTGGCACTAGTGATTATGGTTTGTGCTACCAAGGAAAACCAAGATTAGACAAAGTTTTGGACATCCATAGATTTATTGATGCAGACTGGGCTAGAGATCTAGATCGGAGAAGATATATAGGTGGGTATGTGTTTAACCTACTTGGAGGAGAAATTAGTTTGATGATCAAGAGGCAGTTTGCAGTGGCACTTTCAACCACACAGGCAGAAAACATGGCAACCACTCATGCAAGCAAGGAAGTGGTTTGTTTGCAAATATTATGCTCAAGTATGGGGCTAGTACAACAAGTTATAAGGATAGACTGTGATAGCCAAAGTGCAATTTTCTTGGCAAATAACCTTGCTTACCATTCGAAGATAAAGCACATTGATGTTCAGTATCACTTTGTGAGGGATATGATTGAAGAGAAAAATGTGTTGCTGGTAAAGGTGGACACTTTGAATAATCTTATATATGCATTGACAAATTCGTGAGCACTGAGAAGTTTTCTTGGTGTAGAGAAACAATGGGAATTGCAGCCCTAGACCAATAACTAAGCTCTCTTGTGACCCCTTGTATGGAAAGAAAACAACAAGTGAGATAATTTTTTGTATGTGTTATGTTCTGTCCAAGGCTAGTTATACGTTTTGTACATTATGCGAGCACGACGGAGGAGTCACAGGGGGGTGACATAACTCCCCCTTGCACAGGGTCTAGGGCAGCACCCCGAGAAAGAAAAAAAATTGTGCAAACCCACCCATGGTTTTGTGCATGGGGTTTGCTAATGGTTTTGGGCATGAGGGTTTTCTTCCCATGGTATTTTGTAGATATGGTCAAGAGAACTATAGTTATGTTCTAATCTAGGGTTAGTGGCTTAGGGTTTATGAATGCTTTAGCATGTATATATGTGTGTGTGTGTGTGTGTGTGTGTGTGTGTGTGTGTGTGTGTGTGTGTGTGTGTGTGTGTGTGTATGTATGTATATGTATTGTAACATTGAAAGGAATATAATGAAAAATCAATCTGCTAGTCCCGGTTTTGGGATCTAGGGGAAAATATCTATGTATATTTGTTTTATGTTCATGAAATTGTATATTTTTTTGTTTTAAGAATTCATTTCCAGGTAAATTTTGTACAGGGTTAAAACCTTTAGGTTAATTATGTGAAACATTTCTCATATCGAAAAACTTATATCATTTTCAATTCACATTAATTGTTATGAATAAAAATATAATAAATAATGATTAATTAATAACTAGTTAATGAAAAGGTATGTCCCTAAGGACATAACCATTGGTGAAAAGATATATGCCTAGGGTATATAAGCATGCCCTCACCCTCATTGTAACCATCTCATATCTCATCAATTTTTATATCATATGCAATATACAATTACTATCCTATTATGGATGTTTACGTCTTCCAAGTCTTTTGGAGTACTTAAAATGCTATAATGAACCTTGTTAGTTCCATTGGTATGGAGTCTTTTGAAGATTACTCTGTTGCGTATACAAACTTTGTTCATTCCATTGGTATCAGAGCCACATTGGCAGATCCTGACCTTTGGCCATCAACTTGTCATCGCAACTAAAGTGTTTCACTACATGAGTTGGAGTATCTCCATTTTCGATCAGGCCCTTGGCAAATTACAAAAAAAAAGATGGAAAAAAAATTACAAAAGAAAAGAGTTAAAAAAAAAAAAAAAAGTCTTTGGCCATTGACATTTCAATGATTCTAGTAAAAAAAATAGTCTGATGTAAAATTTGAAGGAAAACATTCATATATATAAAAAGGTAATACATTATTGATAAAAAGTGCATTATAAAGTCAAAAGGGAATCTTAAGAGAAAGAAGAGTGATAAGATGATCTTGATTCTTCATTAAGTGGTTTACAAGCTCGTGGTTTTAACAACCCATGGTAATTGCCCATGGTATTTTCAAGGTAAAAGAAAAAAATAGGAATAAAAAATCTCTTTATGTGAATGGTAAGTTTTACTTTTTACGTGGAGAAAATTCACGTCAAAGGCACATAAGTGGACATATATAAATTATATTATACTCCAAAGAGGTGAATAGCCATGTTTCACTAGGGTTGTAACTTTTCAAAATGAAATATATATATATATATGAAAATAAAAAAGAGAAAGGGTTGAAGAAGAAGGAAAGGGAACATTCCAATTCAATTATAAAAGGAATAGTTAAAATAAATCAAAATTAAAGAAGCATTTTTCAAGAGTAAAGGGAGGGAAAAAACCCAAATTTTTTACTAATACAAATAGAGTCAACCTCTGGAAAATAAATAAATAAATAAATAAATGGAGCCTAATTCGAAAATAAAGGAACAAAGTTTCTCCTATAAAGGTATCCCAATTGTATATCTTAGATTATTTACATTAAAATGGTGTATCCAAAGGAAAGAGATTAGTATCGCTATTCATCCAAACATCGAGGATAATTACATCGGTACTAATTTTACAGCCAAATATAGGCGACCAAAAAGGTATTTTTGGTGAAAAAGAATATGAAATTAATAATTTACAAGTGATAATTGATCATTATGAGTACATATCTCAATTATGTGGCATAACTATGCTTGACAAAGAGGTTGACATAATTCTCGATCAACCTTGGTTGAAGTACTTAGGTACGTTCATTTTAAACACACAATATATATATATATATATATATATATATATATATATATATATATATATATATATATATATATATATATATATATATATATAATATAACAAAATTTATTGGTGTTCCTGTACAAGAAGAAGAAGGCTACGTTCCAAGACATGACAATGAAATCAGAACTAACAATGCCTTCATTAAAAGATCTTAAAGATATTGCGAAACTAATTTTTCAAGAGAATCCAGAAACAATGTCAAAGAAGTAGAAAGAGCTTGAAGAAGTCATATCCAACAAAAATAAGGAAAGTTCATGTTTGAAGGAGCATAATCAGAAACCACTTACACAAGTGAGAAAATGTAAAGCTAAGAAACATCAGTTAGAATAAGAAAAGGAAATTTTTAAATAGAAACTCAACGAAAGTCTATCAGGAAAAGAACAAAAATGTTTATGCTTAAATAACCTTAACCAAAGGTTATTAAATCAAATCAAGTGTTTAAAATATGAGAAGCTTGAAGACCAAAATAAAGTTGATTCAGAAAATGAGGAACTCTTACGTCTCAGAAACCATAATCAAAGTCTACTCACTAAAATTAAGAAACTTAAGGAGGATAAGAAACATTGAAAAAAAAATTAGAACTTATCACGAAATAAGTGTCGAAGTCTTCAATCTAAGTGGACGAAAGGGGAACAAATACCAATCCAGTCAATATCACAACTCAAGAAGATGATAGACCAATAAAAATTAAAACATATTCAAAAGTTGTAATTCAAATAGTGGAAATTTCAAGTGATGATTCAGTAGCCAATTCAACTATAACAGTACCTGAAGTAAACCAAGAAACTTCCACACACAAGATAAGGGAAAGTCCAACTAGAATAACTCCTTATCGACGTCTGAATCACAAAATCAGACAACTAAGTCAGTCTACATATTTGAACCAATCAAAATGGAAGCAACAAATTTATGTTCCAAGGAATACTGAAGTTTACATAATCTATTCCTATGATAACAATTCATTAATAATTTCTAGTGATTAGAACATTCCACAAAAGATTAATCTAGGATGGTCAGATCCATTCTCAGCCCGACAATTTTATCTATCACTCAGAGGATCCTATCATCTTGTGTCAATGAGGATGAAAATTCTGCAACGAGAAGACACTCAAAACAAGAAAATAGATCAAACCCTTTCATCAGTAAGATTTGAGGACAAATCTTTTTGAAGAGGAAGGCAATGTTATGAATAAAAATATATAAAATAATATAAATGATGTAAAACTTTAATAATAATAAATAATGATTAATTAGTAGCTAGTTAATGAAAATACCTAAGGACATAACTGTTGGTGAAAAGGTACATGCTTAGGGTATATAAGCAGACCCTCGCCCTCATTGTGATCATCTCAGATCTCATCAATTTTTATATGATATTTGATATACAATTACTATCCTACTATGGATGTTTACGTCTTCCAAGTATTTTGGAGTATTTACCCTGTTATAACGAACCTTGTTCGTTATGTTGGTATGGATTCTTTCGAAGATTACTCTGTTTCATATATGAACTTTGTTCATTCTATTAATCCTCCAAACTGAGCATGAGCATGCATAGTTATGTTTTTCTTGGTAATTATTTATTAAGTTAAAGGCTAACATGTATTTGTTTTAATCATTATCAAGTTGTGTGAATTCTTTTTGTAGCTTGATAACTCATATTAATCTCTCATGTTCATTTTTTTTCATTTTACATGCTCTCAATTGGGATATAAGAACTATTTCCTTATCCCAATTGAGATAGTTTAGGATTGAAATATAATTAGACTAATTCTTTCTATTTTCTGTAAAGTAGCTTAAACTACATTTAGATTCAGGAGACCTTCAATGAAAGTCTCCTTTCGAGGAGCAATCCATTTATTAGCAACCAAGCCCACGTACCAGTGGACATCACCATACCAAATGAATAAAGGCCTAATAAGAGGATTGATTGGGTAATGATCCCCTGTTGTAAGTAGGATGTTTATGCCAATTAACAATTGGCACTAGAAGGAGGGCCATACAGAAAATCTAACTCTATGGATATTTTTTCTTTAAAGTTTTTATTTTTAATAGATCCTTCCCAAATTCCTATTTGGAGATGTGTTTCTGGACAAGTATCATTAGTGTATCATCAAAGATAGTTAAACTCTTGTTGAAATCTAAGTTAGACTATGAGTGTGAAATTACTGCATTTGAACATGTTTTTCAATTTGTTCAAAATTATATTTCTCATAATATAATTCATGAATATTTTATGTGGATGATGTTCACTTTGACTTTTGAATGTCGAGTTAAGATGTGATGTGAAACATTGTCGGTCGTGTCGATTCATTCATTGGAAAAATTATAGGTGAGTTTCTTTTTGCTTTTAGGAATTTTTATTATGTTAAATTATGTGAGGAAATAAATTATCTTAGGATGAAATGAGATGAATCATTAGAAAAGTTTTCTACAAGGTTTACTCATATTTGTTATAGATTTCCTTTAGATAATTTGTCTTTTATAATTGAATTGTTTCAACATCTAGTTTCTCTCTCTTATGACTAGGATCAACCAAATATTAATCAGTATTAATCAAACATTAATAGCCACTTATAGTTTCATTTATGAGATTTAGAAGTTGTTGAAGAAAAACAAGGTTTAACAAATATTTTTACATTGATATATGTGAATCAGGAACAACATGATATTTCGCAAGAAGTAAATCTAACACTTGATTGTTCTTATCTTTTATCATCTAATTTAAATGAGGAAGAAAGTTTTAATAGGGTTGAAGAAATTTTCCACACTCTAGACAATTCTACAACTATCTAAAGAATGAAAGAAACTTGCATTCATAATATAAAACAATCTTCTTAACCTTGTCCTGAGAATGAACCACATTAGTCGGTTTGAAACGTTGACCCAATCCTAAGTATGTGATTAATCCGAAAGACTGATATCTACAATCTTCGTATAGTTCAATTGATGAGGTTCAAGACCAATTCCTTGGGAATTCTATCATATTTCTTGGACCTTCTAATTTTTAAAATTCCAGTGATGTGATCTTACCTGTATCTCTTATTTATGAACATGAAAACATTTTAGAAAAAATTTGGTGTTCACATTTTTTAGCAAAGCATATCATTGATATTGATGAGTTCATTCCAAGAGAAGTGAATACAATAAATTGTGAATTTAAATCAGACACGAAGACTACTCATTCATGAGATATCTTTCATTTTATTTCATCTCACACTTATTATTCATCACATTCTGTTCTATTTGATGATTGTAATTCTCAAGAAAACATTTCAGATCCTCTAGATTTTCATTTTGTAGGGCCAGAGTTTAATGAAGTGCAAGATTATATTAATTTAGATATAAAAAAATCACAATAACTCTTCCCACGAATCTAACTCTTAACAACCTTCCATGTGGGAAGAATGAATTTCTATAGAAAATACATTTCATGAAATATCTTTTATTGACACAAATACATTTATGGTCAGTGGAGAATCTGTCTTTATGTAAACAATTAGGTGAGATTGAAATATTTAACCAAGCAAATAATGTTAATAGCTATCACCTTATTAATAATAATTTATCCTATAAGGCTGATATCTCGTATACATTATTTGATCCTATTATGAATTCATATAGGCCTATCAAGACTATCAGACACTTCGATTGCAACTTATGGTTATGCCAGGTTCTCATGATCTTGCTACAATCTCTGAAATAAATCACACCAAGATTTTTCCATAAGATATTCTTCATAGCAATTTTACACACAATCCTCACTCATATTTAGATTTCTTCTAATGCTTTTACATTAATCATTCTATACATCATGATAAATTAGAAGCTTGGTTAGAATCATCTTTTCACACAAGTTTTTTATGCAAATAAGAATGTTATTTTATTTTAATAAGAATGTATATATGACTATATAGTGACTAATATTTATTTTTTTTTTTTTTTTTTTTGCGCTCTGCTGCCTTGGGCTCGAACTGCTACCATGGACCCTCTTGAGCCTCCTCCGGCAGGGGATCACCTTCCTGGTTCTCCTGATTCAACTCAGCATCCTCTAGAAGAGTATGCCTCACCCTTTGCTTCTCTGATCTCTTCTCCTGGTCCTCCTCGATCAAGACCATCTATATCTAAATTCGTCAAGAAGTTTGAAGATATTCTAGAAATCATTTTACCCCCCTTATTACTTCGTCGAGAATCTCTCTCACTTTCAGAATGAGGTTTGGCGGGTCAATTTACAGGCCTCTGGCCTTCTCCAAGATTGGTACAGAAATGGGTTGAGTGCAACTCAATGCACTCAATCAATGGAAAAATCTCCATTCGTTTATGTGGAAGAGGATATTTTACATTACATTTTGAAACTAAAGAATATAGAGATCTTATATTCAGGAATGGGCTATATTTCATGGACACAAGGGGACTTTATCTAAAAATATGGATGCCAGACTTTGATCCCGATATGGATGTCCCAAGTTTTGTTCCAGTTTGGGTGTGTCTCGCCCACCTCCCCCTCCATTGATGGGGAGATGAGTCAGTAAAAGAAATAGGAAACACAATGGGAAAATACATAGATAGAAGTGAACCAAAGGAGAATATGCATGTTGTGCAAGGATCTACATCAAAGTCAACCTTAGAAGACCTCCCGGAAGCAGTAAATATCAAAGTCGATAGCTGGACGCACATTCAACAACTAGACTACGAACAGATACCTTTTAAATGTAAGGTATGTCACGAGTACAGTCATTTTGCTAATATATGTCCAAAAAAACAAGAAACTGAAGAAGTAGAAGTCCGAGAACGAAAATGGGAACCAGTCAAACAAAAAGGACAGCGAATAAAACAACCTCCCAGCAAGCACCATCCCAATCAACTCCGCTTAATCCCACCCCCTCTCTTTCAGCCACTCCCCAACCTCCCCTCCATGACTCCAATCCCTTTGGGCCCCTTGACCCTTCCCTTGATCCTCCTCCTGCCCTTCATGAACCAATCATCCCCTCCATCTCCCCCCCTCCCCCTTTCCCCCTTGGCCCATCCTCCCTCCCCCCATTTTAACTTTCCTCCTCCCCCAACATTCCTCTCAGTCCCTTCCTCCCTCCTTTGAGATAATCCTCACTAGGAATCAGTTTAGAGACTCCCTTACCTCCTTATACCTCCATAAAAGACAAGGAAGGAAATCAAACAAGGAAGTAAGAGACGAAGCAGCAACAAAGGAAATGGAAATGGGAACTCAACAACTTATGTATTCTTTCCTTGAAAAAAGTACGGGAAACAAGGAGAAAAATCACCACCCTAATCAAGGGAAAGGTCCCTCCGCTCCAAACCAAAATAAATAATGAATTTAGTCTCTTGGAATTGCAGAGGAATGGGACATTCTACTAAATTCAATGTAGACAAAGACCTCTTATCAACTAAGAAACCATACATATTTATGATCGAGGAGACCAAAATAAATGAACAAGAAATGGGTAAAATTATCCAAAAAATAAGGAATTATGATGCCATATCTCTCCAAGCAACAGGGGAATCTTGAGGAATCTGCACAATATGGAGAAAGTACAACAAGGAACTACAACATGAGAAAAAATATCAACATTGGATCAAAATAGAGTTAAGAAACAAAGTAAATGAAGAGAAAATCTGCATGCTCAACATTTATGCTCCAAATCACTACAGAGAGAAAGAATTTTGTTGGAACTCCCTTAAAGAAATATTACTTCAGGATCATAACAAGAACATCATTGTAGCAGGTGATGTAAACCTGGTTATGAACGCTGAGAAGAAATTTGGAGGCCCTTTCCACATTGACCCATCTCAAGATTCCCTTGAAAGTATTATAGAAAGCCATAATCTTATGGACATCCCTCCAAACAATGGGAAATATACATGGAATAACAAAAGGATAGGCCAAAGAAACATAAAATAAATCTTGTATCGTATTTTAATCCAAGATAGCATTATAGCAAAATTCAGTTCAGTGATTTCAAAAATCATCCACTCTTCTGCCTCCAATCACAAACCTGTGGTAATCAGCTTAGGGATCTTAGGAAATCTGGGGCCTCTCCTATTCTGATTTTTCCCATCTTGGAACAACAAATAATAGAAAAAGCATGGTCACAAAAAAATTCTAGCTCCCCAAACTTTGTTTAGGAAACAAAACTAGCTATGAAAAACGAATTAAAAGTTTGGGCAAAGATCAATCACAATGAATCACAAATCAGATAAAAATAACTACAAAAAGAAATGGAAACAATCCAGGAAAAGAAAGAATGCATGGAAGAAACAAAAGAGAGCCAAGTTAAGGAGAAATAATTATATTGGATTATCTACAAAAATAACATAAAGGAGGAAGAGGAATGGAGGCTTAAATCCAGGAGTCTCCGTATACAAGTTAGGGATAAAAACACGACATTCTTCCACAACACAACAAAGATGAGAAGAATAATAAATCAGATCGACACTCTAAAAGGTGAAGGAGAACATGAAATCAAAGGGAAAGAAGCCTTGAATAAAGAAGCATACATCCATTTCAAAAACCTTCTAACAATTGATCCAATAATTCTTGACTTTGAGAACTTCATAAAGCACATTCCAAAGAGGATAAATGAAGAATTAAACTCAGATCTTCTAAAAGAGGTCGAAGAAAGCGAGATTCAAACTGTTGTTTGGAGTCTCCAACCTGACAAAGCTCCTGGTCCAGATGGGTTCTCAATAGCTTTCTATTGCTTCAACTGGGCCATCATCAAAAAATATCTCATAAGAATGATTAGAAATGTCTTTCAGAAAAAGAAGATAGGAGGATATACAAACTCAACCTTCCTAGCCCTTGTCCCAAAAGAAGCAATACCTTCAACCTTCAGTTGATTTCGTCTCATCTCGTTGTGCAACTCTTCATATAAAATCATTACCAAAATCCTTGCTAACCATCTAAAACCTCTCCTTCCCAATCTTATCTTAGAAAATCAAGGCGGATTTGTGCCCAACAGACATATCATGGACAATATCATGATTGTTCAAGAAGTGTTGCACTCAAGCTTAGCAAGAAATGATCAGGGCATTATCATAAAACTTGACATGACAAATTCCTTTGATAGATTTAATCTATCCTTTCTAGCAGTTGTTCTTAAAAAATTTGGCTTCTATATGGATTTAATTGAAATCATAAAATCTTGTACTATAGGCCCATGAATAGCACCCCTCGTTAATGGAAGACTGAGTGAATATTTTCAAAGCTCCTCGGGACTGAGACAAGGATGCCCTTTGTCTCCTTTCCTCTATATTTTATTTGCAGATTCACTAAGTAGACATCTTGAAAACTACAGAAGAGATCACACCTTAACTGGTCTATCTATAAGCTCTGGAGTCAAAAGCATAAATCACTCTCTCTTTGCATATGACACTCTCCTAATAGGAGGGGCATCTTGTATAGTCACTCGATGGTTTTAAAAAGTCCTAAACATTTTCATGGAAGTCTCAGGAGGTCTTCTTAACAATAAAAAGTGCAGAATTTATGGATGGAATGCACCATCTCGAACCCTTCAAAGAATTGCACAAATTTTGTAGATCCCCCTCCAAGTTCGATGGAACCACTTCTTATATCTAGGATCGCCTAAAAAAATAAATTGAAATCGTAATTATGGACCAAACACATTAAGAAAATGAAAAAAATATATATATCCAAAATTGGGGAATGATTTGGTTAAATCTAGCAGTTAGAGTAATTTTAATCAAGTCAATGTTGATAGCTCTACCTATTTATCAATTTGCAGCAATCTTAGCTCTGACAAGTATCCACAAACAAATAGAACTAATCACAAGGAGCTTCTTGTGGCAAGGAGGAAAATCATAAACAAAAAAATTCCAGCCTTGTAAAATGGGAACAACTTCACCCTATGAGAAAGGAGGACTCTCAATCAAACTTCCAGGACTTATGAATCTGGCCCATAGAGCTAAAATTGCCTGGAGACTCATTACTAGAAACAATTGCTAGTGGAAATAGGTTCTAGAATCCAAATACCTGAACCACTCTCATTTCTCCCTCCTCTCTGAAAGAACTTTAATCGGGACTTGAACCCAAATGTGGAATCTCATTAAAAGGGTCCTCCCTCTCATCAAGGAAAACAGTTCAATATTTCCAGGGAATGGTCGTGAGATAAATGTATGGAATGACAACATAATGGGAAAGCCACCTTTAGTCGATCTCCCAAGAATCCAACGATTAAGAAGGTGGATGAGTGCAAAAGGATTAACCTCACTTGAGTCAATTTCACAATGGCATCTACATGATAACACTTGGGAAAATTGGAATGATCCTAATCTTCCGCAAAATCTCAAAAAATAGTGGGAAACTTTAACTTCACTTCTTAAGGGAGTTTCCCCTATCAATCAAGACACCCATGATTCATTCTGGAGCATATTATACAGTGAAGAAGGGACACTTGAAACTCCAATAACAGCAAGGGATACAAGATTGGTCTCCTTGGAAGTCAGTGTGGAAAACTGAAAGCCTACCAAAAGTTAAAATTTTTATATGGACTCTTCTAAAAGGAAAAATTCTCATTGTTGACAACTTAAAAAAAAAAAAAATGAATTTTCGGGCCCTCTTGGTATCCAATGCGTCACAAGGCTGAAGAAAGCATTCAACATCTCTTTCTCGACTGTATTTTTGCAAAAGAATATTGGATCGTGCTAGCAAGCCCCTTGGAACTAGATCTAACCCTTTCACAAACCTTCAATGAGTTCTATCTAGCATGGGAAAAATAATACATGTATTCTCTAAAAAATAAAAACACCATCAAAATATATTGGTCTAACATCCCCTCCTTTCTTTGTTGGGACATTTGGCTTGCTAGGAATCAACAAATCTTCCACAACCACACTCCAAAAATAGGAAAAGTACTCTCCAAAACATGGGGATTAACATATGAATTATTATAACCTAAAGGAACGAAAGCAATAGAATTTAATCAGGTACAGGAGGAGGAACGAATTTGGATCTCCTATGAAAACAATAGGCCCAATAATCCAGCCATTCCTAAAAAGAAAGAGGCTCATACGAATTGGAAAATCAGATTAAAAGAGAAAGAATTCATCCTATGCATGAACGCTCTTAAAAGACCGTGCCTTGTCTTTGATGGAGCATCAATGTCAAATCCAGGGAAAGTAGGTGCAAGAGGCATTCTAATTGAACAAAGAATGCACAATTCCACTACCTTTGAATGGGGATCAAACATATTTTCAAACAATAAGGTGAAGTCTTATGGCCTCCTCTTGGGAGCAAAAATTTTAAGAAAAAGAAATATTCTGAATCCAATTATCTTGGGAGATTCAGCTATCCTTATTCAAACCATGGTCAAGAAGACCAATCCAAAAAATGCAGCATTGAGCCAAATAACAAAAATTATCAGGCAACATCTAATCAATTTGGGACACGTCACTTTCATGCACATTCTAAAGGAAAATAATAAAGCAGCAGATATCCAAGAAGATAAATTTGTGGTACAGCCTCTTGGAGAAGCATGCATTGCAAATAACTCCTTTCATCTCTCAATTCATTAATTTTTCCTCCCTCCTGCCAATCCATTTAGAGCATTTTCATAATTTGGGTTGGCCTTCCTCTACATAGGCTCCTATCTTATCAAATATGATCCACAATACTTCACAAATCTTCATCGTTCTCAATCTTTGGCAAACTTTAATCTCCAAGACTAACATCCTCCCTCTTGTCTCTCGTGACTCCTCTTCATCCCCTTCCACCTCATCAATCCCCCTCTACCCTCTCGCCTATTTATTCTCACTCCTCCTTGATTCTTCCCTCAGTCCTCTCCACAAATTTCCATCTTCTTGCATTGTTGCATCCCAGCCCTTCCATTTGGCTCCCCCTACCTCGATCGCCTGTGGCATCCTAGGCTCTCTGTTTAATTGAGTTCCCTTGTTGTTTCTCTATTGTCCCTCGCGGTCTTCTCCTCTCCCTCATCACAACTCATCCTCAGCTGTCTTCCTCTTTTGATCCTCCTCTGTCACCTTCTCCCCTCCTCGTTTCTCATCTCCTCTACCTATCCATCCTGCTTTGCTCCCCTCCTCGTCAAGGATCTCCTTGCTCATCAACATTAATAAAAAAATCTCAAAGGCCATCTTCAACATCATAGAGGTCATGGAACCTCTAGAAACAATTTCAAAGAATGAAAAGTGTGTCTACTGCAGATCTAATAAGTTCATGATCGACCAACTTCAAGAAACCGTCAAATATATGTGGTATCAATCAAAGTCTAAAAACGCTTCCCTCATAAGCAGACTCGCCGGCCATAATTCAAAAATAAAAGCACTCAAGAACCGGTGCACTCACTAGGAGGAATCCATTGCCTACCTGAAAGGAATTATCCTCAACCAATCTGGAGAAAAATCTGGGCATCTAAGCAATAGAAACAAATCAAAGCAAGAACCTTATGTTAATCAGAATTAGGGACTTTCAGCAGTTTTGATTAAGATTTGCCTTGCATCAGTAGTTTTTATATGAACTAGAAATGTCAAGTTTTCTTGTTTCAGTATGTAAGAATTTACAAGCAGTTTGTAGTTGGCAAATTAGGAACATATGAACTCAGTTTCTATGTTGATCAGGACTTAACTCTCTTTCCCTTCCCTCTCAGCTTGGTTGCTTCCAAAATCTATGTAAAGGGAGCTTGCTACTACCTCCTTTTTTGAATAGAAAACCAATATTCGATTGTGCTAAAAAAATGTATATATGGCTGCAATATTTCATCTATTTAATGGTTTATGCTGGTATTCTAATTATTTTAGTATTTATGGTTTATTTTATCAATTAGTGGAAGAATATACATTATTTGATCCAATTAATTTTCTTCAAATTGATTGAAATTTAAAGAATCAGTGTTGAAGAATCTATTAAGATAATGAAAAATTGAAATCTCACCCAATAATTATCCCTCTTCTTCTTGCTTTATATTTCATAATAATTACTAGCAATTTTATTAGTCTTTCACAAAATCTAGCACTTGTAATTGTACCATATAATTCTTATCAGCTATGCTTTCCATTTTTACCTACTATAATGTTTACGAACTCTTCACAATTAACGATAGATTTTCAACTTAATTTCGATAACTCAAATGAAATTTGGTTGGTAAAATCATTCTCGAAGAAGTTTTCATTGTATCATAATGTTAATACTCCCCCTCTTGTAAATAAAACAATCAATTATAACATATTTCTACAGGACATAATGCATGAAGTTACTTCACATCACTCTCAGCGGGTATTTGATTTAACTATATTTTTCCTCTACTAGTTTCATGCTTACCATAATGATTTTCATGATAGAATCGAAACATGGTTGGAGGAATCATTTCGAGAAACATTTCATGTTGATATTAATGTTTTTATGTTGTCCGTTATACATGGAATCCTAGGCAATGCAATTCTTTCATTTCCTCTTACTTGGTTAATTCACCTTCTATTACTAATTTTTGATGTATATATATTTGCACGTTTAAAAAAAATATAATTAGATGCATTGGAACTTTGATTTCACATAGTTTTTAATAATAGGCATAGAAATAGATTAATTAGATTTGTTTTGTTTTCTTCTTTCACAAGTAAACTACATTTCTTTTACTCACTAACATAATGAGGTTATGTCAAATAAGAGACAAATCATCATAAGTTCACTTTTCTCCTCTCTTAGTTTTTTTTTTCATTTTACAAATGCTTACATTCATTAAACATTTTTGTTCAAGTTCTATTATTAACTTCTATCAAATAATCATTGTAAGGACTTTGATGTAAAATGTCTAATACTATGAGTTTTTTAAGCAACAATCTAATACTAGGAAAGAGAGTAAAATGGGAAAAGTTTTGAATTTTAGTTACACGTCAACTTTTATTCTTTTAATCTTTTTGACATGTAACTTAATTAATATGGTTTCCTTGTTTTGAAATTGATGTCATAATTGTGCATTTAGTTTAGGATTTATATTTAGGAATTTTATTTTTCTATTCATTTGTGTTATCTTCTTTGAATAAAAGACTTGGATAGAAATGTACTCATGCATTGGTAAAATTAACCAATCATAATGTTAATGAAAATATGTATTTACATGTAAAATAATTGAAAATATTCGAATTTACAATTCAACATATTTTTAGAATCTAGTTCTTCATTTTCATATTTGAATAATGATATGGTCTTGTGATCTTGTTATATTCAGGGATAGCCTTATTTCGATAATTTTATTTTATAGGATTTGTACATTTTTATTATTTTTATTTGCACTTTTAAGTTTGCTAGATTGTTATGATTATTTCATTGCAGATTGGGTATTGACAAAATGTTATGTTGTTTTCCTTTCCATAGTTTTTTGAATTTGTTTATTCTTTTTTTGCTTTTTGATTAAATTTTATGGTGTTTTTAAGTTTAATTTGGGGAATTTTTTTTAGGCTACGTAAGTGAGATATAAAATTTATATTACAAATGGATTTTTATTTATCTAAAAACATCTACATTAGGTTTTAGTTCTTTTGCATTGATTAGTGATTATGGAGGAACATTAAAACATATTTCAAATAGTAATGATTCTCTTTAAGTAGAGGAAAGAGTCTATGTCAATTTTTCCTTTGAATCCTGCCACACTAAATAAATCTCCTACATTGTTAGTTTAAGGGAAATTTTGGGGTCATACTTTTTAAAGTATTACATCTATTCTTTAAAATAAAACCCGTGTACCACCCCACTCTCTTCACCCAATTGCATATTGCAATTCTCTACAAATCAAATCTAAAGGGAGAAATTTGATATAACGAAGTTGAAATCAATGTAAAGTGTGGGAAGTACAAGTAAACATGTCAGGGCTACGGACACTCACTGGCAGCAAGGATATCCTTGTATGGTATAAGGCCACCTTTATCAGGGCTATAGATGCTCATGGTCAACAAAGCAATGTTGGGAAAAGAGAGGTAGATTATGCAATATATGTTTACTTATTGTAAAACTCCATAGTCATACCTTTCTTATTAAATAATATGAGAATAGTATAAATTAAATTTTCCTATTTTGGAACCATTGTTTAAAGATTGAGTAGATATTAAGTACTTAAAATTTTTGAATATATATTATTAAATTTGTCATTCGTGAGGTATAACCCAGTTGGTTTATGTTGGGTTTAGTCTCCACTAGATCAGGGATTCAAAATCCATGGGGAGGGGTTGAGGATGGAAGCCACTTTGGGGGAATTAACTATCACAAGGGGAATCCAAGCTTCATCGAGCCTCACACAATCCTAGTGAATAGCATCCCATTGTGGATTAATCCTTCTTCATCATCTTCATCATCATATATATATGTATACACGCACACACACACACACACACACACACATATATATTAAATTTGTCTTTTGTGGGAACAATAATATCTTGTATAATGTTTAAAGAATTTTGTGAAATATATATTCTAGTTTTTAATAAAACTAAACCCAACTACATTAATAATAAAGATAATTGCTTTGCCCAATGCGTTTCCATTTATTGAGCCTCAACAAATTCCATTTTTATTTTTGTTAAAAGTGAAGGTGGTCCCATATCAATTTTGAAAATGCTACATTTGTTTGTATTTGATTTTGTTTATTTAATTTAGAGTTATGGTTTGACGATATTCCTTCTCTAGTTTTTTGTGCTTCTTTTCATTGGTTTTTTTGAGATTTTATTCATAAAATCATGCATTGATTATCTAATACCACCATAACCAAATCACTAATGAGTTCTCATCTATGCATTTAGCCTAATTATTACGATTTCAGTGATGGAGTTTTTGTGCCATGTAAATTTGTAATTTCATCACATTGTTGCACTCACATTATTGGAATGCACCATTTGAGTCTAGGCTCCTTAGCTTCATAATTAGTATACAATCTCATCTAAACTTATTAAATTTGTTCCCATGTCTTAATTTTCTTAAGGTTGCACTATCATCATGTTTAGACAGTCCCATAAGGTTTAGTCTTCAATGCATGAATGTATAAGTTGAGCATTTTGGCAAAATTGAAATAACTCAATTAAGGGTTTATTCATATCCAAATCAATTGTGCTATGATTTTGAAATCGAGTCCATTAGGTATTACTAGCCTCTTTAAGCTCATTGACTTAGATTTTTTATGTGCATATAATAGGATCAAATCTTTGATTTTCCTTTGTTTTGAATTTGATATGTCATAAACTTGGTGAAGTTTAATTTTAATGCATTAGTTAGGTTATAAAATTTTGCTTCATTTAATTAATTAATTTTAAAATTTTCAAGCCACCATCATTTTCTATGCATTGAATTCTTTCCAATGATATAAATTTGCTCTCATTCCGAGTTCAGAACACAAACTTTTGGTCCTTATAGGTTTTTATATAATCAACATGTTATGATGATGTAGCATATGATGTGTCCCTTGATCCAAGTGAAAAATAATTATATTGAATGTGTTGACATAACAGTTGATGTGGATCTAATTGATAAATGTATGTATGTATGTATGTATGGATGTATGTATGTAAATATGTATGTATGTATGTATGTATTACTTTTGTATTTTTTTCATTTTATTTTTTCCAAGATCTTTGTCGATCGGAAAAACTCAATAAATGGTAATTGTTTGTGTTAATCGATAAAATATGATGGTTGACTATCATATGTCGGGATATTTTTCCCTCATCTCTTCCTAATTGATACGATATCTGAGATACAAGGTCCAACATTTGTACATTGACAAAACATAATAAATAGAGATTATTTACATTATATTTTCTTGTTTCTCATTTATTTTCAAAATTTTCCAATGTCACATAGTCGGAATCTGGTGGTCATTGATATTTTGATTTTATTTTATTTTTTATTTACTTGTATTAATTTTGTTGGGGTTTATTTTTCCATTAATTTATAATTCATCCGAGATTCAAAATAATTTATCTAAGATCCAATGGCCAGAAATATGTGACCAATGGTTAGAATTCATGATGGATGGAGGACTTTGAAAGAAGAGAGATTGAGTTGAAGGCATGAAGAAACTTATGTTATAACAATTTCTTTTTTGAAATTATCTGTATTTGGTGTTTCAAATAAGTAATCTAAGTTTTCACATTATTCTCAAGTTTAAAGGACTTGTTCAAAGACCCTCAAATATATCAATTGTAATTGGTTTTGATACTATTGTCATTATTAAAAGCAATTTAACTGAATTCTACTCTTTTCTTTTGCGCAAATGATGTTTTAGATTAATGTAAGTTTGTATGACGTGCACTGCTACCAATATATGCAAAGTTATGTTTATTCAGAACCATTGATAACCTATCTTTTATCGTTACTCTGAATTGATCAAAATAAAGTATTGGATGTGCGTAAGCATATCAGTAAGTTCTTGGTAACTGCTTACTAGGTTTTTTACTTATATGTATTTGTTTTAATGGTTGTTTGATTATGTGAGCTATTTCCACTATCGAACAACTTATCCTTATTTCATTTTAAATTCATGTTAATCCTCCAAACTAAGCATGAGCATGCATAGTTATGTTTTTCTTGGTAACTATTTACTTAGTTAAAGGTTGGCATGTATTTGTTTTAATTGTTATTAGGTTGTATGAATTCCTTCCATGGCTTTATAACTCATCTTAAGACTTTATGTTCTATTTTTTTTCGTTCACATGCCCTCAATTGGGATATAAGAACTATTTTCTTATTCCAATTGAGATAGTTTAGGCTTAAATTTAGTTTTGAATTTAGCTTTCTCCCTTTGTTCGATTGGAAGAGTTAAAGCAAGAATTTTCAAAAGAGTCCATGGTTTATTCAGAGTCAAAAGTGTTAATGAAGATCAAGAAAACATGAAACATCATGCACGATTGAGCAAAATATAGAAGGCATTCTTGAAAAACATGATTTCACTTCGAACAAAGCAAGCAAAACAATAGGAAGGATTAGAGGGGAAACGCAAATAGGGAAAAGATGTGTCATTTTTGGAATGGTAATATTCAAATATGGAAAAGAAATAAGTTGTCACGTGATTTCCAATCCCAAAATAAATGGATAAATACTAGCATTTGCAATGGAAATTATCTTTCAGATACAATCCCTCTTCCTCTTCGCAAATTGCAATTCTAAATGACACTTAGAATTTTTGTCCTTAAGAGATGTGACTAGCGGCTACAATAAGCTTTCTCCCTCTGTTAGTCATAGGTTGCAATCTTAGATCTTCCTCCTCCTTTATGATGCTCTCATATTGTAAATGTGTTTTACTTCCTTGACAATTTTGCAAAGATTATGTATGTCAGCCACTTGTAGCAGTAGCAGTCGGTGTCCAATATAATCTTTTTGTAACATGTGTCAGTCC
Organism: Pinus tabuliformis; assembly: GCA_031772625.1. Classification (NCBI taxonomy): domain Eukaryota; kingdom Viridiplantae; phylum Streptophyta; class Pinopsida; order Pinales; family Pinaceae; genus Pinus; species Pinus tabuliformis. The sequence continues at coordinate 140,867,282 of CM062809.1, forward strand.
TTCCTATGAGGAGCCTCTACCATAAAAAAAAAATGTATCTAATTTTCCATGTAGTTGTTGTGTCCAAGAGAAGATTTTAATGGAATCCTTACTCATCTTTGTTTCAAAAAACTATTATTTTAATCTAATTTTGTTTTGTTTTGTTTTATTAAAATTATTATATTTAGTTTTTATCTCTTCTCTTATTTATTTTTTATTTAGTGTAATGCTTTTTTTTAATTATAACTTTATTAATTGTTAAAATTTAATTTTAGTTTATTTTTTTACTATAGTAGAATCTTTAATTCTGTTTTTATTTTCATTCATTTCAATTTTAGTTTTTTATTACTAGAATTTAGTTTAATATGTTACATTTTTATTATATTTGTTTTAAAGGATTTTATGGTTTTGATTGCAAATATTTTGGAAGCATAAAATCATGGAGAAAAAACAAAATCAAGTGATTATAAAAGAGCATGAACACAAACTTGAGAGGAGGATGAAGGATTTTGAACGAAGAGGGATTGAGTTGAAGGCATGAAGGAACTTGTGATATCATTGTTTCTTCCTTGGAATGCATTTGTGTATGGAGTTTGGAACGATAATCTAAGATTGCACATTTTTGTCAAGTTTAGGGGACTTTTTGAAAAACCTTGATATCTATCAATTACAATTGGTTTTGATACTATTGTCATTATTGAAAGAAATTGAACCTCTTTTTTTTACCAAATTCTATTTTAGATTAATGTATTTTTTAATGATGTGCACTACTTCCAATTTATGCAAAGTTATGTTTATTTAAAACCATTGCTAGCCTACCTTTCATGGTTGCTCTTAATTTGGTGAAATAAAGTATTGGATCTGAGTATGCATATCAATAAATTCTTGGTAACTAATTACTAGGTTCTTTAGTAATATGTATTTGTTTTAATGGCTAGCTAATTATGTGAACCATTTCTAGTATCGAAAAACTTATCTCATTTTCAATTCACATTAATCCTCGAAATTGAGCATGAGCATGCATAGTTATGTTTTTCTTGGTAATTATTTATTAATTTAAAGGCTAGCATGTAATTATTTTAATCATTATCAAGTTGTATGAATTCATTTTGCATGCTTTCAATTGGGATATAAGAACTATTTCCTTATCCCAATTGAGATAGTTTAGGATTAAAATAGAAATATATCAGTTCTTTCTATTTTTTCCAAAGTAGCATAAACTACATTTAGATTTAGGAGAGCTTCAATGAAAGTCCCTTTCGAGGAGCAATCCATTATTTGGGAACCAAGCCCACATACCAGTGGACATCACCATACCAAACAAACAAAGATGAAATTAAAGGTCTGATTGGGTGATGATCCCCTATTGTAGGTAGGATGTTTATGCCTATCAACAATTGGCACTAGGAGGGCTAGATGGATTGAGATGAGCATTTTGGCAAAATTGAAATAATTTAATTAAGGCTTTATTCATATCCAAATAAATTGGGTTATGATTATTTAATCGAGTACATTAGGTATCATTAACCTCTTTAATCTCATTGGCTTAGATTCTGTATGTGCATATAATAGGATCAAATCTTTGATTTTTCCTTTGTTTTGAATTTGATACATCATAAACTAGGTGAAGTTTACTTTAATCCATTAGTTAAGTAATTAAATTTTACTTCTTTTAATTAAATAACTTTTAAATTTTCAAGTTTCCGTCATTTTCTACTTGTTGAGGGCTTTCTGACGATATAGATTCTTTCTCATTCTGAGTCTGGAACACAAGCTTTTGGCCCTTAGAAGTTTTTGTAAAATCAACATGTTATGATGATGTGTTAAATTATGTGTCCCTTCATACCCATGACAAATAATTATATTTATTATGCTTACATAGCAATTGATGTTGATCCAATTGATATATGTATGTATTTTTTTTCCAAGATTTGTCGATTGACAAAACTCAATAAATGGTAATTGTTCCTGTCATTTGACAAAATCTTATGTTTGACTATCGAATGTCAGGACATTTTTCCCTCATATATTCCTAATGCATACGAGATCCAAGTTCCAGCATTTTTCAATTGACATATTTTAATAAACATAGATTATTTACATTATATTTCCCTGTTTCTCATTTATTTTCAAATTTTTTCAATGTCCAATAGCCAAAATATGGTGGTCATTGATATTTTGTATTTATTTTTATTATTTTTGTTGGGCTTTCCTTTTCCATTAATTTTTGATTCATCCGAGATCCAAAATAATTTATCTTAGATCCGATGGCGAGAAATATGTGACCAATGGCTAGAATCTAATGCCTAATGGTTGAAATTTAATGGTTGGTAATGTTTTGTTTTTGTTTTCATTTTCATTTATTTTTATTATTTTTATTAATGTCTTGTTGTTGTTGTCCATATATCCCCTTTGACATCATGACATCTTGTTTTCATCAATGATAACAATATGTGCAACAATATCCCCCTTTTTCATTTATGGATGTCAAAGTAAATCAAGAGATCCAAGTGAAGTGCTACCACATTTCCCTGCTACAAACATAAGTGCAATGCCAACAATCTACAATCTCTCTCAATAACATCAATATATGCAATCTCTCCCCCTTTGAAATCAATGGTAAAGGGGTCACAGATATCTATTGAACACTTGTTATGCTAATGATCATGTATGACTACCTGTTCCTAGTTGATCTTGTGGACTTGTCATGAACCATGCTCCTTTTTTCTAACATATAGCATCCCCCTAATAACATGCCTTCATTTCTTACTTGTGAATCTTCTTTTTCTCCCCCTTAAGCCATGCTACCTATATGTTTTCCACTATTGTTGTATTGTACATGTACTCCCCCTATGATCATGCGTTATAGGTACTTGTCATATGCCTACTCTAGTTGCCCCTAAATTATCCTTTGGACTTGAAGTCTCCCACTGTCTGGCTACAAACATGTTTCCTTCTTTCTCTCCTTAAATCTACCTGCTCAATCATTGTTTGTATCTATAATAATGTTTGCATCATACTTTTCCCCTATCAAACTTCCTTCTTGATTGATGAAGTATTCTTGATCTAATCCTTCCTACTATCATAATCTACCATAAACTACAAATATTCAACTTTTCTCATATATTATGTTCAACATCCTGGTCTCTTTTATAGTAACTTTTATCCATGCTTGTTGTTGTTGCAACCAAAGCATGTTTTTCGTAACAATCTTCAAATAAGAAATCCTTCTATTAGGTAGAACTTTAAATGGAACAAACATAGTTTATTTTTTAGGAGACATAACATAATTAGCAACTCATGTTGGGGCCTTAAGCACTTAAGGCATGTTCAACTTATGTCTTACATTGTTTTCCCTCCAAACCCTAGTGTGCCTTTCTCTTTTTCTAGTAGGCCCTTCTCCTTTTTTGGTGTGCTTGGGTAACCTTATGCTAGATTCTCGTGCAATGTGACCAAGAATGTGACATTTAAAACATCTTGTATAATACTTAAATGAGGGAGAAAATAATGCATTCTTTCTTCCATTGAAACCACTTGAATTCAATCTGCTTATAAACCTATTTCTTAAAGATTGATGACCATTTCTCTCATAGGCTCTACAACCCTTAACCTTATGTCCAAAATTTGTACATAGAAAGAAATAACCAAAAAATGCACTTTGATACCTAGATAGGAAAGATTCTCGTGATGATATTTTGAATTTATTCTGCATCAGAGGAGGATTTTGATGATGTTCATTCTTCATTACCTTGTTGTATTCTTCCAAATTGATGCGACAGTTTGGAGTAGAAACACTTCTAGTTTGGCCTTCATATTTATCTTCAAAATTTTCATCATTTTCACCTCTTGAGTTTTCTTTGCAGGGAGACTTACCTATATATCCGAGACATATTTTATCACTTGCAGATCTTTGGAAAAAAATAATCTTATCCAATACTCAAAAACACTTCAAGATTTTGTTGATCCTTTCAACGTCAGCCCTCAAGGAAACAAATTCTTTACATTGGGATTTCAAGAATATGGTTTCCCCTTCAATCTCTGCTTCAATTTTATTAAGGTCCTTCTATTTTTATTTAAGATGATTTCTCATACTTTCTTATTTTTTCCTTGCCTCTTTTATCTCAACCTTTAAGTGAACATTTTCTTCTTTTTCTTTAACAAACTTCTAATTCTTCTTTTCAGAGTCTTGCTTCTTTTCTTCCAGATAATTCACTATGACATCTTTATGTCTTTCATATTATTCCAATTGTGCTTTTAAGGATGTTGCATCACAATCCTTTATTTCCAAAAGATCTTGTTGCCTTTTTCTTTCATTCATGACTTTTTCTAGCTTATCTGTCAAGGAGACATTTTACTCTCTAGGATTTCACAATAAACTTCCTTTTCTTTAAATTTGTTTTGCCACATGTCTTCCCCTCTTCTTATTTATTCCTGATGGATTTCCATGACTACTCTTTCTTGGGCCTGATTTTAAAATTTCTTCATTAGCTTCTCTTGCTCTTTATTCATGGTTGTAAGATTCCTTATTTCTTCTAGAACAAATGTGAGCTCAATTTTATCATAAGGTCCTCTTCATTATTTTCAGAGATTTTCTTGCACTTTCTAATTAAAGCTTCAATTATTCAACTTTTCTTTCACCTTCTTCCTTTTTGCAACAAGCCCCAGTTTGACGAGGATCATCTTGTTCATTATGTATAATAGGATACGAACATACAAAAGTATCGAAACAAAATGCAATACTTGATTATTTAACATCATTGTTCTCATTATGAAAACCCTTCTTCTTATGAGATAACTTCTTCTTTATCCTTCCTTTATTAGCCGTAGCTTCCTTGATCTACCTTCCAACAGTTGGCTAGTCCTAAAGTAACCTACTTTGATACCACTTGGTTTCCCAAATGTCACATTGAGAGGCAGGGTGAATTAGTGTGAAGACAATTTTACAGTTTCACAACCTTAATTATTCACATATTCGTTTAGCAATGATCATAAACATTTTCTCATCAGTTATCACAATGCATCGTCACATAAATAACATAACTAGAAACAAAACATGAAAGTATCACATCACAAGGAGACACAAATTTTTTAGGTGGAAATCCAAATGGGAGAAAACCACTAACTCTTCTTCTACTCAATCTTCAATTTGTTTATATCAATTTACAGGACCCAACCTATGGGAGTCAACTACCCCCAAAAAATATGCAATTTTCCAATTATAGTAGGCTACAACCTATTGTAGTTGTTGCATCAACCCCTCCCAAAATTCCGGGAACTCTAAAATTTTCGGATCCCCTATATTGGGCGGAGCCACCAGCCCCGCCAGGTTCTGTTCAAGAGCTCAGCAATCTCAAAGAACCTAGAAAAGAGTCTAAATTTTTTCTAAGTAAATCTAGGTCATTACTTCCTGCCCTAGTCAGTTAACCATGGAGTCGGAACGCGACTAAGCTTAAGCCTCGTGACTATTGGAACTTATGCGACTCACAGGTCGCAAAGGTCACATAGTCGCATTTCCCTCCGCGTACTTCCTTGTGACCAACTAAGTCACATAGGTCGTGAGGTCACGCAATCCTCATGCAAACATCGATGCGAATATGCGACCTTTGCGACTTCACAACCCGCCAAGCCACACAAGTCGCACCGGTCGCGAGGTCACACATTTGTCTCCCATCCATAGACACGACCATGCAACCCTTGCGACTTTGTGACTTACCCAGTCGCATGGTCGTGTAGGTCACAAAGTCACACGACATTCCCATGCGGCCTCACGCATGTAATCAAAACTATATAAATAACTCAATGCAACATCATTTTGTAACCGCTTCCTAGGTCGCACGAAGAGCAAGGAAATCCTTCGACTCAGGTTTGCACATGCTTCTGTCTCCAAGTAAGTAACCGTTCACCTTCCAACAATCATGATTTTCTTCCAAGTGTCATTGTTTGCACTCCCAGACCTCTGGAATCCCATCACCCTAGGGTTTTAGCATTTTTTCTTAGTTTTTCTTTATCTTCTGCCCAGAACAATTGCCCTGGATACTCTCTCCCTCCCTAGTCTCAGACATCGACCTTTGCCTCAAATTAGACCCCCTGTTTTTACCAATAGGCATGAACTTACTCACCTAAGGGGGGCCCTAACCTCCTAAGGCCATTTCTATATCTTCCCTGATCCTTGTTTAGCCTAAGTCATGCGTTTTAAAGCCGTGATATCCTTTTCCTCGTGACCTCGCGACCCCGTTGGGTTGCGAATTATGACCAGCCTCCTTAGCCTCCGACTTTGCAACCCTGGGTGAGCTACGACTCATGGTGCAAGTTGCATAGTGTTATAGACATTTTTGTGCCTTACAGCATAGAGCATGAAATGTCAATAATCTAAGGGATCCAAAGTCCCTAAACATGTTGTTCTTACCTTTAGAGGAACAAGGTCAGCAAACCACAGCACTGCAAATCAGTTCTCCACTGAAAAACACTCAAAAACAGGTCAGTTTTGGATCATTGCAGCTGCTCCACTAGGAATCTGCGCTGCATAGCAGGTACAACAAAGGCTACCTGCGTTGCATAGCAAGTAGAACAAAGGCTACCTGCGTTGGGCGTACTTGGACATGTGGAGGAATCTTTTTCTCAAAGCGCCAGTGCCCAGGAAGCTTCTAAAAAGACACTTGATGATAAGATTCGCCTAATGATGAGTTAAGAGCTTCTAAGACTCCAAGTGGAAGACAAAAACTCCGACTGAAGAACTGAAGAACAACTGGAGTTGAAGAGGACAACAAGTCACACATCAAGCTGACTTATCTTCACTCCAAAACTCTATATAAGGATCTCATCCCATGGGATCTAAAAGGCGGAATTTTGTGCAAAGAATTGTTGTTGGTTTACAGTTGTGAGCATTGGGTGATTTCTTGAGGGAGGTGAAGAAGAGATTTCTCTCCGTCGGGAAGGTGATGCTGGATTGGACCTCTCATGGTTGTATCGCCGCCTGAACCTTACTTCCATATATTAATAAAGCATTTGAGGTTCTTCTATTCGCATGTGTTTCAATGGTGTATTGTCTTACTTGCGTCTTTGATTTATGCTAATCCTTGAATCGATTATGAATGCATGCCTCTTGTAGTTTCCTTTTCTTGTCTTATTCGCAGGATCTCGTGTAGCTGGGCCCGTGAAAAGACTTGGATCTGGGAGCAAGCGGCAAACAAAGGAGATTGGATCAACCATTTGCGCAAGACATCGGTAAGTGGATCTCTTCCTTTTATCTCTTGCATGTCATAAAGAAGAAACTTTAGATAGCTTTGCTTTCAGCTGTTGCTAAGGAACTGTCACCCTTAGAGTGGGTTAGGGTCATTCCGAGTTGGATACTTTCCCCCACAACAGACTGGCGACTCCGCTGGGGATCGTGTCTTGTTGGTAGCTTGTGTTTCTTGCTATTCATTTCTTAAACAAAGGAGTACCGAATCGAACTGCATTCGAGTCCTTCGAATGCAAAGTAGAGGGAAGCTACTCTAGCCCAGTGCTGGGCATGTTTATGATTTGAAGAGCAGATCCACAAGGACTCTTTTTAGCTCTTTGTGATAGTGTTCATCTTCCTTTAATCATCCTCTAGTGTATACTTGACTGACAGCCTCTGATTTGGCCAAAAACCGCTCATTTTTTAGCAAACTGTGACCCAGAATCTGAGAGAGACGTGACTTGTCTCATCAGTGCAGCTGCCACAAAGGCTACCTGCACTGCAACGCAGGTGCCGAAGGGGCTACCTGCGCTGCATCTCAGATTGACAGTGCAGCACCTGCGCTGATCCAGTTTTGCCTTGTGCAACTGGGATTCCCCACTGTCTGTTGCCCAGTTTTCAGTATTGTTTTTGCAGCCTGTTGTCAACCTGTATACCCAGCTGAAACCACTTCTCTTTGCCTTCATTCTGCCTCAGTTGTATGAAGAAACCATGATTGTTCTTATTGTATTTCTTGCTGTCATTCACAGTTTCCCATAGCGAAAGTGAACTAGTCTTGCTATGACCTCTTGAATCTAGACCTGTGAGAAAGTGTCGTTGTGATTCTAAGAGTTAGTTTATTGCTGTTCATAGCTGCTTGAGCATTTGCTTTCGTTATATGGTTCGAATTTCAGTATTTCTTGTGTTGAAACGAGTGAATCTTAAGGTGTTCTTTTGATTGTTGGACAAACACTTGTTGCTTTCGCTTGAAATTGAATTCGAAATTATACAACAGCTTTCTTTTTGTAATACATCAACATTAAGGAAGAAGAAAAGAAATACTTGCATTGTGCATGTGCATTTTGACAGTTTGCATGTCGATTTAGGAAAAGTGCATCAGTGTGTGCTCTATGATCTGTTTGAAAAGATGATGTCTTTCTTTTCCTTCAGTAGTTAAGGTTTTCATAAGTTGAAAGAATTGAAAAAGCCTGCTTATCATTCTTAGACTGCATTTAGGAGTTGTATCATACATCACGTGGTGATCCGTAAAGGCAAACTGCTAAGCAAGATCAACCTAAAAAGAACTGAATTTATCTAACAACGCTTTGAAACATAACGAAACACAGTAGAGGTCTAGGTAGAGACGTGAACCGGCGTCGTTAAACATAGTGACTGTCGATCTCTACGAAGGTGGGTGATTCCTCCTGAGAGATGATAGCACTAGTACGGACTTGTGCCCCCGCGTACCGTCGCGTATATTGGGGGACCCCTATAGGAACAAAGCCTTTATCCATAGGAAGCCATGTCGGCCGCCCTACTGATCGCGATGCAGTGAACACAGCATTCACGAAGATCGACCACTCGTACCGTAAAACGTATTCTGTGGTTTCGCGAAAGGTTTGGCACACCCTCTGCCTAGAACTCCAGAGTAGTTTCTTTTGGCCTTTTTCAAACTCTATAACTGAAAAAGTCCATCCGAGCATTTGTCACTTCGGGCTCGTTAATACATCGAAGGAGACTAGAGTCATCTTTAGCTTTTTCTCGACTCTTAAAAAGTGAAAAAGCAAGTTGTGTCTAAAGCGTCGTCATAATAAAATTCATTTTAAACGGAACATAATCACCTCCTATTCCTGTGTTGATCTTCGAAGTTAGTCTTTTGGCATCGTAAGTTCTTGTAGAATCGCTAAAATCTTTTGGATAGACTCAAAATGTCTGAACAACCGTCAACATCTAGGACTGTGTCGTCCGACACAGCAACAGCAGAGCCTCCTGCTGCCACTCCAACGATGTTTGCTGGTATACCATCTGTCCCGGCAAATTGCCAACAACAAGCCGGAGTCCCATCAGGGACAACAATATGGTTAGTTCCTATTTCTTCATCCAGATTATCATCTGGTACTTCTTATGTTGAAACTCAACAAATTGATCCAATGTGTCTTCAAAGGCCAATTTACCCTTTAAGTACTGGATTTCCACCATGTGGAGGGCAGTATGCTCTTTCATTGTTCCCTCCCGGAGAACAACCATGTGGGAGTTTACAACAAAGTTCAGGTCAAACTGGAATCACATATAGCGGTTGGGTACCAATACTGCCTCAACAATCAGGAGTTGCATATTCAATGCAACCAGTACACCCTGTGTCGAATATTACCACCACACCTGCTACGGCGAATGCGTCGTAAGTACAAGTGCTACCTGTTGTAATACAACAACCTCTTGTCTCGGCGGCTCAATCACAATCTCAGGGTAGTGCCTCCTTATCTGGAGCGACTCAGGCTCGAACAAGTACTGTGACTCCTCATCTTGGTCAATCATCCAGTATTGGTCAACAGCAAATGGTCCAACAACCAGAGCTGGTTCAATCTCAACAACCGCCATTCCAGCAATCATATCAAGGACCTGAGCAACAAGTCTTTGTAAGTAATGGGCAACCATGCTATAATGGTTATGCCCATCAACTTTGTCAAAGTTGTCAACACTATGCTGGTCTGCAAAGACCCATTGCTCAGGCGATACCATCTTATCCTGGATATGCTTCGCCTAACCTGAACCAACAGTTGCCCTTTGTAACAACTCTAGAATTGCCAGATCTAAACCGGCTGACGAATGATCCAATTGCTTATGCCCCTTGGTGGCCAGCGATTCCGCATAAACTTCCATCAGACATTCCTAAATTCAATGGAAATCCAGGTGAAGACCCGTCGAATCACGTCATGACTTTTCATCTGTGGTGTTCATCGAACACTCTAAATGATGATTCGATAAGACTTCACCTCTTCCAGAGGACATTGAATTGCCAAGAGCCTCTTTCGACAATTTCAGCTCCTTAGCCACGACTTTCTTAACCCATTTTCAATTACCGATAAGGTATGAAACGGGAACATAACTCCTTACCAACTTCAAACAGACAACGGCCACTCACATATCTGATCATATACATGAGTGGCGACGTCGTCGTAGGATGGTGAAAACTTACGTTCCCGATCAGCTGTTAGCTGAATGGTTTATAAAGTCGTTACTTCCGGCTATAACGGAAGATGTGGCCAAGGGGGGAGTCGTAACAGAGGAGCAGGTCATTGCTCGTGCTCAATATCTGGACTTAGTATATACTCAGTCTGGCACGCTCTACGACAAAATACCTGACGCCCCCAGACCTAAATTTTCAATTCCTCCCCCTCCTAAATCGAATACTGACTCTCACGCCAGCAATGGCGTGACTGGCAAATGCAAAATTTCTAGTCAAAATGCAAATGAGTAACTTCTTGCCTCAGAAGTAAATGCCATGTCGACCGACAAGGGCAAACAACTGAAGCAACCAGGGGGCAAGAAGAAAAAGAAAAGGAAAGGGAAACCCCCGACAGGGTGTCATATATGCGATGAGGATCATTGGACAAAAGATTGTCCTCATATAGCTGAAGTTAAGAAACTCTTCAAGAGTTCAAAAACCCCAGCAGTATTGACTGATCCGTTTCCTAGTCCAAGACAAAATCTGGTTGCTAATCAAAATGCTTCCCGATCCCAAGTGCTTATGTTGTCCACCTCAAAGCAGCAAAATAATGCTTTGACAAGGAATAAAGATCACAGGAATCCAAAGCAATTGAACAACAAGGCAAATAAACAACCTAGTAGTTCAACAACAACTTTGACCAAAGTTGTGCCACCCATCGTTCCTAAACCAATGATAAAGTCGCCAAAGGGAGTAGTACACAAATCGACATTTAATCCTCGTGAAAAAATAACACAAGATTACAATATAATAGAGGACCTGACCCAATCGTCGTCCGCTATGTCGACACTTGAGGTAGCGCAAAAATGCACCTCCCAAGAGCAAGCTTTATTATCAGCCATAGGTGGGATTGGCCTAATGGATTCCAATCTTGAGGCCTTTGATCATAAAGGATATGACCCTCAGATACCAGCTCAACTAGCTTTCCTTATTCAAGTGAAAGCCCTCAACAAAACTGTTCATCGAACAATTATTGATGAGGGGGCATCTACATGTCTTATGTCGATGAGTTGCTGGAAAAATTTAGGCTCACCACCCTTGTCGAAATCGTCAACGACGTTAAAAGCATTTGATGGACAATCATACACTCCATACGAGATTTTAAATAACTTGCAAGTTGAACTGGGGGGCAAAACAGTAGAAGTGGATGTGGAAGTAATCGATGGAAACCTCGATTACAACATCCTACTGGGAAGGCCTTGGATATATGCCATGGCTGCAGTTGTGTCGACCTACCTCAGGAGGATTGTATTTCCTTTTCAAGGAAAAATTACAATCGTCGACCAACAAACATTTCTCCCCAACAGTTCTCAAGTTACGGGAAGCAGCACAATGATCCATGAAAGTAATCAATCGCTCCAAAATATTGGAGTAGGTCTCCTAAAAGACCCTGCCTTAATGGGTACTTTTGCCCTACCGCCGGCGAGTAATCTGGCGGAAGTAGCCACAGTGGAAACCTACAATATGAAATCTTCTATATCCAACGGATTCGGAAGATTCCTAAATATTTTGTCAGCATGGATCATCGCCCTAATGGAAATACTGTAAATACAGTGGGCTCCGAGGACGGTTCTTATCTCATGTCAACCTCGTTAAAAAATGAAACAAGGAGTCACGAGGATAGTTCTTTTACTATGTCAACCTCATTAAAAAATGAAACAAATCCCCTTTTCAAAATTCAAAGGTAAACCTTCATTCCAACCACCAAGTTGAATGCAATGAAGCTTGGGGGGCACCCTCCTTTGACATGCGTTATTATGATGCTGGGGGCATGCAAAATAAATGAGCAGTTTTGGCAAAGTTCATGCTCGTTAAAAAATAAACGCAAAAATGAGCAGTTTTGGCAAAGTTCATGCTCGTTAAAAAATAAACGCAAAACCGAGCAGTTTTAGCAAGAGTTCATGCTCATTAAAAAATAAATGCACATGTGAGCAAGCTTCCCCCAGAGTTCAAGCTCATCAAGAAAAAATGAACCGGTAAATAACCATTTGAGACCGTAAATTCATCATCCATAAAAAGCCTTGGTCGTGTTTGCACTGTCACCTCCACTTTTCATTTGGCCGATCATTCACATCCACTTGATTGTTTACCTATTTTGAGGGACAGCTGTGAAGAGTGATTTCACCTAGCCATCCTTGTGACACTGCCGTGATTGGAAAATTCCAACCTGTACCTGGAATCTGCTGCTATCCCTGTTTATCACTCGTTCCTCAAAATACGAGTCTTCTTTGAGCTTTTTTCACTGACTCGTAAAAAATGAAAAGTTTGCCGAGTTTTGGCCTTCCAGCTCGTTAAAAGGACCGGAAGAGCTATCCCTCCTCTAGATTTTAATCTTTTTGGACCTGAGGGATTATTGCACAAAAAGATCGAGCGCTTGTCTGGTTCGGCTCGATAAAGATATCGAACATTCATCCCTTCTGTATTGTTTTATACTTTTTCGGACTTAAGGGATTAGATGACGAAAAAGGACCCCTGGAGTCTACTTTATGTACCCTTTTCAGACTCTCTAAAAATGAAAAGGACCGAGTTGTCTTTGTCGCTGGGCTCGTTAAAAATGTTAGATAGCGACAAACTTGTCTTTAGACAAGAACGAGTTTCCCTATCGCTAGGCTCGTTAAAACATAGCGATGGGCTTGCCCGAAGGGCAGGTTATAGATCAAGCATATGTTATCCTCCTCAAGCTTGACAAAAATAAAGAGGTATTGGTCAGAAATGACTGGGGAAAAATTGGGAAGAACCTCAAAGCTTAATGGTAGCAAGTCGCTCTTGAACATGACACTTTTGGCCTCCGTAAATATCGGGTTGGGTTATTATCATTCACCGGTCCCTTCACCATGGTCTCGCCATACCATCCATACATGGGGTAATGCTACCGATCCATCACATCAGTGTCGTTATATGTTCAAGAGATGTCATTCAGAAAGTGTCAACCGGGTCCCATCCACTACCATACATCATCTTTCATCCTTCCATGACCGCCACCCTGAATCATATTTCACAGATCGTTTTCACCATCATCACTAGCTCCGTTCCGTGTCACTGATGTGGGATTCATTAAGGCCCTCCTTTGACGGATCACTTCTTGTCGACATTAGCTCATTATCCAAGAAGTTGATCTAGGAACACCCCCTCAGTACTTTGAAGCTTGCATGCCTCAATGGCAAGTTTCTCACTTCCGGTGATAGGTATACATTAATGACCTTCGACCGGGAGACTTTGCGTGGTGTTCGACGTCAGATCCTATATTCACGCCACGTGAATTGTGCTGCAGTACCTTGAGGGTCATCATCATTATCAGTGATTCCTCTCGCGCTTGTTAACAATTTACATTATTGACTGGTAATCAAGCGATGTCTTTCCATGTTCGACTTCAAGAAATTCTCACATGGATCGACTTGTACTAGAGTGAAGATCAGACAAGTTTGAAGACCCCGGATCTAGTTTCATCCATCCGGGCTGCGATATATATTCAGGAGATAAAAACATAGACATGTGCAGTAGATGAGCATCCTACTAAAAGGATGATAATTAAAAGCAGAGAATTATCCGTCTCTTATCAGACGATCGTTTGTTTATGTACGGCAAATGTATTTATAAAGCTGATCATGGGAAATGCCCGCATCAGCTAGATCATGAAAAGAAAATATGAAAAGATAATGTATTGTATTGTATTTTGTTACAGGTCACCTCTCGGCGATTGAATGAACTTTGGATCCTCCTAATAAAGCATTTCACCCGATAAACGACCTCATACTTTAGGGGGCAACTGTTATAGACATTTTTGTGCCTTACATCATAGAGCATGAAATGTCAATAATCTAAGGGATCCAAAGTCCCTAAACATGTTGTTCTTACCCTTAGAGGAACAAGGTCAGCAAACCACAGCACTGCAAATCAGTTCTCCACTGAAAAACACTCAAAAACAAGTCAGTTTTGGATCATTGCAGCTGCTCCACTAGGCATCTGCGCTGCATAGCAGGTACAACAAAGGCTACCTGCGTTGCATAGCAAGTAGAACAAAGGCTACCTGCGTTGGGCGTACTTGGACATGTGGAGGAATCTTTTTCTCAAAGTGCCAGTGCCCAGGAAGCTTCTAAAAAGACACTTGATGATAAGATTCGCCTAATGATGAGTTAAGAGCTTCTAAGACTCCAAGTGGAAGACAGAAACTCCGAGTGAAGAACTGAAGAACAACTGGAGTTGAAGAGGACAACAAGTCACACATCAAGCTGACTTATCTTCACTCCAAAACTCTATATAAGGATCTCATCCCATGGGATCTAAAAGGCGGAATTTTGTTCAAAGAATTGCTGTTGGTTTACAGTTGTGAGCATTGGGTGATTGCTTGAGGGAGGTGAAGAAGAGATTTCTCTCCGTCGGGGAGGTGATGCTAGATTGGACCTCTCATGGTTGTATCGCCGCCTGAACCTTACTTCCATATATTAATAAAGCATTTGAGGTTCTTCTATTCGCATGTGTTTCAATGGTGTATTGTCTTACTTGCGTCTTTGATTTATGCTAATCCTTGAATCGATTATGAATGCATGCCTCTTGTAGTTTCCTTTTCTTGTCTTATTCGCAGGATCTCGTGTAGCTGGGCCCATGAAAAGACTTGGATCTGGGAGCAAGCGGCAAACAAAGGAGATTGGATCGACCATTTGCGCAAGACATCGGTAAGTGGATCTCTTCCTTTTATCTCTTGCATGTCATAAAGAAGAAACTTTAGATAGCTTTGCTTTCAGCTGTTGCTAAGGAACTGTCACCCTTAGAGTGGGTTAGGGTCATTCCGAGTTGGATACTTTCCCCCACAACACATAGTCACACTCCTTAGCCTGCAACCTTGCGACCTGTCCTCCCTGTGACTCACCTTTCACCTATTGCAACCTCTTGTTTTCGCAAGTTTTATTTGATTTTCATGTCATCTCTCTCATCGTGGGACTATGTTTTTGACATGCTAGGTGATGTAGATCTAGAGTGCATTTCCATTTCTTATTTTGAAGACGAGATGGATCCCCCTAATGCTAAAGATGCTCACAAGGCCTCGAGAAACGGGTCATGGGAGGCCGGCACAAAAGAGGAGCCACCTATCTTCGGGGACACTTCCTGTAACATTAACAAAACCAGAAGGCTTTCTTGGTATAGAATTTACGAATATTTTTCAAAGCCATACAACCCGGAGACACAAGAGGATTTTCAAGTGTACCTCCATGTCAAAAGATTGAGGTTACACAAAGTAGCAGCCCACCCTCCCAGTCTTCCCTTGCTCAAAAACCATTGAATGGATCTTGCAATGCACAGAAACAGAGTCCTGGATGATCAGGGGCCATGATGGGGCACCCATAGCTGCTATCTCCCTGGCAGACATTAGTGCCTACTACAGACTCCCTGAGAAACAGGAGGTCTTCAATACCAGGTGGCTCGCCGAGTTCTCAACTCCAATAAAGGACATCCTCAAGGAATGGTGGAAAGACCCTTCAAAGTTATGGGTCAGGATAGATCAAGCTTACAAGACAGAGAGATTGTGAAAAGTGTATCAGTTAATTGTTGCAATGATGCGCCGATTGTATGGCAAGCCAAACTGTTACATTTTCTATGGCACCTGGGTTACCCTCATGTATGTCATTGCCACTCGAGGGACCATTTTTAATTGGGCTAACATCCTATGCACATCCTTCAAAAAACATAACGGCTGCAAAGCTCCTGCAACCAGAACAACCTCCAAAATTCTATATGTCATCATACCACCTCGACGTTGTTTGCTCGAGATGCTACTTCAAAAACTGGAGCTGCAACTGGAACTCTTCGGTAGCCAACCCCATGCATAGCCATTATAAATTTTTTTGGGACACAGGTTACAAAGTCATGCTATATATAATCTCTAAAACTTTCATCAGCCCATTGTACCAGCTACTATTTGGGGAAGAACCACCATGCATGTCTAAGAGGTCCATGAAGACACTCGTCAAGGTAGCACATTGGTTCCCCATTGAGGAAGGAACATTCATTAGAGTGTTTGTACCCATAAGCCTCTGCATGCCCTACCCAAGTTTGCCACAGATAAGACACTCCTGCGAGAGGTATGTTATCAGATGACGCAAGGGTTTTCAAAGATATTGAACAAAGGAAAAAAGAAACCCCGTCCCGCCTTCCCTCTCACCATCGAGGTGTACGTGGTGGAAAATTTCAAACAGGTGGAGGCAGAAGCCAAGGCACTGAAGGGAAACCATTTCGTAATGCTCAACTACCGAACTTATGATCCAGAGAAAGTAGTGGCCGCCCATTGCAAGAAGGAAAAATTTAGTTGGTCTTATTCTCATACCTAAAATGACATTGAAAACGGGGTTAGAAACTGGTATAACGCTACAAGGAAACTCAGCCCAAGTGAACAGTCAGTTGCAAAGGATGAGCCCCAAGACAATTCCTAGGAAGACATGAGCCTCAAAGAAAGAGCTTCCGCCATCAAGAAAAAGCAACAAAAAGCACCAATAAGCACTGGGGAAGCTGAGCAGTGCAAAGGGAAATAGGTTCAAGACCCCGTGAGAAACAACAAGGAGGAGGATGCAACACTGGAAAAAATGAATTCCAGCTTGGCAAGAAAGAAGAGATATCTCAAGAGGAAAAGGGAGTTGGAGAGCAAACAACCTCCAATTTCTAGCAACCAGAGCCAAAGCGAGAAAAGGAGAAGACAAGAAGAGTAAGAAAAGGAGAAACAGTTGTGGGAAAAGAAACAGGAAGAAGAAAGGAGAGCCTAAGAAGAGGCAGAGAAGATAAAGCAGGAAGAGGAGAGAAAAAAGCAAGAAGAGGAAGAGAATAAAAAATGGGAAGAAGAAGTTGAGGAGAGAAGGCAGGAAGAGAACAAGAGCTGAAGAACATGGAAGATGAACTAGAGAGGCAACGGGCACTAGGAGAGGAAGAAAAAGGCAGTAGTTTACGATGAGATGTCTAGACTACACCACACAATAGCCCTCATCGTGGCCATCTAGGCTCACACAAAAGAAAGAGTAGCCATGGTTAAAGAGGCTCTGACTGCTTTGGATAGGATACACAAATGGTCTGTTAAGTACCCTAGGGCCCCGACAGTGGTCCCTAAGAAAGATTCGATCACCATGAAAAATACTAAGGTCCAACTCCGCATCAATGTTCAATCCAAAGACAAATCAGCTAAAGATGTGGAAAGGGTATTGGCATCCTTCAGGCATCTGTTCAGCTGCTTGGAATGAGTGATCCAATTACATGGAGTTCCCTCGATTGGAGAAGTCAGGCAGGTCAAGAAACAGGATGAGATCACCAAGGAAGTACACACATTCATAGAGACGTTTAAACAAGCACCCCGTACAAAGGACATGTTGATTACCATAGGAAACATCACCCGTTATGTGGTAGAACCAGTGAGGCTCTACACCAAACTGGTAACCTTGAATAATCAGGTGCATGCCAAACGGAACACCCTCATTCCATATGCCCTCAAGTTCCTGCACTGACATGACAAAGACCAGCCACAGATCACTCCCATTACAGTATAATACAACTTGTGGTGCACATATTTGACGGAACAGCTCAGGCTTGACGTTTGAGAACTTGCCATTATTAAATTAGTGAATTAGATTGATATTAATTTTGTGACATTTTTCCTACAGTAGCATAGAACACATTGTGAATATGAAAGGTCATGTAGAATGCTAAAAGTCATGTTGTGAATACGAAAGGTCATGAGGTAGTCCAAGAGTCACTCTTACCCTATAAATATACCCTCATGCCTCATTTGTAAAGGACTTTTGTGGAGGACGATTTTGGAGATATACATTACTTGAGAGAATTTATGTCCTTTTAATATATGCAAGGAGTGATTGTAAGCTTCTACTATTGGATTATTCAAATGTTTTATGTGCTAATGCCATGAGTATTTTTATTCACTTGATGGATCGACCGTTCCTGAAAACTATTTGATTTGCGGTCTGCTCACATGCTATCTCATATTCCAAAATTTATGTTGCTTCGTATGAATGGTATTTGATTCTCTGACTCTATACTCGTGCCAGTGAACTATTTCTTTGGTGTTGGTATAATCTGTTTTGACTACACAGTTATGTATGTTCATAAATGTTTGATCGTTGTGAACTGATTTACAATTGTTAAGCATTTTATCTTAGAATACATGAGTCTTATCTAAAGCCTGCTAATAGTAACCTTGCATAAGGTTTATGTTGTTTATGGTTTAGCTATTCAATGTGTATGCAACATAGGATATTTGTCAATCATTTCCTTGTATTTATTTGAGGTTCATGTTTTCAATTAAGTCTACATTTCACCTTCACCCGAAGCAAACTCTACAAAATTGAACGGCAGTCAGGCCTACATACCGAAAGGGATCCCTATCACAAACGATGCAGGTTCTAGTTAGCAACCTACACCGAGGAGATCCCCTTGACTATTGGCGGAAGATTCCAACCCGTGTCAATAGATTTGGCGCTAGAAGGAGGGTTATGGCAAGTACAAATCCACGCCCTCACACCGAAATTTCCCATCAAGGTAGTAGCCAACCTCATCCCTCCACTCATCCTGAGATACCATACAAGCCCCCTTATGGTCCAGCTTTCACGAGGCCACTCCAGGAAGAACCCCAAATTCCCCCTCTTGAAGATGCTCCTAGAGGAGAAGAGCTCCCCATGTTCAAAGTCACTAGCAAACAACTTAGGGCTCTACGCCCTATTACTCAACAATTCGCCAAGTGTCTAAAATGCATTCCCGCTACTAACTCCCTGTCCAATGCGCGCACCTTCGCACTTCACCACACATGCCAAGGCATTCTTGTTAACTCTATCTCGCAATTAATCAGCCTCGTGCTCAATGACTATGCAGATGCGATTGAGAGGCTATACATCAAAGGGTTGGAAAGCCAACCCGAAGATGAAGGGGATGACCCTCAAAATACCTTCACTGGTGGAAATAACCAGTCATATTGGGAAGAAACGCAGGGCAACGATCGACGCATCATCGAAGAGACCCCTATTAATAACTAACCTCTCACTGGGGGCACCCAAGGAACCCTGTGACAGGGAACCAGATTATCTTAGAGACCGCATAAATAGTGAGCCGGAAGAAAACGACCATCGTCTCCTTTTCAACCCTATAGGGAACCGCCGCCCACCACAACTGGCCTGGATGGCTCAATACCCTTTGAACCTTAGAGGCCTGCTCCACGACATGCCTTGCCATTCGAAGAAAAACCTCCCGAAGTTTGACCCTGAGAAAGGGACCTCAGTTGATGACCACATTAGCAATTTTTACCTAGCCTTGCAAATGATCAAGGTCCAGTACAACGATGTAGCATGTCATTTATTCCCGCACACTCTTGAAAGTAAAGCGACCACTTGGGACCGATCGTTACCCATTGCTTCCATCTGCACTTGGGAAGAGTTTCAGAAAACTTTCCTGGACAAATTCTCAGAAGAAAATATGTTGTCCATGCTTCTCACTGAGCTCATAATGCTAAAATTTCATAAGAAAGAGAAGTTGAAATATTTCAATCAATTTTTCACCGTGATTTTAAATAATTTCCCTATGGATGTAGCCCTCGATGATTCCATCACGATTGACTACTACACCAGGGCCCTTCCTAGGGATATTGTCGTGTTCATTAAACGTGAAGCCAAGATCACCCTGGTAGAGAACTTTGCTACTATGCTCGAAGTCGAAAAGGATCTTCTCTCTATCGGCACCTTTGAGCATGAGCCACATGGATATACGAAACCCTCCGGGAAGAAAAATCAAGCCTCATCAATTAAAGTCATAGACAAAGATAAATATTCCTTAGATTTCGAGGGGCTAGCGAAATCCTTAAAGAAATTGACTAATGAAGTGTCTGAGCTAAAGAGAAGGACCAGTGATGCCTCTGGTGGAGCAATGCCCGCTAAGCCCTTTTTTCGGAAAACTAACAACCTCCCCCCTAAAGTGTCACAAACAATGTTGGGTCCCTATAATACTAGTGATTACCCCATTACTATTGTAATTGTACCCCTTATTAATATTGTTGTACCCCTATTATCCCCATATTGTTATTATTGTGCCCCATAGAATCCCTCTATTGTTATTTTTGTGGCTTTATATTATTATTGTTAGGTCGGCTGGGTTATATTGTGACTCCTTAGACTCCTATATAGAAAGGAGGTTTTGTCATTTGAATCATCCAAGAATTATTCATTTATGTAATGTAAAGGAGGTTGCCCCCTTGAAGAGGCTGAATTAAAAGGCGTTGAGCTATCTTTTCTATCTTTTTCTTGAGTTGGTTTCATAACATTTGGTTTCAAAGCTTTGGATTTTAGGGTTTCGCTGCTCCAAACAGGTCATCGTGGCATTTTCACTATAAAATTTTTTTCTGCGACGTTTCAGAAGCTAAAAAAAAAACCATTTGAAAAGACATTGCGCTGAAGCTCGGGTCTAAATTTCAGATCTTTTTGCGCTATATTTGTGGAGATATGATCTGAGGAAGTTGGTCTTTTTGCAGACTCCTGAATTACATTCCAAATAGGTGACCTGGGGAAAATCGTCATAACTTTCTCTCTGAGCATCGGATTGAAATTTCGTAAGAAGGTCACTGTGGGAGATTTCGCATAACTCTTCCTTGGAGAATCCAATTTGGATGAGACTGGTGGCATTGGAAAGAGGACAAAGAGGGCTATTGCATGTCACAATTTCAGAACTGGATGATTTGAATGTACAAAGATACATCAGAGGCAATATCGAGCTCCTACAAAGTGAAAAAGGGTGTGTAGGTTCTTTTAAAGTTTTTGCTTAAGATTGGTTTGAAATCTATTTTGAAGGAATTCAAAGGGCATAGTAGAGCATTATTATCGGTAACTGATGCCCCAAGGAAAGAAAATGCAAACACCTAGTAAGGAACCTGAAAGCTCTAGCATGAATAATGAATAAGAGGAAGAAATGCAACATGATATATCAAAATTACAAGACCAAGTGCAACAATTGTCCCTTGCACAAAAAGGAACAGAATCTAAGATGGATGGTTTAAAGAAAGATGTAGAAGCTAAGATGGATGGTTTAAAGAAAGGTGTAGAAGCTAAGATGGATAGTTTAAAGAAAGGAGTAGAAGCTAAGATGATTGACGTGGAAGCTAAGATGGATGATTTGAAAATAGATTTGAAGACAAACATGGAAGATTTGAAGACAGGCATGGAAGATCTGAAGACAGATTTAACAAAGTTTCTACAAGAAATGCTTACTAATGGTGAAAGGGTAGTAAAGGAAACTCATGATGAGAACAAAAGAAATGTTAACCATGATTTCATAGACTCTAATGTTGGATCGAAGACCCACCATATTCCAAAAATCGATATGAGGAAGTTTGATGGCAAGGATCCCACAACATGGATATTACAGATGGAGCAATTTTTCGATCTCAATAATGTGAAAAACACACAAAAGGTACGTATTGCAACTTTATATTTGGAACCAAATCAGTTTGTATGGTATCAATGGCTTTGCTCTCGTAAACAATTTATCACTTGGGCAATTTTTACGGAAGAATTGATAACACATTATGAGGATACAAAAAGCAACACTTTCTTTAGCCAATTGATAAGTCTCAAACAAAAGGGTTCAATAATGGAGCACATTGAGAAGTTCCAAAAATTGAACATAAGGGTAAAAATATTCTAGAGGAGCATAGGATTGATGTGTTCATAGGGTCTTTAAAGGATAATATCCAACATGATGTTCGCCTTTGGGAACCTGATTCATTAGAGAAGGCATTCAGGTTAGCAAGAAAAAGGGAAAGCAAAATTATGGCAACCAGGAAGCATACCACTCACAACTATAAATATGGAAGTGTTGTTGCCCCTAGTCTTCCACAACCTAAAAGGTTGACACCACAACAATTGGAAGAAAAAAGAGCAAAAGGGCTTTGTTACAGTTGTGATAGCAAATACACTAAAGGTCATAAGTGTGCTGAGAAGAAATTATTCTACATAGATTGTGAAGAGGAAGAAGAAAAGGAGCAAGAAGGGTCAAAAGAAGAGGATATACTCCAAGAACAAAGCCTAGATAAAGAAGAAATGAATCCGACCATATCTTGTAATGCATTGGCGGGAATTACCACTCCTCAAACCATCAAGATAGAAGGACAAATCAAGAAGAAAAAGGTAATAGTGTTTATTGATTCAGGAAGTACCCACAATTTTGTTCATTCTAAGGTAGCAAAAGAATTGAATTGCTTCTTATATCCAGCACCAGAGTGTCAAGTGATGGTTGCAAATGGAGGAGCAATAAATTTCTCTGGAAAGTACCATAATATCAAGCTATCCATGGGAGAATATGTATTGACTAGCCCAATGCTTTCCATTCCAATGGGAGGTATTGATGCTGTACTAGGAGTCCAATGGCTATAATCCTTGGGTACAATAGCTTTTAATTTTCAAGAACTTTTCATCAAATTTTCTACGGAAGGAAAGGAAGTTGAATTAAGGGGTATTGCAGGGAAACCAGGAAAGATAATCAGCTCTAATGGTATGACAAAGCTTCTAAAAAAGGAACAAAGAGGTGTAATTGCACAATTATGTTCGCTAGATGTTTCCACATTGGAATCATCTATTTCTCCAGATCTCAAAAAACTCATGGACAATCATTCCAAGGTATTTGAGACTCCCAAAGGTCTCCCACCTATGCATGATAATGATCATGCTATTCATCTGATTCTAGGAAGTGTTCCTCGAAACATCAGGCCGTATAGATATCCCTATGCCCAAAAGAGTGAAATTTAACGTATGGTTGCAGAAATGCTAGAGGTTGGTATAATTCAACCGAGTCAAAGTTCTTTCTCTGCTCTAGTAGTATTGGTGCACAAGAAGGATGGATCATGGCGCATGTGTCCAGATTATAGGGAGCTCAACAAGCTCACTATTAAAGATAAGTTTCCCATTCCTGTCATTGATGAATTACTGGATGAATTGCATGGATCAATTTACTTCACCAAATTGGATCTTCGTTCAGGATATCATCAAATCAGGATGAAGATTGAAGACATTCCGAAAACAGCATTTAGAACTCATGAGGGTCATTATGAATTTTTGGTCATGCCTTTTGGCCTTACCAATGCACCTTCAACATTTCAAGGTTTGATGAATTCAATTTTCAAAGCATTCCTTAGAAAATTTGTGTTAGTATTTTTTGATGATATACTAATCTACAACAAGTCTTGGAAGGATCATGTTGAACATGTTGACAGGGTGCTACAACTATTGGAGGAAAAACAATTATATGCAAAAAGATCCAAATGTTTCTTTGGAGTCCAAGAGGTGGAATATTTGGGTCATATTGTATCTCATGAAGGGGTTAAGGTAGACCCTAGCAAAATTAAAGCCATTAAGGAATGGAAAATCCCCACATCCATAAAGCATCTGCGAGGATTTCTCGGGTTTACAAGGTATTATCGCAAGTTTGTTAAGAATTATGGGATAATAGCAGCACCTCTAACAACATTATTGAAGAAAGATGCATTTTCATGGACTTCGGAAGCAACAAAGGCCTTCAAACATCTTAAAGAGGCAATGTGCCAAGCACCGGTCTTAGCTACACCAGACTTCACAAAAACCTTTATTGTGGAATGTGATGCTTCAGGAAATGGAATTGGTGCTGTTCTAATGCAAGATGAAAGACCCATTGCTTTTGAAAGTCGTCCAATCAAGGGAAAGTTTTTACACAAAGCTATTTATGAAAAGGAAATGTTGGCAATACTCCATGCACTTAAGAAATGGAAACCCTACCTAATGGGAAGACACTTCAAGGTAAAAACGGATCATGATAGCCTTAAATACTTTCTAGAACAAAGATTATCCTTTGAAGAGCAACAAAAGTGGGTCACAAAGATGTTCGGTTATGACTTTGAAATCATCTACAAAAAGGGAAGCAAAATGTGGTGGCAGATGCACTCTCAAGAAAGGATGAGGATGTGGAAGCATTGTTGTGTGCCATTTCTATTATCCAACCAGATTGGATAAACGAAGCAAGGGAGGAATGGAAGAATGATGAAGAAGTGTGGGCACTTATTCGAAAGTTACAACAAGATTCTAGTACGTCTGATACATTTAGCTGGCAAAATGATTCGTTATGGTACAAAGATCACTTATACCTCTATAAGAATTCCCAGCTAAAACAAAAGATTCTTATGGAATTGCACACTTCTCGCTTAGAAGGGCACTCATGATTTTTAAAAACTTACCACAGGGTTAAGAAGGAATTTTTTTGGGATGGCCTTAAATCAGATATTCAAATATTTGTGGCGGAATGTTTGGTTTGCCAACAAAATAAAGTTGAAACAATTAAGACACCGGGTCTATTACAACCTTTATCCATTCCAAGCCAACATTGGGAGGAGGTTTCAATGGATTTTATCACAGGTTTACCCAAGTCTGAGGGAAAGAGTGTCATCATGGTGGTAGTTGACAGACTTACCAAGTATGCACACTTTTGTGCATTATCACATCCATTTAAAGCCAGTACATTTTCTACTGCATTTATGGAAACAATTCAAAAGCTACATGGAAACCCAAAGATTGTTGTAAGTGACAGAGATCCCATTTTCACTGGAAATTTTTGGACAGAATTATTTTCTTGTCTTGGTACTCAGTTAGCTCATAGCTCATCTTATCATCCTCAATCTGATGGGAAAACTGAGATAGTAAACAAATGTTTGGAAGGATATCTTCGTTGCTTTGTATCTGATAAACGGACACAATGGGTCAAATGGTTGCCTCTGGCTGAATGGTGGTATAACACTTCCTTCCATACAGCAACAAAAATGACCCCATTTATGGCACTTTATGGGTATCAGCCACCATCCATCACATCATATTTAAAAGAAAATTCTAAGGTTCAGGCAGTGGAACATCACATCGAACATCAACAACAAGTCCTCCAACTCTTAAAGGATAACCTCGTGTTGGCACAGAATAGAATGAAACAACATGCAGATCAACATCGCAACGAAAGAAGTTTTGATGTAGGTGATTGGGTATTCCTACGTCTACAACCCTATAAGAAAATGTCCCTCAAGCAAGCTAAGAAGGATAATAAATTATCACCAAAGTATTATGGTCCATACAAGGTGTTGCAAAAGATTGGTACTATGGCATACAAATTGGAGCTTCCTGCAGCTTCTCGATTGCACCCAGTTTTCCATGTTTCATGTTTAAAGAAGGTTATATGCGACAAGCTCCTAGTTCAAACAATATTTCCAGAACTTGACGAGGAAGGAAAAATTATATTGGAACCAGAAGCAGTCACAGAAACAAGAACTCGACAGCTACGAAATCGATCAATTTCGAAGTATCTTATCAAGTGGAAGAACTTATCCGCTAAAGATTCCACATGGGAGGATGAGAATTTTATACAGAAGTATCCAGAACTACTCAAGCGTTGAGGACAACACTTTTTTGAAGGAGAGGGGCATGTTGGGTCCCTATATACTAGTGATTACCCCATTACTATTGTAATTGTACCCCTTATTAATATTGTTGTGCCCCTATTATCCCCATATTGTTATTATTGTGCCCCATAGAATCCCTCTATTGTTATTTTTATGGCTTTATATTATTATTGTTAGGTCGGCTGGGTTATATTGTGACTCCTTAGACTCCTATATATAGAAAGGAGGTTTTGTCATTTGAATCATACAAGAATTTTTCATTTATGTAATGTAAAGGAGGTTGCCCCCTCGAAGAGGCTGAATTTTAAGGTGTTGATCTATCTTTTCTATCTTTTTCTTGAGCTGGTTTCATAACAAACATCCATCTCAACCCTCAATGTGGATGAGCTAGGAAAGGAAAACTTCTACACTTTCCATCAGACTTCCCACTTTGAGAATACCTACCCACAGTAGCTCCATAACATAATTGTTGTAGTCACCCAGCTGTTAGAATATTAAGCTGTTGGGGAAGGGGAAGAAGACATTGACGATTCTGAAGAGGATGACTCCCCTCCCGGCAATGATACTCCATCTGTTGTGTCAGCCTTCGATGTTATCTGTGGGGGCGGAGTGTGCATTGCTCAAGAGGCCTTCATTGGAAATGCCCCCCCAAAACCCCCCAAAAGCTTTAAGCTCAGGAGTAAAGGCACTGTGTTGGACTCTGCTTTGGAAGACAAGAAAAGAGCATTGTTACGATGGATCCTACCCCCCACAAATACCAGCCAGCCATCCACATCTTCTCCTAGAGGAACAATGATGTAATTCCAAACAAGTCGTAAACCAGTACAAAAGCAGACTCATCCACACCTATAAATTCATCTAAAGGGTTTACGGACAAAACCGCCTCAACAATGCAACACTTAGCGCAAGAATCTTCATCCATGACTTTATATTACAATATCATAGAAAATTTGAAGAAAACTCGAGCCAACATCTCTCTATACGAGGTATGTAAGTTGGCTAGTCAGCGTGAGTTAATGGCCAAGGCCTTCGCTTTCCCTCTTACCCTCCAAAATCCTCGACATCAAACAAGGGAAACTCTGCAAGCCAATCCCCAGTGTTCGGTCGACCTCCAAGCTATAGTGAACGCCACAAACACAAACTTGAGAGGTTCGACCCCTCCTTTCCTCTTAACCTTCAAGATGTTCAATTTTAATGTGCACAACTGCCTCGTTGACTCTGGCGCATCGACCAACGTCATGCCCTGGTCAGTATGCAAGAAGCTAAATATTCAACCAAAAAATATTGACGCCAAAATTATCCAACTTGACAAGTCTCAAGTCATGGCTGTAGGAGAATTGAATAATGTCATCATTCAGTTATCTTCTAATTCTCGAGTTCACCAGTGCATTGACATAATATTCGTAGACATTCCGAAGGCCTATGGTCTGCTTCTCATCAATGATTTGTCTTATAAACTTCAGGGCTACTTCGCCATAGAATGGTCTCACTTGTGGCTACCTTAAAAGGGAAGGAATAACCAAATCAAGGTCAATAGTGAGCCTTGTATGAAACACACCGTAACCGAACTTGACGGCTCTAACGAGCCAATCAGCTATTCCCAATAAGAACTATGAGTGTTCCTGCTAGAGTCCCTGTTCGGGTGTTATCAGCCTAGACATCAACCATTCCCCAAGATACCCAGATTGAAATTCTCGTGCAGACCCCAAGCCTCGATAGCGAAGTTTGTTCCTTAAATTTACATACGTCAAGTTTACCTTGCCTCAGTACTGAGACATGGACATTGTATTAGGATGGATCTAAAACTCACGATGGAGCAGGGGCAGGGTGCGTCCTGCTGGAACCCAAATGGAACAGAATCTTTATCTCTTACAAGTTGGAGTTTCAATGCACCAACAACGCTGCAAAATACGAAGCATTGGTCCTCGGCCTAAAAAAGGCCATCGACCTAAAAGCGAACTACCTGAAAGTTATTGGGGATTTTGAAATCATTACAAGATAGGTATGCAATACCACTCATTGTCTGTCATCGCACCTCAAGAATTACCAACAAGAGGTATGGTGTCTCATAAATTCATTTAAAGCTTTTTGATATCATTTATGTTCCTAGATTTAATAATGTTGTTGGTGACACTTTAGCTAATGTTGCAGCTAGGTTCACACCCCTTAGAGATGGGTTTTCTATTGAAATTATGTATAAACCAGCAATGCCCGATAACGTAACTAACTTGCACATTTTCAATGATGACCAACAGATTTTGGAATTCATGAGAAATGCGGAAGTGTTCAAAGATGTGGTTATCGATGAAGAGGAACATGAGAGATCGCTACAAGAAGAAGAAGGTTCGTGTAAAGGAAATCCCTTACCTAAGGCGATGGTGACACTAGAGAAATTGTTGAAACTCCAAAGTCGTTTTAGAGGTCCTCTGAATACCAAAACTCATAGTTCAACTCTCTCGCACTAGCAAATCAACCTCGGGACTGAGTCTGACCCCAAGTATGTCAACTTGGGGGTGGGGTGCACCCCAGAAGAAAGACAAGAATTCATCAGCTTATTCATAAGATATCGTGATGTTTTTTCTTGGACATATGATTACCTGAAGACATACGATACCAGAATTATTCAGCGTGTCATCCCTACCAAAGAAGGGGCCAAGCCCTTTCAGCAAAAATTCAGGAAGGTGCACCTCGCATTAGAACCTATCATCCAAAAGGAACTCAACAAATTATTGGATTCTCACATTATATTCAAGGTTAGGCACTCCACATGGGTATCTAATTTGGTGCCAATGCGGAAAAAATCTGGGGAAATATGTCTATGCATCGATTTCCAAAACACTAACCGAGCCTTGGATAAAGATAACTACCTAATCCCCTCCATGGAAAAGATCCTCCAAACTGTCTCGGGATTCAAAGTCTTCTCCCTACTACATGGCTTCTCTGGTTACAATCAAGTTCTGGTAGCCGAACCAGATCGAATCAAAACAACATTACAAACTGAGTGGGGGACTTTCACGTTTCTCCGCATGCCTTTCTGATTGATAAATGTCAGGGAAACCTTTCATAGAGTGATGAATATCGCTTTCCGAGGCCTTATGGGTCAAAGTGTGGTGGTCTACTGATGAGCCCCAAATTTGGTAACATTTTGGGCTCATTTGGCCTAACTACCCTTGCTCAACCCTTCATTTTTCATAACTTATGCATCATTTTTTAGTATATTTATGTCATTTGTACGAATGAGGGCAGTCACTATTCCTAGGTGGCTAACACATGTTTATTTCAGGGTTTTTGACATTTAATGGAGCAAAACCACGCAGATGAGGGCTAGGAGACAGCCAAGATGGGATTGAGATTTTGTAGGAAGGTTGTCCACAGCATTGAATGACCTTCCTCGTGATCTTCACCCCTAACTCCGAGCTCCAACAGCCACCACCACCGAGCTAGAAGGCAGCCAAACGGATTTTGAGGAAGCAGCAGATTACTCTTAGTTTGGTCAGCCAAACCCCACTAATTTAGGAGGCCAGCTTGGCCCTCGTAATGTATAAATGATGAGGCTGTAGCCTTTGAGGGGGACTTTTGAAACCTTGTTGCATATTCTGAACTACGAGTTGATAGCTCTGTTTTGCTCTTTGTAAGCCATCTTTGGCATGTTATTTGACTTATGACTATTATCTTTTAATGAAAAGCAGGCAGATTTGAGTTCAGTTCTGAGTTCTTAAAGGAGCCATAGCTCTCGGGGTTGGGCCCAACCTGAGAGCCTAAGGCTTCCTTCCTTTGTATTGTTACCTTTCTTTCAGCATTGTATTTCTTTTCCTTTACATGCATTTGGAAACACAGTTTGCTGAGTTGAATTTCTTGGTGTGGTTAAGTAGGTTAGTTTTATGAACAGAGTTGCTTCAGTAGGTTAGGATAGAGTAAGGAGATTGGAGTTAATAAGAGTTCAAAAAAGGGTTGACTGCACACTCACTTTCACCTCTGTTTAGGGGCTGGAATTGCAGACAGTGCCACCCACCAAAAACACTGTTTTACATGTCCATGCCATCTTTGATGCAATGCTCTCGTTTGTAGCAGTGTCCATGCATTCAGATCTTGTGGAATGATTCTTTGCTTCAGTACCATGCATGATTTTCCTTAAAAATCACGTTGTTGTTCTTTGGTTTTATAAAAACAATTAGAATAGGTTGATGAAATTTCGGTTATGTGCAAGACATGGATGATTTGTTTCATTTACACTATGGAGTACTACTCCCTCACTCCCTTATCCTTCTAAGCCGTGCCTAGGCCATCTGCTCATCTCCCAGTTAGACCACTTGCCTCCCAACTCTTCTATTACCCACGTTATTCTACCTTTTCGGCCTTCCATTCCCTCTACCCTCCTTTAGACCAACCAGCTTAGCACACCCCCTCTTCATCTCATCTCTTTGTCCATAAGCCATCACAAGCTCCCCTCCTACCTCCCTATCCATCCATACAACCTCTTCCACTCATCCATCACCCAACAATCCGATTGCAGAACATCCTGTAGGAATTACTGAACTTCCTGTAGAAATTCTGAACATCCTATAGAACCCCTGCAGACTTCCTGTAGAAGCTCATAAACACGGTTTCTTGGCATCCAGACTTTGTGAAACTCTTTGAAAGGATGTTAGGGGCTCCTTGGACCCTCTCTGAGCCTTCCTGACCTCTTCCAAGCATTCCTCCCCTTGATCTATCCCTGCACAATCAAGACCTAGTTAGAAGCACATGCATAATAATTCCAACAACTTGGGCAAAAATACAAAAATATGTTCTCTTCAGATGAAAGTAGACTAGACACATGCATCTCACCTTAATATAAGTAATGGCATCACTTTCAGTAGTTGCATTCCCACCGTTGCATCAGAAGGACTAGCTGGTAGAATTAGGGTTTGCCTAGGGTTTTCATTTCTCGTTGGCTTTCAGTTCATTTTTGCAAAGTAGGTTAATTTCCTTTGAGTTAGCTTTCGTTCATCAGTTAAAAAGCTTTTTCTGAGAACTCATAGAAGTTGGCTTGAGCCCTAGCGGACTTGTGCCAGCTGACCAAGTGACAGCTGCGACAAGAGCTAGTACTTGTACATACAGCACCGTCGCTTCCAAGTTTGTTACGAACTACCGAGTTGATAAAATTAGAGAAGGAAGCTCCAGGAGTTGTAGCATTATTGCTACAATACTGGAGCCCACCATCTTTTTGGCGGTGTTGCCGGGGAAGCGTCAGAGTATTAGTAATTGTTGCTTTTCTTCTATTTTCCTACTCTCGCCTTCTGCTAAGTAGTTTATTTCATTTCCATTCTGCAAAAGTAGCAAAGACATTTCCTGCTTTCATAGATTAACATTTCAATTCCGCAATTTCATTTTTGCAAGCGTAGATTAGCATTTCAATTCTGCAAGCGTAGACTAGCATTTCCATTCCTGCCATTTCATTTGAGCAAAGTAGATTAGTTCTTTCCTACTTTCATTTCAATTCTGCATTTCCATTTCAGCAAGATAGTTAGTTGTAGATCAATCTGTTTATGAAACAGCAAGGTACCAGAAAAAAAAGAAAAAAAAGAAATCAAAAGTCTTTCCATTTCATGCCTCGTAGGAATCGAGATAAAACAGGCAAATTCTTACCCAACACGCCCACCACATCACTGAGTCATCCTTCTCTCTTCTTTGGTTACAGTGATCCAGAAGAACCTATAGGCGAACCTCCTGAGATATACGAAGATCCTATAGCAGAAGAAGAGTTAGAGACCATTCCATCTGAAGCTATGGCTGACAATAGGGGAGAAGATGAGAGAATAGAAGGTGCCTTCCCCATCCGAGAGACCAATGGAGACATGAAAATGAAGAACATTAGCCCCTCCACTTTACCTCACTTCCATGGATTGACTACTGAAGATCCTGACACCTTCCTGTTTGAGTTTGCTATCCTTTGTCGAACCTATGAGTATACTGAAGATGAGCAGAAGCTGAAACTCTTCCCCTCAACCCTTAAGGATGCAGCATTACGCTGGTTCATGGGCTTACTTGGGAACAATATCACCACTTGGGCTCAGATGTAGCAAGCTTTCAATACCAAATACCGGGACTACTATAGGTCCAAGGAAACCAAGGGAGAAATCTTTCGGATGACCATGGGAAATGATGAATCCCTAGAGGATTACGAGGAAAGATTCCAACTTAGCTATAAACGGGCCAGGTGCACACTTGACCCTGAATCCCTCAAGTTGGTCCTGCTCCGAGGAGTCCTTGAAGACCTCTTAGATACCCTTCACATGTTAGCTGGAGGAGATATTTACCAACTGCCTTATGAGGACATAAAGACTGTGTTTAGAAACCACTCTAGGGCAGCCCGGAAAAGAGGTAGAGGAAACCTCCTCTCAACTGGTATTCCTTTCTCCAAACATGAGTTTGCAAATCAATTAGAGGATCTCAAGAGTGAGGTGAGACAGACCATTGCCATGCAACTTGATACATTCAGGATCCAGCAGAAGAAAGAAGAAGCTGAGAGGGCCTTGGCTATCTTCTGCCCTAGGTGTACAAGGAAACACCCTAAGAACGAATGCCCATTACATTCAGTTGAAGTATGTTTTGTTTGTGAGGAAGACCACCCCACAAACCAATGTCCAACCTTACCTGGGCTTAAAGCCATGTATCAAGGGACAGAATCCCCCACCGAACCTCTTTATTTCCTCAACCAAAGGAGGCCACAAGGACCCAGACCTTACCAGCAGGGGATGCAAGGGGCACCCCAAGCTTATTACAGCCCCAACCAATCTACTCCTATGCCTTCCTGGGGTCCCCTTGCTCATCCTTCTTGGTCTATGCCTCCTCCATGGTCTTACTCACCTCAGTACCATACTCAACCCACTACTCATTCGTATCACTCACATGCCCAGCCACAGCCTCAGTGGAATGCACCTCAATCGAGGTGGAGGCCCCAGTACAACACTCCTCCCGCCATTTTGCCTCCACCACCAGTTCAACCACAACCATTACCTCCTGCTCCTCCAAGGCAACCTCAAATGCCTACTCAACCGAACCCGAACCCCAACAACAGACAGACCCAGCAGGTATATACTGGGGAAACATCATGCCCTACCTATGTTGTGGAGATTCAGGAGATCAATCTGCGATCTGGAAAGACTCTTCCGAATCGCCAACCTCCTCGCCCAGAGGACGAGGAAGATAAACAATAAAGTGAACCACAGGCTATTCCACCCTTTCCTGAGAGACTAACAACCACCACACAACCCAACCCAGAGGAGGATGAGCTTTTGGGAGAACTCAAACAGTTGTGTGTGAAAATACCACTTCTCCAAGCCATCAAAGATGTACCAATATACAACAAACTGGTTAAGGAAAAGTGTTTCAGACACCCAGGCAGGCGAAAGAGAGATGCTTCAACCATCAATGTCATAGGACAGCTGTCTGACCTTATGTTGGGACAAGTCATTTGCCCAAAGTATCTAGATCCTGGGAGTCCTGTAGTAGATGTCCACATCAATGGCACCATCATACCTCACACCTTGATTGATCTGGGGGCTGCCATTAACGTGATGACCAGAGATACCATGCTCAAACTCAACCTTCAAGGTTCCTTGAGGAAGACCTCGACAGTCCTACAACTAGCAGATCGCTCCACCGTGACTCCCGAAGGGATTGTGGAGGATGTCTTGGTCTCTGTTGACTCTTGGGAATACCCTGCAAATTTCTTGGTTCTGCAACCAAAGGCAAAGCTCACTGGATATCCTCTTATTTTAGGAAGGCCTTGGTTAGCCACTGCAGATGCTTACATAAGCTGCAGTGCAGGAAACATGACCATCAAAAATGGTCCTATGTCCAAGTAGCTAGTCCTATACCCTCCTGCCCAACCCTCATTAGAGCATGACTTACCACTTTGGTTGGAGGAAGGAGAAGAGGATGAGGTGTACTCAGCACCCTTGTGCACCCTAGACACCACTAGGGGAGACCCCCCAACCGAGGATGATTTGATTGAGACCTTGATCCAGAATCCACCTCCCAGTGCATTGTCCTTAGAGGAATTGGTGGAGGATGCCCAAGCCAGCACCTTAGTGGACCTTTGTGCGACCAACCCTGTCACTCCCAGAGTCAAAAATGTGGAGTTCAGCCCTAAGAGAACGTTAAAGATCAGCTCCTCCCTATATCCTTCCCAGGAAAAGGAGCTGTGTAGTCTGTTGGCCAGTCATCTAGATGCTTTTTCTGGGAGCTATAAGGAGATGAAAGGAGTCCATCCTTCGGTCTGTACCCATCACATCTACATCAAAGAGGATTGTAAATTGGTTAGGCAACCCCAGAGGAGAATGAATCCAGCCCTTAAGGACATCGTCAAGGAAGAATTGCAAAAAATGTTGGATGCCGGATTCATTTACCCCATCTTGGATAGCGAATGGGTGTCCCCTCTGGTGTTGGTTCCCAAGAAAAATGGGAAGTGGAGAATCTGTGTGGACTACCGAGAACTGAACAAAGCTACCAAGAAAGACCATTTTCCACTACCTTTCATAGATCAAGTGTTGGATGGACTCGCAGGAAAGAAGTTTTTCTCTTTCCTAGATGGGTTTAGCGGGTACAACCAAATCCAAATCAGCCCGGAAGACCAAGATAAGACCATCTTCACTTGTCCTTGGGGTACCTTTGCCTACCGAGTTCTTCCCTTTGGACTATGCAATGCTCCTGCCACCTTCCAGAGAGCCGTCTTGAGCATCTTCTCCGAGCTGGTCCATGATGTGGTGGAAATCTATATGGATGACTTCACTCCTTATGGGTCCAACTTCCAAGAAGCATTTTCCAATCTGGGAAAAGTCCTAACCAAATTCATTGAGATGAACCTGTCCCTTAGTCCTGAAAAATGTGAATTCTTGATGACTGAAGGGACCGTGCTAGGCCATACAATTTCTTGCCAAGGGTTACAGGTGGATCCTAACAAAATTGCTCTCATCAAGAAGGTTCCACCTCCTCAAAAGGTAAGGGATGTTCAGAGTTTCTTAGGATTAGCAGGGTATTACAGGAGATTCATTAAAGACTTCAGCAAGCTAGCCTCGCCATTGTTTGGCCTCTTGGCAAAAGATGTGGAGTTTAAATGGACTGACGATTGTCAGAGGGCTCTAAATGAATTAAAGGACAAGTTGGTGTCTGCCCCAATCTTGAGAGGTCCAAACTGGGCCCTACCTTTCCACATCCACACTGATGCCTCGAACAAAGCCATAGGGGCAGCCTTAGGACAAGTTGAACAAAAACTTCCATATTCCATTTACTTTGTTAGCAAAAACTTATCCAAAGCAGAACTGAATTACACTGTAACTGAGAAAGAATTCTTGGCCGTGGTCCATGCACTGAACAAGTTCCGACATTATATCACTGGCTATCAAACATTTGTACATACTGATCATGCTGCAATTAGATATTTAATGAATAAACGAGATGTGAATGCTCGTATTATTAGATGGTTACTTTTGTTGCAGCAGTTTGATTTGACTATCATTGACAAACCAGGTAAAGAAAATGTTGTTGCTGACTTTTTATCTAGATTGGATTTATCTGCAGATGAGGATGGAACAGTGGATGACCAGATGCCTGATGAACATCTATTTGCTATTTCAGTACTCTCTCCATGGTTTGCTGATATAGCAAACTACCTTGTTTCAGCACAGTTCCCTCCGCACCTATCCTCAAGAGAGAAGAGCAGAATCATCAGAAAAAGTGCCTCATTCACTTAGATCGGGGGCAACCTGTTCAAGCTTGGCCCTGATCAGATCTTAAGGCATTGTGTAAGGGAGGAGGAAGTCTTTGATATCCTCCTCACCTGTCATGATGGGCCTTGTGGAGGACATTTTGCAGCAAAGAGGACTGTCTTCAAAATCCTGCAGGCAGGCTACTATTGGCCCACACTTCATCAAGATGTCAGAAGGTATATCAGCCAATGTGACTGATGCCAAAGGATGGGGAAACCGACTCAAAGGGATGAAATGCCTCTCCAACCTCAAGTGACTCTTGAGCCATTTGAGAAGTGGGGTATGGATTTTGTGGATCCCATCAACCCTCCTTCGAGGCAAAGGTCTTACATCATTGTTGCACCGACTACCTTACAAAGTGGGCAGAAACCAAGGCAATCAAAGCAGCGACAGAAGAAAAGGTGGCTGAGTTCTTAAGAGAAAACATCTTCTACAAATTTGGCTACCCAAGAGAGCTAGTCACCGATCAAGGAAGCCAGTTCACATCCAACTTAATTGAAGACCTACTAGCTCATCACAAAATCAAGCATAGGACTTCCACCCCCTATCATCCTCAGGCAAATGGGCAAGTGGAAGTCATCAATAGAGCATTGGAAGGTATTTTGACTAAGGTGGTGAGTAGCAGTAGGAAAGATTGGGCAGATCGCCTGGTTGAGGCCACATGGGCTTACAACACCACTTGGAAGACCACAACCAGTTTCTCACCTTATGAGCTGGTCTATGGGAAGAGAGCTTTGCTGTCAATTGAATTTGAATACAACACTTTGAGGATGGCAGCTCAGCTGGACCTAGATCTCAGCCATGCCCAACAAGAAAGGTTATTGCAGCTGAATGGATTGGACGAGCACCGAATGCAGGCCCTTCTTCACTCAGAAGTGGTTCAACTTCAGAGGAAGTTGTGGCATGACCAACACCTCAATGACAAGCAATTTCAGCCAGGAGATTGGGCGCTGTTGTATGATTCCAGGCATAAAGATTTCAAGGGGAAGCTGAGAACCAGATGGTTGGGACCATATGCAGTGGAAAAATGTCATGACAATGGATCTGTTCTTATTCAGACCATTGATGAGGAGGCCATCCCCATGCTTGTCAATGGGCATCGACTGAAAATCTACAGGAAACCTCTCTCAAGACAAGAATTCATCAAAACTATGGAGAAATCAGTGCTGGTCATAGAGAAGGGTTCTGCCTCTGTTTTGGGCATACCCTGAAGATCTTAAAAAAAAAAATAAAAAAAAATAATAATAATAATAATAATAATAAATAAATAAAGATCCTTGGGTGAAAACCTCTCTGAGGCTCTCAAGGCAGATAGTAAGGGTGAAAACCTCATTGAGGCACCCCTGCTGTCTTTCGAAAAAAGGTTTGAAAAGACCCTTGAGTGAAAACCTCTCTGAGGCGCTCAAGGCAGATAATAAGGGTGAAAACCTCATGGAGGCGCCCCTGCTGTCTTTCAAAAAAAAAGAAAAAAAACAATAAACAAAAAAACAAGGACAGCAAGTTCACAATGTGGCAATGCATGCAGGTTGCAGGTATCTTATGAAGGAAGAAGAGGTCCCTCAAAGGGTCCTTACTATGCTGCCAGGTGACCTCACCAGCACCTCCTCTGAAAACACTCATCTTCTCCAAGGTATGGGCATGATTTCATCACAGCTTAGTCTTCTAAAGGAAGCTACAAACTTTCTACAGGAAGTTCTGTATTTCTACAGGAAACTTCCTGTAGAAGCTTTGAACGGCCCAGAACTAATTGTGTGGGGAGATCTAACGACCAAGGCTCAACATGGAGGCATGCAAGCTACTATTTTCTCCATCACACACTGCCGTCACCTCCTTCTACTGCCCCAGTTGATATGCAATGAAAGTACCTGCACAATCAAAACATATCATTGAATTATCAAGAGGAAGCGATTCTTAAATGAAAAAAGATGCCGAGATGCCATGCAATACTCATCACAGCTATCTAAGGGCCCTGCGAGTGGGATCGTGATGCCACTGTCTTCATCGTTCAGCATGCACCCGAGGAGGAAAAACTGCTACATGACATCCTACAACAATCCCGTAGCAGTTCAGCCCGCTAGAGTGTACACCATTCAATCGCCTTCAACATGCAATAATAAAGCGGGCACATGCAGCCGAGTCACAAGCTTCATCATCAGCAGCCTGCGAAGAGGAACCTACGGGCTTGTGCAAATAGCAATAGCAAGAAAATCTAGTCATCATCGTCCTGAAACCTGGAAAATCATGTCGCGGCCGCACAGGTAAGTGCCTCGCCCTTTCTTTCGTCGAATTACATGAATAATACTTTGAAATGTTTGAAAGTATGAAGTGAATGGGTTGAGCAGTTGTATGGCCATTTGACTGGCCACGTCGACCAGTCAGATGGTCTAGTCGGATGTGTAAGATGGTGGTCGTGGCAAAAAGAACAGGTAGTGGACACGTGAGAACCGTCCAGTCGGGGAGAAGCGCGTTTTAACAGAAATGGCGGCGGCGGATCTGCGGAGAATGATGCAGCAGTCAGGGAACTTGCAGTGGAATGAGTAGATGACGTCGTCCAACGGTCCGGCAGGGATAGCTCACCCCCGCACCATGAATTCCGTCGGATTCAAATATATCGGCTAGATCGCCACCCCACGCATTTATCATCAGCCGTTTAGAAGTCGAGTGAGCATTCAAATTCCTCTGAAGCTCGACACTCCAAGTCTTCAGCTGTTTGAATGTCTAATAGCAGAACAGAAGCCACAGAACCACTGTAGTGTTCTCCAGAACCCATGCGCTGCTTCTACAGGAAAGCTCCGCTACAGGAAGCTCACTGCCACGAGGAAAATTGGGCTCTTCACATCAAAGGTGGCGAATTAAAAAGGTAAGCCTGAACCTGTGCTGTTGTAGGGAAAAGTATCCGATTCGGATGACCCTATCCCACTCTAAGGGTGATAGTACCTCAGCAACAACTGTAAAGAAAAAACTACTTAAGGTTTACTTCTTTATGAAAGCAAGAGAGAATGAAGGAATGCACTAACCGTTGTCTTGCGCTTAATGTCGAATCCAAACTCTTCTCTTTGCTTGCTTTCTCCCAGCTCCTTGCTCTTTTGCTGGCCCAGCCACAATGAGATCCTGCAAAATAACAAAGAAGGAAACTACAAGAAGCATGCAATAATAACTGATTCAAGGATTAGCATAAATCAAATATACAATTATCACAATACATCATTGAAACAAGTGCATATAGAAGAACCTCAATAGCTTTTATTAATGGAAGAAGTAAAGTTCTGAGAGTGTTACAACCATTGAAGGCCCCAATCCAGCAACACCTCCCAGCAGAAAGAATTTCTCCTCTTCACCTCCTTCAAGCAATCACCCAATAGCTCTATAGTGAAACCAACAGCATATCATTACTTTGCACAAAATTCCAGCCTCCTGAGCTCATAGGAGAGAGCTCAATATATAGATGAATTGAGAAAGGATGAGTCAGCTTGCAACTGATGTGTAGCTACCTTGTGTCCTCTCTCTCTTCAGTTGATCTTCAGTTCTTGAGTCCACTTGGAGAACCTTGCTTCCACTTGGAGAAACAGAGCCTCTGACTCATCACAAGGCGAAATCCCTGATCCAAGTGTCATTTTTGGAAGATTCCAGAGCAATGACTCAGTGTGCCACTTGTCCCATCTCGCTCAGCGCAGGTGGCCTTTGTTCTACCTGCTTTGCAACGCAGGTACACCATGGAGGAGTTGAGTTTCAGCGCAGAAGCCTAGTGGAGCACCTGCTTTGATTTCAGGATTGCTTGTTTTTTAGTGTTTTCAGGTGGAGAACTGATCTGAGAGCTGTTGGTTTGCTGACCTTGTTCCTCTAGGGGTAGGAACATCATGTTTAGGGACTTTGGATCCCTTGGATTATTGACAATTCATGCCTGATGCTGCAAGGTACAAAATTGTCTATAACAGATGCCCCCTAAAGTATGAGGTCGTTTATCGGGTGAAATGCTTTATTAGGAGGATCCGAAGTTCATTCAATCTGCTGAGAAGTGTCCTGTAATAAGATACAATACAATACATTATTTTTCATTCTTTTTCATGATCTAGCTGAGGCGGGCATTCCCATGCTCAGCTTTATAAGTTCATTTTGGTACATAGCACAGACGATCGTCTGATGATAGACTGATAATTCTCTGCTGAAATTATCATCCTTTGAGAAGGATGATCATCTGCTGCAATGATGTACATATCAAATGTCTTTATATCCTGAATATATATTGCAGCCCGGATGGATGAAACTAGATCCGGGGTCTTCAATCTCTTCCGATCTTCACTCGATGTACAAGTCGATCCATGTGAGAATTTCTTGAAGTCGAACATGGAAAGACATCGCTTGATTACCGGTCAATGATGTAAATCGTTAACAAGCGCGAGAGGAATCACCGATAAGGATGATGACCCTCAAGGTACAACAGTACAATTCACATGGTGGGAATAAAGGACTTGGCGTCGACCACCATGCAAAATCCTCTGGTCGAAGGTCATTGATGTATACCTGTCGCCAGAAGTGAGAAACTTGCCATTGAGGCATGCAAGCTTCAAAGTACTGAAGGGGTTGTTCCTAGATCAACTCCTTGGATAATGAGCTGATGTCGACAAGGAGCGATCCATCAAAGGAGGGCCTTAATGAATCCCACATCATTGACATGAAACTGAGCTAGTGATTGTGATGAGGTGAAAACAAACTGTGATGTATGATTCAGGATGGCGGTCATGAAATGGATGAAGGACAATGTATGGCAGTGGATGGGACACGGTTGACTCTTTGCAGAACGACATCTCTTGAACATATAACGACACTGATGTGATGGATCGGTAGCATTACCCCAACTATGGATGGTGTGGCGAGGACCATGGTGATGAGACCGGTGAATGAAACAACCCAACCCGATGTGATACGGAGGACAAAGTGTCATGTTCAAGAGCGACTTGCTACCATTAAAGCTGTGAGGTTCTCCCAATTTTTCCCCAGTCATTGCTGACCAGTACCTCTTTATTTTTATCAAGCTTGAGGAGGATAACATATGCTTGTTCTATAACCTGCCGTTCGGGCAAGCCCATCGCTATGTTTTAACGAGCCTAGCGATAGGGAAACTCGCTCTCGTCTAAAGACAAGTTTGTCGCTATTTAATGAATTTAACGAGTCTAACGACAAGGATAACTCGGTCCTTTTCATTTTTAGAGAGTCTGAAAAGGTACATAAAGTCAACTCCAGAATTCCTTTTTCGACATCTAATCCCTTAAGTCCGAAAAAGTATAAAACAATACAGAAGGGATGAATTTTCGATTGCTTTAACGAGCCGAACAAAACAAGCGCTCGATCTTTTTGTGCAATAATCCCTCAGGTCCAAAAAGATTAAAATCTAGAGGAGGGATAGCTCTTCCGGTCGTTTAACGAGCTGGAAGGCCAAAACTCGGCAAACTTTTCATATTTTACGAGTCAGGAGAAAAGAGCTCAAAGAAGACTCGTCTTTTGAGGAACGAGTGATAAACAGGGATAGCAGCAGATTCCAGGTACAGGTTGGAATTTTCCAATCACGGCAGCGTCACAAGGATGGCTAAGTGAAATCACTCTTCGCAGCTGTTCCTCAAAATGGGTAAACAAACATATGGAGATGAACGATTGGCCAAATGAACGGATGGAGGTGAGACTGCAAGAACACGACCAAGGGCTTTAATATGGCTGTCAAAGGTTACATTTACCATGGTTATTTACCGGTTCATTTTTTCTGGGTGAGCTTGAACTCTAGGGGAAGATTGCTCACAACTTATGTTTATTTTTTAACGAGCATGAACTATGTGCTAAAACTGCTCGGATCTTGCGTTTATTTTTTAACGAGCATGAACTGTGTGCTAAAACTGCTCGAATCTTGTGTTTATTTTTTAACGAGCATGAACTGTGTGCTAAAACTGCTCGAATATACCAGTCATAATACAAGAAACGCCTCAGGTGAGATAGCTATTTTTTAAGGAGCTTTATCTCACGAAGCTATGCTCCTATTTGGCAAGTTTTGACTTTTGCCCCACATCCTTTCTTTATGCAAGCTGGAAACGGCTAATCCTACGAGTTTAACGGGTTAGACCTACAGGTTTAAAGGGAGGACCTAAAAATTTAAAAAATAAATAGTCGTCCCGTGCTTGCACTCCAAAAGGTTTGCATGCCCCCAGGTATAAAGTATAATTTCGAGGCGCTGCCTCTTTCTTATTATCCGAAAAATGGTTTTATTTGCTGCCACAAACTGAACTCTCTTTTCGGCGATGTCTATCATTAGGTTGCTAAGGATGGTGACTACTTGTTGCAGCAATTTCATCTCTTTCTTTGGAGGCTGCCCCTACTTATCCTTCAAAACATATGTTTTAATGGGTGAGGCTTGCCTTCAAAGATGGTGGCTACTTGCTGCCACAAATGGATCTCCTTCCTCAGGAGAGCCTACTTACCTAGACAAGGGGAGCGAGAAGCTGATTATCTCACTCACATAACTTTGACAAAAGAATCTTATTCTAGAACAACCCTCTCTTCCTTCCTTCAGACGGGGTACGGACTAGTCATATTCTTCTGCGGAAATCAACTTTATACCCAAGGTTTCCTCTGCCCAAGGCAGGCCAGGGTGCATGCCCCCTGGGTCCCAGTTACATCTTTCCGAATCACTCGCATTCATCGGGAAGTAGAACCGGGGGTGGAGGCATTCCTTGAGTGAATAAACCGTTAAGGGATGGTATTTGACTATTTGCGATGCGTGATCCTGGAAATGAAAGTTGGTCTACGAGCTTGACCATTCTTCCTTCGTGCGGAAAACACATAACTCTGAAGAGTGAGGACACTATTGCCTCTATGCAATATATATAGTCTCGTCCAAGGAGTAATTTATACACCAAGGGTCCTTGGACGACCATGACGTTCATATGAACTGTCTTCCCCTTCAATGTAACGGGAACATTGGGGAGAATCCCTAACGGGCGACTGGTTCCTTTATCAAAACCTGATAGATTTCTCATCTCAGGTAAAAGCGTCGGGGAACCCAGTGCTTTCCAAGCAATAGAGGAAAGGATACTCACAGAAGCCCCTTCATCAATGATAGTTCCAGCCATCACCATTCTATAGATTTGGACAATGATTCTGAATGGTATACTGGCTGGTAACCGGGGTCTGCCTAGTTGATTCCAATCAAAGGATACAACTAGGTTGCTTGGTGGTGGGACCAAATACACGGCCAGATACGACCCTGACGATGTTCCTTCCTGCGATAAAGGAATGGGCGCATTGCCCTGATGCTCATCAGAGTCTGTGTTGATGAAAAGAATCTGGATGGTGTCATCCTTATTCTCTTCAGTGAGGGTGTCATTTGAAGATGAATCTTCAACGACGGTGTCATTTGAGGATGAAACCTCTGAAGGAAGAACCGGGTCAACTGCCGTTTCGACCTTTAGACTTTCGTCTGGTCTGGATTCAGTAGGTTCATTCTCAATGACGGACACTTCAGCTGACCACTTGAGCAGGCCAACTGGATTTTCAACTATCGAGGGATTAGGCACGAGTTTTTGGTATCCAGGCAGAAGTCGTAACGGTGATACCGGACGATCTTCCAAAACTCTCTTCGCCTCATCTAAGAATGGACATCGGTGGATGGCGTGATCGCCTTCACACAACATACAGGGTGATCTTGGTCTCCCTTTTCATCCTTCACTCTCGCTAGTTGATGGACTGCAATCAACATGACTACCAGAGGTTGATGCTACCGGATTGTGCAACCTGGGGGACCAGTCCATTAGTATCCGGGGAATACAAGGACAATCGCGGTGGAAGTGGGTCCCTTTGCAAATGACACATGGCGATTTAGGCCCGGTCGGTGCAGTGTGTGGATTTTTGTCAGATGTCTTTTGCTTGCCCCCAGTCGCCTTCGCCATAGGCCCCTTCTGCTTCTTTTCTCTCTTCTTCTTTTCCTTCTTCTCCATGGGAGGCTGACTTTTGCCGGCTCTACCCTGCGAAGATGAAGGATCAGAGGAAGAATTGTAAGAGGTGGAAGGCTGGTGGGTAGCTCGAGACTGGTCTGACTGTTGATTCGACTGCTCAGGATTAGTGGTGATTTGAACTACATTAGTTGAAAAGAGCCATACAGGTAGGCTAATTGTCAATCCTGGAAGTGACAATGTGGCCATATGAGGCGCACCAACATCTCCCCAAGAGGAGAAGGGATTGGGACTTCCACCAAGGTGACTTCCTTGGTTGGTGGGCTCCATACTTTTCAACTGAAAGATCAACGTGGGAATAACAGGTGATTATGTTTCGATTAAAATAAATTTTATTTACGACGCTTTAGACACAACTTTGCTTTTTCATGTTTTAAGAGTCGAGAAAAAGCTAAAGATGACTCTAGTCTCCTTCGATGTTTTAACGAGCCCGAAGTGACAAATGCTCGGATGGACTTTTTCAGTTATAGAGTTTGAAAAAGGCCAAAAGAAACTACTCTGGAGTTCTAGGCAGAGGGTGTGCCAAACTTTTCGCGAAACCACAGAATACGTTTTACGGTACGGGTGGTCGATCTTCGTGAATGCTGTGTTCACTGCATCGCGATCAGTAGGGCGGCCGACACGGCTTCCTATGGATAAAGGCTTTGTTCCTATAGGGGTCTCCCAATATATACGCGACGGTACGTGGGAGCACAAGTCCATATTAGTGCCACCGACTCTCAGGAGGAATCACCCACCTTCGTAGAGATCGACAGTCACTACGTTTAACGACGCCGGAACACGTCTCTACCTAGACCTCTATGTGTTTGCGTTATGTTTCAAAGCGTTGTTATGTAAATTGAATTTATTTTAATGTTGATCTTGCTTAGCAGTTTGCCTTTAAGGATCACCACGAGATGTATGTAACAAATTCCTGAATGCAGTCTAAGATGAGAAGCAAACTTTTCAATCTTTCAACTTTGAAAATCTTAACTACTGAGGAGAAGAAAGGCAAATCTTTTCACACAGATCATAGAGCACACACTAATGCAAAATTTCCTAAATCAGCATGCAAACAGTCAAATGCAAAATGCACAATGCATGTATTTTCTTTTCCCTTTCTTAATGTT
Source organism: Pinus tabuliformis (assembly GCA_031772625.1). Classification (NCBI taxonomy): domain Eukaryota; kingdom Viridiplantae; phylum Streptophyta; class Pinopsida; order Pinales; family Pinaceae; genus Pinus; species Pinus tabuliformis. The sequence continues at coordinate 140,911,976 of CM062809.1, forward strand.
GATGTATTACAAAAGAAAGTTGTTATATAACTTTGATTTTGATTTAAAGCGAAAGTAAACAAGCTAGTCCAAAATCAAAAGACACCTTAAGATTTACTTATTTAATCACTAGAAATACATGAAATCAAACCATAATGACGAAAGTAAAAAGACTAATCAGCTATGGACAGCAAACAAGCTAACTCTTTAGACCAGCAAAATGCCTAACACAGGTTCAGATCTAAGAGGCCAAAGCAAGACTAGTTCACTTTCGTTATGGGAAATTGTAAGTGATGTAAGAAATACAAAAGAACAAGTACAATTTCGTTATATAACAGAGGCGGAATGATGGCAAGTAAGGTTGGTTTCAGAATAGGTACAAGACTGGTAACTGGCTGCAAAATCTATAGTGAAAACAGGCAAGAAAAAGGGAGGAAACCCCAAATGCACAAGGCAAAATTGGGCCAACGCAGGTGCTGCACAGCCAGTCTGGCTCTCAGCGCAGGTAGCCCCTTCGGGACCTGCGTTGCAAAGCAGGTAGCCTGTGTACTACCTGCTTTGGAAAACGAAAGTTGCGTTTTCACAGTTTCCGGGTCACAATTTTCTCAAAAATTCACAGTTTTTGCTCAAATCAGAAGCTATCAGTCAAGCACACACTAAGGGATGACAAGGAAGATGAAAAGCTATCACTAAGAGCTTACAAGGATCCTTGTATATCAGCTCTTCAAATCATGAACATGCTCAGAAATGAGCTAGAGTAGCTGCCCTCTACTTCGCTTTTGATATAGTCAAAAGCTTTTCGATTTGGTATTCTTTTGTTCAGGAAATGAATAGCAAAATACTACAAACAATCAAACAGATACGATCCCCAGTGGAGTCGCCAGTTTGTTGTAGGGAAAAGTATCCGATTCGGATGACCCTATCCCACTCTAAGGGTGATAGTACCTCAGCAACAACTGTAAAGAAAAAACTACTTAAGGTTTACTTCTTTATGAAAGCAAGAGAGAATGAAGGAATGCACTAACCGTTGTCTTGCGCTTAATGTCGAATCCAAACTCTTCTCTTTGCTTGCTTGCTCCCAGCTCCTTGCTCTTTTGCTGGCCCAGCCACAATGAGATCCTGCAAAATAACAAAGAAGGAAACTACAAGAAGCATGCAATCATAACTGATTCAAGGATTAGCATAAATCAAATATACAATTATCACAATACATCATTGAAACAAGTGCATATAGAAGAACCTCAATAGCTTTTATTAATGGAAGAAGTAAAGTTCTGAGAGTGTTACAACCATTGAAGGCCCCAATCCAGCAACACCTCCCAGCAGAAAGAATTTCTCCTCTTCACCTCCTTCAAGCAATCACCCAATAGCTCTATAGTGAAACCAACAGCATATCATTACTTTGCACAAAATTCCAGCCTCCTGAGCTCATAGGAGAGAGCTCAATATATAGATGAATTGAGAAAGGATGAGTCAGCTTGCAACTGATGTGTAGCTGCCTTGTGTCCTCTCTCTCTTCAGTTGATCTTCAGTTCTTGAGTCCACTTGGAGAACCTTGCTTCCACTTGGAGAAACAGAGCCTCTGACTCATCACAAGGCGAAATCCCTGATCCAAGTGTCATTTTTGGAAGATTCCAGAGCAATGACTCAGTGTGCCACTTGTCCCATCTCGCTCAGCGCAGGTGGCCTTTGTTCTACCTGCTTTGCAACGCAGGTACACCATGGAGGAGTTGAGTTTCAACGTAGAAGCCTAGTGGAGCACCTGCTTTGATTTCAGGATTGCTTGTTTTTTAGTGTTTTCAGGTGGAGAACTGATCTGAGAGCTGTTGGTTTGCTGACCTTGTTCCTCTAGGGGTAGGAACATCATGTTTAGGGACTTTGGATCCCTTGGATTATTGACAATTCATTCCTGATGCTGCAAGGCACAAAATTTTCTATAACATGTGCCTCCCATGCAATTGGTTTTGAGGGTGGCGGAGTCGACGTTCTACAGTCTGATCATAAAAAAATTGCAAGTGTTGTTTGTCGTTTGCATGAATTGTCGTCAAAGTGTATGCAAGGTTTTCTACAGGATGTGATCTATAATTAAGCCCTGTTAAGGCTCATCTGGAGATAGTCTTCGCGAATTGTGTGCGTGGCAGAGGCGTAATTCTGTGCTCTGTCCCAAAAGGCTAGTTTTTTCGCACCCGCCACCTCCAGCTAACGTAGCAATTTTTCACCATGCCGGGTGGGTTCATCAGAAAGGAACCAACCGACTCAAAGAAACTAAGAAAGAACCCTGAGCTGGTAGAGCTGTTCACTCACGCGCAATGGATATCGTTCTCCGACAAATTGCAAGGATATGATGATGAGGTGGCAGAGGAGTTCTTGCGAGCTCTGAAGTCAAAATCAAAAACATTGGCCACTGTCAATTTCAGGGGTTTGAGTCTCAGACTCACCCCACAGTTCATCAGCCGAGTTACTAAGCTCCCAATGGGGGTACCATGGGACAAATAAGAGAGGAAATGAGGCCAGAAGGCTAAGAAGGAATTCTTTCTACCAGAGGAGCAATTCTCAGAAGATAAGAATGGGGTTCGCAGAACTAGCTTACTGCCACTTTGGAGTGAAGTCAGCCTCCAAATTATGAAATACATCACATAAGAAGGTCGGTTTAGCATTGTGTATGGGTACCATTTTCGGCAACTCATAGAATTAAGGCATCAGATGGACCTACCTGCAGAGAACAAACTAAGTATTCCCTACTTTCTACTACAGTCTATGACTGAATGTGCCACCAAGTTGACAGAAGGCACACCAGACTAGGTAGCTCATCACGGGCTCATTAAGCTCCTCGTGGAGGATGCACTCCACACATACAAAGTCCCTCTCTCGTGGGAAGCCTTCTGAAATTTGACTAAGGATGGCGATATAAAAATGTTGACCGAAGAGATTGGTTCCTCCAGCAGTGAGGAGAAGGAGTCAGTACCTGCAGAGAGGAAAGAAAAAGGCCAGAGACCCACGACCAAAGCACCGAAGAAAGAGCAAAAGGAGAAACAAAAGAAAAAGGGTGCCAAAGAGAAGGATGACACACCCATGTTGACGGCCAGAGAGAAAAGATTACAAAGCAGGGTGGACAAGACTGAGCAGGTCCATGTCAGTAAAGGCACCTCGACAGCAGCCTCGACCAAGTCAAAAAGCAAAACCCACTCAGCAAAACAAACTAAAACGGTGCCACCTGTTTCTACAGGAAAACCAAAACCGGCTTCTACAGGAAGCTAGAAATCAGCTGAAAAAAGGCCTTCTACAGGAAGCCCTGAGAAAGGAAAACCCAAGAAAAAGAAAGCCGACATTCTTGCAAGGGAGGCAGCAGCCGTGCTGGCTACCCTCAGTACACCTCCTAAGCTAGAGAAGAAGAGAAAGAGGGAGGCCCCTCTATATTTTAAAGCTAGGAGAAGTGTGAGAATAAAAACGGGCAAGGCACAACCTCCATCCAGCAGCCCAATCACTATAGAGGATGCCCCTACTTCGCCCAGGGAGAGGTCCCCCTCAAAGATATCAGTCACCTATGAGAGGGGGAGCCCGAAAACAACTACTTGGAAAGAGAGGTTGGACCAGTTGCCCTCAAAAGCCCGGCTACAGGATGCTGAGGCTGCTCTACAGGAAACCTTAGCCCAGCTTAAGGAGACAGAGAGGATGGAAGGAGAAGCACCCTCATCACCACCGAGGGAGGATGAAGTAGAGCCACCAAGAGAGGAAGAAAAAGAGCATATTCCAGAGCCTAGCCCTCAGCCAAGTCTGAGCTCATATTATAACTTCTTAGAACTGGCAAAATTATACCACAGAAATTCACTGTGCCACTGTTCTTTGCATTGGAGGAAGAGAGAGTACGAACCCACACGTGGATGAAAATAGCCAAATCAAAAGGTGTGGCAGACATAGGCCCCTTGGAGGAACAACTCAAGGAGGCAAGAAAGGAATTAGCTATGGCTAAACACGTGGCAAATTGCCAGTGGGTGTTCCTACACGAAGAAAACGAAAAACTCAGATTGCAGCTATAGGAGCTAAGGAGAGGAACGGGCACATCCTCAAGGGACATCACAGCAGAACAGCAAGGCAGAGAAGGACTGCAAGTTGGTCTTGGGGAGCCAACCACGCATCTACAGGAAACAGAACTGCAAGCACAAATTGAGGTGCAAGCTCTCAAACAACAGCTGCAGCAGAAAGAGGCACAATTGGCCTGCATGGCCAGTTGGGCCATGGATGCTATACAATGCAGACAGCCGGCCAAATCCTATGGCCTGAACCTGAGATACCAATGGCTACAATTTCAAATCAATACCTTGGCACAAAGGGGTATCTCTCAGCTCCAAGACCCGCAGCAGTTCACTGAATTATGCAATACCAATTCATCAGAGGATAAGGCCAAACTATCGGAGTTTTACCTCCATAATTTGGCCCTTCCTAATGTGACTTCATGGGATCCCAACACGGTCTTAGGGGATATGCAGTTAATGGAATTTTCCTCATGGTTGAACCATGAAGACAAAAGAGCATCAGAAGCCAAAGCGGTCATGAACTGAGAGCTGAATGAGCCATTACTAATTAGAGCAGAACTAGGGGATCCAATTGCATTAATATCGGCACACGAACACTTATCCACCAACCCTTAAGCTTTATTGAAATATATGGATCAGCAGGCCCAGGCCATAGCGCATTTCGAGGATATCGAGAGACTGCTAGGGGACAACTGTGTTCAAGCTTGCACCCACCGATGGAATACATTGGCCCACAGTCTAAAAATCAGAGAATATCATACTCCAACTCGAATGAGGGAAGCTCTAGTACGGGTGCCCCTTTATAAGAAATCCATGCAAAACCTCCAGGCCAGCTGGATTTGCCTCAATCTAAGCCCACCTCTGCTGTTAGGATTGATGGAAGGCAGCACAGAGAAAGATGAGCATGAACAGTGGGAAGAGGTGGAAAGAAAGGCTGGGTTCCATGTCAGTAAGGAGGACACTACTGCAGAAGCTTGGGATGTGAGGGTGGCAGTAAAGGCAATGAAGGATGAGGAGCTCGATTAGTTTCTCAAGGATGAGCAATCATTTTAGCTGGGGGGTGATGATGAGCCCCAAATTTGGTAACATTTTGGGCTCATTTGGCCTAACTACCCTTGCTCAACCCTTCATTTTTCATAATTTATGCATCATTTTTTAGTATATTTATGTCATTTGTACGAATGAGGGCAGTCACTATTCCTAGGTGGCTAACACATGTTTATTTCAAGTTTTTTGACATTTAATGGAGCAAAACCACGCAGATGAGGGCTAGGAGACAGCCAAGATGGGATTGAGATTTTGTAGGAAGGTTGTCCACAGCATTGAATGACCTTCCTCGTGATATTCACCCCTAACTCTGAGCTCCAACAGCCACCACCACCGAGCTAGAAGGCAGCCAAACGGATTTTGAGGAAGCAGCAGATTACTCTTAGTTTGGTCAGCCAAACCCCACTAATTTAGGAGGCCACCTTGGCCCTCGTAATGTATAAATGATGAGGCTGTAGCCTTCGAGGGGGACTTTTGAAACCTTGTTGCATATTCTGAACTACGAGCTGATAGCTCTGTTTTGCTCTTTGTAAGCCATCTTTGGCATGTTATTTGACTTATGACTATTATCTTTTAATGAAAAGCAAGTAGATTTGAGTTCAGTTCTGAGTTCTTAAAGGAGCCATAGCTCTCAGGTTTGGGCCCAACCTGAGAGCCTAAGGCTTCCTTCCTTTGTATTGTTACCATTCTTTCAGCATTGTATTTCTTTTCCTTTACATGCATTTGGAAACACAGTTTGCTGAGTTGAATTTCTTGGTGTGGTTAAGTAGGTTAGTTTTATGAATAGAGTTGCTTCAGTAGGTTAGGATAGAGTAAGGAGATTGGAGTTAATAAGAGTTCAAAAAAGGGTTGACTGCACACTCACTTTCACCTCTGTTTAGGGGCTGGAATTGTAGACAGTGCCACCCACCAAAAACATTGTTTTACATGTCCATGCCATCTTTGATGCAATGCTCTCATTTGTAGTAGTGTCCATGCATTCAGATATTGTGGAATGATTCTTTGCTTCAGTACCATGCATGATTTTCCTTAAAAATCACGTTGTTGTTCTTTGGTTTTATAAAAATAGTTAGAATAGGTTGATGAAATTTCGGTTATGTGCAAGACATGGATGATTTGTTTCATTTACACTGTGGAGTACTACTCCCTCACTCCCTTATCCTTCTAAGTCGTGCCTAGGCCATCTGCTCATCTCCCAGTTAGACCACTTGCCTCCCAACTCTTCTATTACCCACGTTATTCTACCTTTTCGGCCTTCCATTCCCTCTACCCTCCTTTAGACCAACAAGCTTAGCACACCCCCTCTTCATCTCATCTCTCTATCCATAAGCCATCACAAGCTCCCCTCCTACCTCTCTATCCATCCATACAGCCTCTTCCACTCATCCATCACCCAACAATCCGATTGCAGAACATCCTGTAGGAATTACTGAACTTCCTGTAGAAATTCTGAACATCCTGTAGAACCCCTGCAGACTTCCTGTAGAAGCTCATAAACACGGTTTCTTGGCATCCAGACTTTGTGAAACTCTCTGAAATGATGTTAGGGGCTCCTTGGACCCTCTCTGAGCCTTCCTGACCTCTTCCAAGCATTCCTCCCCTTGATCTATCCCTGCACAGTCAAGACCCAGTTAGAAGCACATGCATAATAATTCCAACAACTTGGGCAAAAGTACAAAAATATGTTATCTTCAGATGAAAGTATACTAGACACATGCATCTCACCTTAATAGAAGTAATGGCATCACTTTCAGTAGTTGCATTCCCACCGTTGCATCAGAAGGACTAGCTGGTAGAATTAGGCTTTGCCTAGGGTTTTCATTTCTCGTTGGCTTTCAGTTCATTTTTGCAAAGTAGGTTAATTTCCTTTGAGTTAGCTTTCGTTCATCAGTTAAAAAGCTTCTTCTGAGAACTCATAGAAGTTGGCTTGAGCCGTAGCGGACTTGTGCCAGCTGACCAAGTGACAGCTGCGACAAGAGCTAGTACTTGTGCATACAACACCGTCGCTTCCAAGTTTGTTACGAACTACCGGGTTGATAAAATTAGAGAAGGAAGCTCCAGGAGTTGTAGCATTATTGCTACAATACTGGAGCCCACCATCTACCTGGACGATGTCACCGTTTTTCGAAGAAAAGAAGCAACCACCTCCATCACTTAAAGCATATTTTCGAAAGATGTTAGAAATATGGGATCTCCCTCAACCCTAAGAAGAGAATATTTGTGGTTTCGGAAGGCAACCTGTTAGGCCACATAATCACCAAGAATGGAATCACTGTAGATCCCAATCGTGTAAAAGCTATAGTGCAGATCCCTCAGCCGAGCACCAAAAAAGGTATGCAATCTTTCCTCGACAAAATTAATTTCCTTTACAAATTTATTTTAGATTTTGCGCAAATTGTCAAACCTTTATAGAACATGATAAAGAAGGACTCAGTATTCAAATGGGATCGAGAGGAAAATGAATATTTTGATCGAATTAAGACAGCGATCATGGAGGCTCCATCTCTCTCCATCCCCGATTTTAGCAAAGACTTTATCTTATATACTTTCGCCTCAGATTCATCATTAGACGCAATTCTTACATAAAAGGACTATGATCACGATGAACGTCCCATATAGTTCATGAGTATAGGACTCCAAGGTGCAGAGCTAAACTACTCAGACATCAATAAGCAGGCATATGCAATCTACAAATTAGTGAAACACTTCAGACCATACATCCTAAAAGTCATGTCACAGTAATGGTCCCACACCCAACCATCAGATCCCTTTTTGTACAACAAGAGCTAGGAGAGAGGAGAGCCAACAGGATGACCTCCCTCCAGGAATATGATTTGGAATTTAGACCATCCCATGTTGTGGAAGGGCACGCACTCTGTAAATTGATCATTGAACCAGCCGATCATCAAAACACAAAGCCTGATCAACTGACCTAGGAAATAGAAGGATGGGAGCACGAAATCGGAATGTACCAAAATTAACTCCTTAGCTCACACGAAGCCTCATCATGGTATTCTAATTTAAAGCAATACCTAGTGAAGGGATCTTTACTTGAAGCTATGTCTGTCAAACAGAAGAGAGTCGTTAGGCTCAAGGCTGCCTCATATCAAATGGTTCAAGGAAGCCTTTTCAGAAAGCACCAGCTCGGTATATTACTGAGATGTCTAGAATATGATGAAGCCCAACGAGTGCTGAAAGATCTACATAATGGGCCTGCAGGAGGTCACTATGCAGGCGACAACATGGCTCATAAAATCATGTGTGCATGTTTCTACTAGCCCACATTATTCAAGGAAGCTCATGCCTATGCACGGAAGTGTCCTATCTGCTAGATGCAGGCAAGCAAGCAATGTCTACTGCCCCACTCCAACCCATAGTGGTTGAGGAACCTTTTTAGTAATGGGGGTTGGACGTCATAGGGGAGATCATGCCAAACTCGTCAAAACAACACAGGTACATACTCACAGCCACCAACTATTTCACTCGATGGGTAGAGGCAATTCCATTGTGTAAAGTTCACGACGATGAGATAATATCCTTTATTAAGCAGTACATCATAGCCAAGTTCGGTGTTCCAACCTCTCTTGTCTTTGATAACGCTACTTATTTTTTGTCTTTGAGATTTTACGATTTTGCTTCAGAAAATATCATCGTATTGGAACATTCGACCAACTAATATCCTCCAGGGAATGGCCTAGAAAAATCAACCAACAAAAACCTCATTTGTATCATCAAGAAAACCTTACTTTCCCACCATAATAATTGGCACAATGCCCTCAGTAACGCCCTATGGGCTGACCGGGTCACTCCCAAAACATCCATTGGCATGTCTCCCTACTTCCTAGTTTACAGGAAAGAAGCCATTCTACCACCCAACCTGTACCTACCTGCCCTCAAACTGGCTCAAGAGTCGTAAGGCTCCCTGTTTCCTTCCATTCAAAGCTGAATCAATGCCTTGGTAAGATTGGAGGAGTAAAGATTGAAAACTAAAGAAAAAATCGTCATCCTTCAAGCACGGATCAAGAGATGGTTTGACAAAAAATGTTATATACCTAGGGGGGATAATATGGAGTACCAAGGGAGGTACCCAAGGTAATAATGTAATAATGGGATGGGTCATAGTAATAAATAAGGTGGTTAACCCATATCATGTAAGGGACCACAAGTAGTTAATAATGTAATGGGCCCATGGTATTAGTTTGATGGTATGAGGGAACCATGGTAATGATCCATGGTATTGTATGTATGAGGCCTATATAGAGGCTAGAGACTCCACATCAAGGAATAGTCAAGGAATATTGTATGAACAGGCATATGGCTTGTGGAGTGTTCTCCTTCCTTAAGGAGTGAATGTATGGTGTTGCCCTACCTTAAGGGTTTGATCAATAAAGTGAATCATTTATATCTATATTCAGATCTTGTTATTCTTGGGTTTATTTCTATTATCATATATTTTTGGATTAGATCTATAAAAATTGGTATCAGAGCTATAACAAGTGGTATCAGAGCACTTTCTTGGGCACAAAAGTGGAGAACTTTTTTTTAATTTTTGCAGGATTTCGGGGGCGGCGAGTTTGTAGATCAGATCTGTATGTTTTGGTGCAAGATTTGCAAAATCTAATTTCAGATCTATATTCTTTGTTAAAAAATAGCCAATTTCAAAAAAAATCAGTTGAATCGGAGTTCGGATGAAGGAGATATCGCTGATCTAAAAATCAGTGGGGTTGCAGACAATTTTTCAGGGCAGCGAGTTTGTGGCACAAATCTGGACGTCTTGGTGCACAATATGAAAAATCTAATTATAGATCTGGAATATTTGTGAAAAAATACCTATTTTAAAAAAACAATCAGTCGAATCGGAGTCCGGATGAGGGAGATATCGCTGATTTATAATTAGCTCTTTTTTCAGAAATTTTGGTGACAGCGGGAGAGTAGCAGTGCAAATCTAAAATTCTAGTGCCTAGATCAAGATTTCTATCACATGGGTAGATGCAGAATGATTGTTCCATTTCCAAAAATAGGTCATAATAGGGATTCTGAGAAATATTGACTAAACTGTGAGAATTTCAAATTTTCGCCAAGTAAGCGAATTTTTTCTCAAACCCTCTTCATGGCGATTCTATATTTTACAAGAAAAGATGATGGTCCTACTATTGAAGAATTCATACAAAGATACAAGTCCACACATAGGATATATTGGAAGATTCCAATGGTGCTTAATATGAGAGATGAGGATCAAAAATGGAATTTATCACTTGACTACAAGCAGTTGACCAAACTTTCAGATGCAGAAATTGAAAAAGTCTTTTTGGACAAATGGTCTCGGGCCAGAAAAAAGGAGAATGAGACACATAAGGGGTTAATTGCTACGGGTGTATCCTTACTGTAGGTTCATGGATTGATTCAGAAAGAGAAGATCATTGTGTCTATAAATCCGAGTTGCAAGCAAAATCTCATAAATGTCAACTTGGCAAAAAAATTGCAAGTTCCTGCAAAAAACATTAAAAACACACAGGTGGAGGATGAGGATGTTCAAGTGTATTAGGATTTGAAGATTTCTATGCATAAGTATGTGTTGCATGGTGATTTTTATACTTCAGATATGGATAACATGGATGTTGTTTTGGGATAACCTTGGATGAAATCAGTGGGTACTCTCAATATTAATGTACAGAAGAAATTCCTGAAGCTCTGGTATAAAAAGAAGATAATTACATTACATGATATTTCCATTAATAAACAGGTAGAGTCCAAGGAGGCTGAAGCAGAAGATGTTCCAGGGTCTGACATATTAGATGATGAGCTAGTGATGATAGACAATCAAACACAAACAGAGGCTGAAGTAGAAAAGGTTATAGGTGTTGATACATCAAAGGAGGGCTCAGTGGTTGAAGTAATATTGAAAGATAAGACACCACAGAAGGCACCACAACATGCACCAGATAACAGTCAGGCTCCCGTAAGGTGTGAATTAAAGAAAAAGCCATCGTGGATTCAAACTTCAACACATCATCACCCACATCACCCTGCAAGACAACCAGCAAGATGGCAACCAATTAGCCACATGGACAACAACCCCCGCAGGACAGATAGAGAGGAGCGAAGATCCACCTACTGCACATCCACACAGAAGAGCTACCACAGTCAAATTCCATCTCAAGCGACCAAGGCACCAACGAGATCGAGGGTTCACCTTTCTCTTGGTTGGCTAGATGCACGTGCATGGTACCAGTGGACTACTCTTTTGAGTAGATCTTATTATTTTTGTTCTTCCCATGTTTCGGGGACGAAACATGCTTAGGGGGGTGGAATGCTATATACCTAGGGGGAATAATATGGGGTACCAAGGGAGGTACCCAAGGTAATAATGTAATAATGGGATGGGCCATAGTAATAAATAAGGTGGTTAACCCATATCATGTAAGGGACCACAAGTAGTTAATAATAATGTAATGGGCCCATGGTATTAGTTTGATGGTATGAAGGAACCATGGTAATGATCCATGGTATTGTATGTATGAGGCCTATATAGAGGATAGAGACTCCACATCAAGGAATAGTCAAGGAATATTGTATGAACAGGCATATGGCTTGTGGAGTGTTCTCCTTCCTTAAGGAGTGAATGTATGGTGTTGCCCTACCTTAAGGGTTTGATCAATAAAGTGAATCATTTCTATCTATATTCAGATCTTGTTATTCTTGGGTTTATTTCTATTATCATATATTTTTGGATTAGATCTATAAAAATTGGTATCAGAGCTATAACAAAAAATTTGTGGGGTCCCGCAAGTTTGATGTCGGTTATCTAGTGCTTAAGTGGGATCAAGCCCACGAGGACAAGGGTAAGCACACAAAGTTCTAAGCCTTATGGATAGGCCCTTTCCAGATCATAGAAAAAATTGGCCATCACACCTTCAAATTGTAAACCCTGGGAGGACGAGTGGAACCCCTCCCAGTGAATGACCATGACATTAAATGTTATTCCACCTAGCAACCCCAAAGTTGCTAGCCCCACCTTGTACTATAGTTTCCTTTCATTTTCCTTATATAGGCATCGTTTATCATCAGTATTGTTTTTTGTTTGTTGTGTTTGTTATCTTTTGGAATAAATTCAAGATGACGGTAAGAGGTTGGAACGGTGCTGCATATTGGTTCCCGTGGGTACTCTCCAGAACTGTTTACTAGCCAAGACTTAAGTCACGATGAAAAATCTAGTAGGCCAGATTGGTGATAATGGGGAACTCGATGGCACACATGGTCTTCGCTCCCGCTCACGTCGGTCTGACCCAACTGCTTACATGGTTGAAAAGTCCTGAATTGTGCTAACCCATATGTGGTTCTAGGAATGAAAGGGAAATTGAAGAAACCAGTCGTGAGCACACATATATCTCAGGAAAACAATAAGGTCTCTGAAAAAATAGAAACAACCTCTTCGCAAGTCAAATAAGTCGGGATCCCTCATCCGTCCAGGCTTTAAGCCATCACCAAATAAGTGCGTATATGCACAAATAAATAAGTGCCAATGAGCACCTTCATCCATTTCATAATAAGGGCTCACGGACCGAGAAAGGCTTCCTACGCAAAGAGGTGAAGAAACGACTTCGTTGGGGTACTATTCAGGCTCGCTGGCAGCGAAGCAACACCAGAGTACCATGACCGCTATATTGAGAAAACTTTAAAAGCTCACAGTGTAATTTCAGCTCCCCCTCTCTTTCCCAAGACGACGGGAGGTGATACTCTGTCTCGTGTGTAAAGCCCATTTCATGCAGGCTAGGACAGTCGACCAAGTTCGAAGCTAAAGCCTGAATACTATTTGTGGGACCCACAGCTCCATAAGGCACACTTAATTGAAGTCTCCTTAAGCTAGGCCTGAAAGCATCAAAGATTTTGGAGTCTCCTAGGGAATCGCCAATTGTTGTAGCTGCGACAACAACCCCTCCCAAAATTTTGGGAACTCTAAAATTTTCAGAGCCCCTATACTGGGTGGAGCCACCGGCCCCGCCAGGTTCTATTCAAGAGCTCAACAATCTCAAAGAACCTAGTGAAGAGTCTAAATTTTTTCTAAGTAAACCCAGGTCGCTACTTCCTACCCTAGTGAGTTAGTCACGGATTCGAAACGTGACTAAGCTTAAGCCTTGCGACTATCGTGACTTATGTGACTCATGGATCACAAAGGTCGCATAGTCGCATTTCCCTCTACTTACTTCCTTGCAACCCTTGCGACCTTGCGACTAGCTAAGCTGCATAGGTAGCGAGGTCACGCCATCCTCATGCAAATATTAATGTGACTATGTGACCTTTGTGACTTTGCAACCCGCCAGGTCGCACAGGTCACATCGGTCGCGAGGTCTCACCTTTGTCTCCAATCCATGGATCCGACCATGCGACACTTGCGACCGTGCGACTTACCCAGTCGCATGGTCGTGTAGGTCGCAAAGTTGCACCACAGTCCCATGTGACCTCACACGTGCGACCAAAACTATATAAAGAAGTCGCCCCAACCTAGTTTTGTAACCGCTCCCTAGGTTGCACGAAGAGCAAGGAAATCCTCTAACTTGGGTTCACTTACACATCTGTCTTCGAGTAAGTAACCGTTCACCTTCCAGCAATCATGATTTTCTTCCAAGTGTCATTGTCTACATTCCCCAACCTTTAGCATCCCCTCACCCTAGGGTTTTAGCTCTTTTACTTAGTTTTTCTTCTTCTTTTGCCCAAAACAGTTGCCCTGGCTACTCTCTCCCTTCCTAGTCTCAGACATCAGGCTTTTCCTCAACCTAAACCCCCTTGTTTTTACCAATAGGCCTAAAATTACTCACCTAAGGGGGACCCTAGCCTCTTAAGGCCATTTCTATATATTCCCTGATCCTCGTTCAGCATAAGTCTCGCATTTTGAAGCTGCGATATCCTTTTCCTTGCAACCTCACGACCCCATTAGGTTGCGACTTGCGATCAGTCTCCTTAGCTCACGACTTTGCGACCCTAGGTGAGTTCTGACTCATGGTGCAAGTCGCTTAGTCACACTCCTTAGCCTGTGACCTTGTGACCTGTGCTCCCTATGACTCACCTTTCACCTACTGCAACCTCTTTCTTTCACGAGTTTTATTTTATTTTGATGTCGTCTCTCTCATCGTGGGACTATGTTTTTGACATGCCAGGTGACGTAGATCTAGAGTGCATTTCCATTTCTTCTTTTGAAGACGAGATGGCTTACCCTACCACTAAAGCTGCTCATGAGGCCTCAAGAAGCGGATCATGGGAGGTCGACCCAGAAGAGGAGCCACCTATCTTCAGGGACACTACCTGTAACATTAGCAAAACCACAAGGCTCTCCTGGTATAGCATTTACAAAGAGTTTGCAAAGCCAGACATCCCGGAGATAGAAGAGGATTTTCAAGTGTACCTCCATGTCAAAATATCAAGGTTACACAAAGTAGCAGCACATCCCCCAATCTTCCTTGCTCGGAAACCATTGAATGGATATTGCAATGCACAGACACAGAGCCTTGGATGGTCAGGGGCCATGATAGGGCACCCATAGCAGTTATCTCCCTGGAAGACATCAGTGCCTACTACAGACTCCCAAAGAAATAGGAGGTCTTCAATACCAGGTGGCTTGTCAAGTTCTCAACTCCAACAAAGGACATCCTCAGGGAATGGTGGCAAAATCCTTCAAAGTTCCAGGTCAGGACAGATCAAGCTTACAAGACAAAGGGATTGCGAAAAGTGTATTAGTTAATTGCTAAAATGATGTGCTAGTTGTATGGCAAGCCAGACTGTGATATTTTCTATGGCACTTGGGTTCCCCTCATGTACGTCGTTGCTACCCGAGGGACCATTTTTAATTGGGCAAACATCCTGTGCTCATCCTTGAAAACAAACATAACGACTGCCAAGCTCCCACAACCAGAACAACCTCCAGAATTCTATATGTCATCATACCTCCTTGACATTGTTTGCTCGAGTTTCTACTTCAAAAATTAGAGTTGAAACTGGGACTCATAGGCAGCCAACCCCGTGCATAGCCATTATAAAGTTTTTTGGGACATAGGTTACAAAGGCATGCTAGATATAATCTCTGAAACTTTCATCAACCCATTGTACCAACTACTATTTAGGGAAGAACCACCATGCATGTCTAAGAGGGCTATGAAGACACTCATCAAGGTAGCGCATTGGTTCCCCATTAAGAAAGGAACATTCATTAGAGTGTTTGGTACTCATAAGCCTCTGCATTCCCTACCGAGGTTTGCCACAGATAAGACACTCCTGCGAGAGGTCTCTTATCAGATGATGCAAGGGTTTTCAAAGATATTGAACAAAGGCAAAAAGAAACCCTGGCCCACCTTCCCTCTCACCATCGGGGCATATGTGGTGGAAAATTTCAAACAAGTGGAGGCAGAGGCCAAGGCACTGAAGGGAAGCCATTTTGTAATGCTCAACTACCGAACTTATCATTTGGAGAAAGTAGTGGCCACCCATTGCAAGAAGGAAACATTTAGTTGGTCGTACTCTCATACCCAAAAGGACATTGAAGATGGGGTTAGAAATTGATATAACGCTACAAGGAAACTCAGCCCAAGCAAACAGCGCGCTGCAGAGGATGAGCCCCAAGATGATTCCTAGGAAGACATGAACCTCAAAGAAAGAGCTTCTGCCATAAAGAAAAAGCAGCACGAAGCACCAACAGGCATAGGGGAAGCTGAGCAGCGCAAAGGGAAAGAGGTTGAAGACCCTGTGAGCAACAACGAGGAGGAGGATGCAACACTAGAAAAAATAAATATCAGCTTGGCAAGAAAGAAGCGAGAGCTTAAGAGGCAAAGGGAGCTAGAGAGAAAACAAACACTTGATTCCAACAACGAGAGCCAGAGCGAGAAAAGGAGAAGACAAGAAGAACAACAAAAGGAGAAACATTTGAGGGAAAAGCAACGGGAAGAAGAAAGGAGAGACCAAGAAGAGGAAGAGAAGAGAAACCGAGAGGCAAAGAAGAGAAAGCAGGAAGAGGAGAGAACAAATCAAGAAGAGGAAGAGTAGAAAAAATAAGAAGAAGAAGCTGAGGAGAGAAGGCAGGAAGAGAACAGAAGGTTGGAACAAGAGGTGAAGAACATGGAATATGAACTAAAGAGGCAATGGGCACTAGCAAAGGAAGAAAAAAGGTAACCGGAAGAAGAGATTAGGAGGGATAAGGAAAAGGAATCTGGGGAGAGAAAACAAGGGGAGACTAGCAAAATAGCTGACTTAGGCATGGGACAAAATGAGCTTCCTCCATTAGACATACCCCCTACTACTCCCCTCACTGGCAGGCATCTTCCACTCCAAAAGCTGGGTATCTCGGAGGATCGGGATGAGGAGGTCCTAGATCTCATTAGACTCACTTTTGATGAAATAAACCTCAATATCTTACAAGAAAGGGAGAAGTATTGTAGCAGGAACCCAACCGAGCCTCTGTCAGTGACCACGGCCAAATTTATCATGCCTAACATTAAAAAAAAACCTCAAATGATCACCTCAACCAGGACGACTTTCATTTCCACCAAGTAACACAATGTGGCAAGGATGAGAAAACAAATTGCAGATATGCAGGATAGGATTTATGCATCCAAAAAAAGGGCCACCATGGCATAAAAGGAGAAGAAGAAGAGGGAGGAAGAGAACGTGACACTCTGCTTAGTACACACAAGTGTAATAGAGTTCCAAGAAGCCATTGACGCAGAAACAGAGACTCTAGGGAAGCCATGGTAGTAGTTTACGAGGAGATGTCTAAACTACACCACACTATAGCCCCCATCGTGGCCATCTAGGCTCACACAAAAGAAAGAGTAGCCATGCTTAAAGAGGCTATGACTACTTTGGATAGGATACAAGAATGGTTCGTTAAGTACCTTGGGGACCCAGCGGTGGTCCCTAAGAAAGATTGGATCACCATGCAAAATAATAAGGTTCAACTCTGCATCAAATTTCAGTCCAAAGACAAATTAGCTAAAGATGTGGAAAGGGTATTGGCATCCTTCAAGCATCTGTTCAGTGGCTTGGAATCAATGATCCAATTATATGGAGTTCCCTCAATAGGAGAAGTTGGGCAGGGCAGGAAGCAGGATGAGATCACCAAGGAAGTATAGGCATTCATAGAGACATTTAAACAAGCACCCCATACGAAGGACATGCCTATTACCAGAGAAAACATCACGTGTTATGTGATAGAACTAGTGAGGCTCTATACCAAACTAGTAATCCTAAATAATCAGGTGCATTCCAAATGGAACACCCTCATTCCGGATGCCCTTGAGTGCCTGCACCAACATGACGAAGACCAGCCATAGATCACTCCCATTGCAACAGAATAAAGCCTGTGGCACACGTATTTGACGGAACAGCTCGGGCTTGACATTCCAAAACTTCCCATTATTAAATTAGTGAATTAGATGATATTAATTTTGTGACGTTTTGTCTACAATAGCATAGAACACCTTGTGAATATGAAAGGTCATGTAGAATGTTAAAATTCATGTTGTGAATACAAAAGGTCATGAGGTAGTCTAAGAGTCAAGGGTAGGCCAAGAGTCACTCTTACCCTATAAATATACCCTCATGCCTCATTTGTAAAGGACTTTTGTGAAGGATGCTTTTGGAGATATACATTGCTTGAGAGAATTTACGTCCTTTTAATATATGCAAGGAGTGATTGTAATCTTCTACTATTGGATTCTTCAAATGTTTTATATGTTATGCTATGAGTATTTTTCTTCACTTGATGGATCGGTCGTTCTTGAAAGCTATTTGATTTGTGGTCTGCTCACATGCTATCTCATACTCCAAAATTTATGTTGCTTCGTATGAATGGTATTTGATTCGCTAACTCTATACTCATGCTGGTAAACTATTTCTTTCATGTTGATATAATATTTTTTGACTGCACAATTATGTATGTTCATAAATGTTTGATCGTTGTGAACATATTTACAATTGTTAAGCATTTTATCTTTGAATACATGAGTCTTATCTCAAGCCTACTAACAGTAACTTTTCATAAGGTTTATGTCGTTTATGGTTTAGTTATTCATGGTGTATGTGACATAGGATATTTGTCAATTATTTCCATGTATTTTTTTAAGTTTCATGCTTTCAATTAAGTCTAAATTTCACCTTCACCCGAAGCACACTCTACAAAACTGAATGGCAACTGGGCCTACATACCGGAACGGTTCCCTATCACAAACAGTGCAGGTTCTAGTTGGGAACCTACACCAGGGAGATCCCCTTGACTATTGGCGGAAGATTCCAGCCCGCATCAACACAACCTAATTGAGGCATTAAACCTCAAAGATGCAATTAGTTTCTTGTTGTAGGCTACAACCTAATTGAGGCTTTAACCTCAAGGATAAGTAGGCTCCAACCTTAATAACGAGTAGGCTCCAACCTGCTTTAGGATCCAATCTAATTGAGGCTTTGACCTCAACAATGAGTAGGCTCTAACCTTCTATAGGCTCTACCCTGATTGAGGCTTCAACCTCCTTCCTTTGCTTCTTTGTGGACCTCTATTTCATCTCATTTTCAAACTAAATCAACCATCATCATATATCACTCAATTTGCATATAAGGAAACTATCATAGGTTTCAAAAAAAAAATACAAATTCTCCTACTGCCATAAACACTACCATTGTCTTTTCCCACAACCAACAAACACTATATTTCCATATAAACTATAAACATTGCACTGCCATAAAAAACATGTACCATCATCTCACCTATAATTATTGCCACAAAATTCAAGTCAATCTTTGTTTATGACTGTCGTATGGTTGCCCCAAACTCTACTTCAACCAAAACTACAATATGGCCATTCAAACCCTTCCTAGGAGCTTGTTTACTTCATATACTAAAAACACCTGCAACATGCTCACAAGCTTAAAAGATGAATAAAAGTATTTTTGCCATCAAATATGAGTTAAACTGGTATCAAACCCCTCTTGCTACATCTGTCTCTGAATTATGATCACCCAACATCTTTCATATCTCAATTTGGACAAGTAACGCAATATATATATATATATCTATATATATATATATATATATATATATATATATATATATATATATATATATATTTATATTTATATTTATATTTATATTAAACCATGTACCAAAATAGATTTTCAATGGATTGTGCATTTTCATGTGTTGTTCAACGAACCACCAAATTTTGGTGTCGACCACCAGAAATTGTTAATTGTTTGAAAAAAGGAAACAAGGAAAAGAAAATCATACCTGACACGATTCAAGCCCAGATCTTGGACATATAGTGGCATACCTTGTACCACATTTGTTGCGCCATGATCCTTACAGGGTAGTGATTTCAAATATATTTGTTATCGATCCATGATCTACTGGGTTTGTATTTGAATACCTCAGTACAACTAGGCCAGTCATAATTCATCATTCAGACATGTCAGCACTGATGTAATATGTATCTATACATTTGTTAATGTTCAGTTGTTGTGGAAACCCTGCATGGGAGCAATCCTTCCAACCATATGTTGCCACATTTCGTCAATGGACTTAACTTTAGACTCGGTTATTTTCTCCTCTAAATATATGGGATGTGTGTTATGTTGCATTCACCAAAACTAGACATATATAGTTGCAAAACTAGGGTTATGGATGAACCATAATAATAAATCTACTAGAATCAAGTGATGATGTTTAACATATATTGCGACCAATCGTAACATCACCAAGATTTGCAAAGACTCTGCCATAAACCAGACTTGAAACAATTCGGATTGCACTCGAAACATATCACTAACAACTCATTCATAACCAGTCATAAGACCTCTAATCACAATCCAAGGCTTCATTCAAATTCTGGACCAAATTATATTTGTACCACCACACACTAACTATCCCATGGTCATATGGATATATATAATCGTGAGGAGGCCCCATATGACCATAAAAAATGATGATCTAAACTTGGAGCCAACCTTTCTAAAAGCCATAAGGTCGAGCCCATGTGACCTTGACTTAAGGGTCATTGGGCGTCCATTTGCTAACATCATCATGATGCCACATGGCACACCCAAATTGGGCCACGTGTCATCCAAATTTTTCCCTAGTGGATAATCAAAATTGTCATTTTTTACTGCCACATAACACCCCCTAGATGTGCCATGTCATCATGTTCACGTCAACACTGACTATTCCACCATGTTTTGATCTGGACTTATGCAGAAACACAACCAAATATAGATATATAAATAAACACAAAGATGCAACATAAATATAACTTCATTTCATTAATATCAAAGAACTGAAATATGCTTACATACAGAAATGGAAATAAACTAGCTAAGGTGATGGTAGCTTATTTCTGAGAAGAGATGTGATGGCTACATGCCTTTGAACTGTGTTACAATGAGGCTCAAGGGCCTTTTCATTATTGAACAACAAAGAGAAAACCCTAAACAGAAAAAACCTTAACCTCGGAGATGGAACGCCAAGAGTTTGTGGGCCCTATTAGGGTTAGTTGGGTAACCAACTTCCTAGGGTCGTAACTTCGTCATATTATCTCTGTTTGGCACGTACGATATCTTGTTGGAAATATCCCTTTGAGTACTATAGGATTTTCCATAGGATCCTACCTAAAGAGACGGGTTTGTTGCAGACCTAACAAAAAAATGTTTAGGGGGTCAAAACAACTCTGAAGTTCAGGACCCAAAATTGCTAAAAATAGTAAACATTGCTATAAACAAGGAAACTGATGAAACCGACTAGAGGTCCAGGTGGAATAGGTGGGTGGCCACTAATATCCACCTAGATTAGTCCTCCCTCCTTAGGAAGCAATGGTCCCCATTGTGTGAAAAGCCTCCATGAGGTGAGGAAATTTTAATTGAACTTGATCCTTGGTGAACCACTTTCCCTGGTGAAGGAGTTGGTCCGCTTTGACAACTCAATATAGCTAGATCCTCTATTGGCGAGTGTTATTTTCTATGTTTCCATGACCCGATCAATTGTGTCTTATTCCATGTAGTCTAGGTTTAACTCTGTTGGTGTGAGTTGTTTTTCAATGTCGCATGTGTCCAACAATAGTGGAAAGTATGGCAGAAGTCAGTCCACATTAAATAATTGGTGTAGGCCAAGGAATGGTGGAATGTTGAGCTCAAAGGCATTATCCCCTACAGCCTTAGTGATGGTGTATGGCCCATATCGAAGCAGGCGAAGCTTTCATTGGGCCCTAGCGAGGTGTTCCTTCTGCAAATGTAGCCAAACTTTGTCGCCCACCTAGAACTTGTGTGGCACCCGATGTTGATCATGTCACTGCTTGTACTTAGCATTGGCTCGGCCCAATATATCATGGACCTGTTGGTGGATTTGATGAATGCGCTCAATAAAATTGCTAGCCCTGTCAACTTTGGACTAGACATGTGGAGAATCTTCCTAAGTAGTTGCAAATGGTATGGACACATCAATGGGACATAGTGGTTGGAATCCCAATCCCACCTGAAAGGGGTTGTGGCTAGTTGAGCTATGGAGAGCTCTATTTTAGTTGCACTAGAGATAGGGAAGGTTTTCATCCCATGTGTGTGGATTCTTAGACTTATACATGCGCAGAATGTGTACGATCATCCTGTTGATGACCTTTGTTTGGCCATCAGTTTGGGGGTGGAAATTCATGGACTTAGTGAGCTTGGTATCCAACATCGACCAGAGACTTGAACAAAATTTACTTAGGAACTTGTTGTCTCAATCTGAGATAATAGACAGTGGGATCCCAAAGTGTACCCACACTCATTCACAGAAGAGCTTAGCAATGGCTTCTGTTGTGATACTCTTCTTGCAGGCCAATAGAATGGCCATCTTAGAGAATCTATTGAAGACACGAAAATGCAATCATTGCCTACTTAGTAGAAGGAAGGCCTGACATGTAATCCATGGAGATGGATTCCCAAGGTCGACAAGGAGTAGGCATAGGATTATAAAGGCCTTACTTCTTGATGGTCGGTTTGGCAATGGCACAGGCAGTGCAAGATCTGACGTACTTGCCAACATCCTGTCAAAGGTTTGACCAATAAAAATACCTTTGCAGCATTGTCAGTGTCTTCTCTACCCCGAAATTTCCAGCGGCCTGAGTGTAGTACACCTCCCAAATCATCTTGGAATGCTCACTTAAAGGAACACATAGGTGTCCAAGGTTGCATAACAGTGTATCTCGGAGGTGAAAATTTGGAACTTGCTTTCCTTCTAAGAGCGTCTTGTAGAAATTCCCACTTGTAGATCACCTGATAATGCAATATACTAAAGAAAAATACTTGGCCCACTTCTACAAACAATTATGTGGAAGCTTAATCGAATTGAGCAAGATCAATTGAACACATATAACTAATAAGGAGAAATCAATCACACATAACAGAGAAGAATTTACCCGGGGAAAGTCTCAGCCTAAAACCCCAACTCTGTATCATCATACAAGTGGAAATATAGTCTAGATTACACAAAGCCTTAGCTCAGAAGCTATCCAGCTCTCATTACAATCCCTTTACTACTCATAGATAGTCAAAGGCTTCTCAAAAACCTTTTTCTCTACCCTCCAAGCCTCCTATTTCCTTGTGTAGTTTCCTTGGGGTCCAGTGCTGCCACCTGTGTGAATTGGCCTCTTCACACACACACTAACCTCTGATCTAACTGCACAAACCTGAAGGAGATAAATCCTCATCATGGATGAGCTTCCTTTATAGGAAAAATATTCATCCAACTGATAGTACACTCTCCCTTCTCTGATCTCAACTGGGTCTCTATCTAAACTGACATGCATGAGTTATTTAAGCTATACTATTCAGTTATTTGAAAATACAAGTTGTTACATGCATGCAAGCATTAACAAATTGAATTGTTAAATTAATGTAACTGGACTTCACTCAGTTAACTGAGCCAACTAATTACAACTCATCCTCAACCTTTAACTGATGGTTAAATTCCTCAATCAAAGGAGAAACTGTTGCATTTCCTCACATAGACTTCAAGTTCATAATTCCCTAACTAATTAACTCAAATTGAATTAATTAATTAATATACAAACTGTTGTTAATATCAAATTCGAATTTTACTTCCTATTTCTAGTCCAGGGACTAACTAAAATAGGAATCCACACTGAACTGCTAAACATAGAACTTCTATTTTTAGCACTTCCATTTTTCATTCCATGTTGCCCAATCCAGCACTAATGCCCAATCTGCTATTTTTAGCATTTCTTGTTTCTATTTTCAACACTCCCTCTCAACAAGAAAGGCTTCATCTCGAACCCGATCTTGTATCTTAGGAATTTTCTGCATGCAACACATCTACCAAGTGTGGTTGCTCCAGCAACTCTCGGAACGAAAAAAACTTCCCACTAACCTCTTTGTTGGTCTAGAAACATACTATGATGTTGAAGCTCTACATGTCGCTGACAAGTGCTCCCTCTCTAACCTCTGAGCTACTGCAATACTCCATGCATCTTGCATTGTTGCACACCTCTCGGTGCCATCCTGCACTGGTGCAACACTCCTGTGCCTCTCGCATTGTTGCAGCCTGCTAGCTCTACATAGTCCTAGGACTCCTGCACTATAGCTCTCTCTGTCACTCCATCCACATCTATCTCTACCCAATCAGTTAGTCCTGCTACTCCTCATTGGGGCTCCCGTAGCAAAGTCGAATCAAAGAGGTTGGGTACCTCAAGGATCATGCCCCTATTTCAGCCTTCTTGGGACTATCACATCACATCGTCCCACCTCCCACCTGGTGGTATGGATGCATGTGATCCCTCTACCCACTTGGCTCAAAATTCCCCCCTACTAGAGGTCTCTGCATGAGTATATGTCTCTACTCAGTCTCCTCTCAGCTTCTCTAGTTGTGGCTTCTCCACAACCTCCTAAAGCTGCTTCACCAATTGTGGCTCCTCCACAATTGTCTGAGACTTCTTCTAGCATTGCATGTTCAGAGGTAATTTACTCTCCCTCTCAACCACCAAGTATCTAACCTTTGCCTTGCTCCTCAAGGCTTTGCATGCATCTTGTACCTCAATTGCATACAGGTTCTTGGCTAGCACACCAATCTATTTCCACTTTCTCGTCGTCACGAAATTTTCTAGAAAAAGAGCTGATTTTAAATCAGCGATATCTCCCTCATCCGAACTCTGATTTAGCCGATTTTTTATTTTATTATTTTGGGTATTTTTCCACAAGGAATCCAAATCTACTATTTATTTCTGAAAATTTTGTACAAAAATTTTTAGATCTTCTCTGCAAGCTCTCGGCCCAAAACTCAAAACTTTGAAATCTCCTCTCAATATACTATTCTCTCCTTGATCACCTGTGATCTGATACCATGTAGAACTTTTTCTACAAAACCTCGCTCTGATACCATGTAGAAATTCCCACCTATAGATCACCTGATAATGCAATATACAAAAGCAAAATCAGCTAGCTCTAATACCATGTAGAACTTTTTCTACAGATTAGCTAGCTCTAATACCATGTAGAAATTTCCCACCTGTAGATCACCTGATAATGCAATATACTAAAGAAAAATACTTGATCCACTTCTACAAACAATTATGTGGAAGCTTAATCGAATTGAGAAAGATCAATTGAACACATATAACTGATAAGGAGAAATAAATCACACATAATACAGAAGAATTTACCCAGGGAAAGCCTCAGCCTAAAACCCCAACTCTGTATTATGATACAAGTGGAAATATAGTCTGGATTACACAAAGCCTTAGCTCAGAAGCTTTCCAACTCTCAGTACAATCCCTCTACTGCTCATAGACAGTCAAAGGCTTCTCACAAATCTTCTCCTATGCCCTCCAAGCCTCCTATTTCCTTGTGCAGTTTCCTTGGGGTCCAGTGCTGCCACCTGTGTGAATTGGCCTCTTCACACACTCACTAACCTCTGATCTAACTGCACAAACCTGAAGGAGATAAATCCTCATCATGGATGAGCTTCCTTTATAGGAAAAATATTCATCCAACTGATAGTACACTATCCCTTCTCTGATCTCAACTGGGTCTCTGTCTGAACTGACATGCATGAGTTATTTAAGCTATAATATTCAGTTATCTGAAAATACCAGTTGTTACATGCATGCAAGCATTAACAAATTGAATCTCATTAATTTAACTACTTGTTAACTTAATCTAACTGGAGTTGATCAATTCACTGAGCCAACTAATTACAACTCATAATTACAACTCATCCTCATCCTTTAACTAATGGTTAAATTCCTCAATCAAAGGAGAAACTGTTGCATGTCCTCACATAGACTTCAAGTTCATAATTCCTTAACTAATTAACTCAAACTGGATTAATTAATTAATTTAAAAATTGTTGTTAAAATCAATTTTGAATTTTACTTCCTATTTCCAATCCAGGGACTAACTAAAATAGGAATCCACACTGAACTGCTAAAAATAGAACTTCTATTTTTAGCACTTCCATTTTTCATTCCCTGTTGCCCAATCCAGCACTGATGCCCATACTGTTATTTTTAGCACTTCTATTTTTAGCATTTCTTGTTGCTATCTTCAACACGTCTGGTATGTGTTGTCGAATTATGGATCATCCTTGTAAAGATGTAGCCACTCCGTAGTCCCGTGCCCACAATAGTCGAGCATAGTGGTCAGCATCATGACTGATGGTCGATTGAGGAAATCTGCAAAATTGTCAGTCTTTTCCTTCTTGTACGTAATGTTCAAATGGAATTGTTACAGGTATGTGGACCATTTCTGATGGTGATCATTCTGCAACTTCCCTTATGTCTATATGAACCGTAGGGGTCGGTGGTCTATGTGTATGACTCTTTTCTTCCCCATAATATAATGCTTCCATTATCGGTAGGCCTGTACAATGGAATACATCTCTTTGTCATAGGTAGGATACTTTCGAACTGTGTCTGAAAGTGTCTCAATGTGATATGCCATTGGATTCCCCTACTGAGTAAGAACTGCACCAATAGCATAGTCAAAGGCATCTAACTTGATCTCAAATGGTTGTTGCAAGTCTGGTAATGTGAGCACCGGTGTAGAGCAGAGGTGATGCTTCAACTCAGCAAATGCCTTCAGTTGGGATTCAGACCAAAAGAACTTTCCTTTCGCTCCTCCCTTGGTGACTTGACTCAAAGGCCAAGTGATATGAGATAACCCCAACATAAACCTACGGTAGAAGTTGGAAAGACCTAGAAAGTTGTAGAGCTCTGTTAGAGTGGTTGGGGCTGGCCAATCCCAAATTACTTGTATCTTGGTTGGGTCCACATGCACACCCCGCTCATCAATGATGTATCCCATATATTGAATATGGTTCATACCAAAATTGCATTTCTCCAAATTGGCACACAACTTGTCTTACCGCAGGGTTTGGAGGACTTGTCAAATATGGTGGAGGGGCTCTTCCCAACTCTGGATGAAGATCAGAATGTCATCCAAATTCACCACCATGAATGATTTGGTGAAGGGTCACAATATGTCATCCATCAACCTCATGAAGGTTGCGGGGGCATTCGTCAACCTGAAAGGCATGAACAACCATTCGAAAAGGCCCTCTTTGTATTTAAACACATGCTTCCACACATCAGAGGGTTTGATCAGTACCTGGTGATAACCGGACTTCAAGTTAATATTGTTGAAATATTTGGCCCCCTTGAGCTGGTCCAAAAGGTCACCAATCCATTAGATTGGATACCTATTCCAGACAATGATCTTGTTTAGCGCTTGATAGTCAATACAAAGTCTCCAATTTTCATCGTTCTTCTGTACCAACACAATTGGACTCCCACAGGGTGTTGAACTTGGCCTGATGTGCCCTTTCTAACACAACTCATGAATCTGCATCTTGATTTCATTGTTCTCCAAAAGAGAGCATCGATAGATCAGTCCATTGGGTAGCAAAGCACCAGAGGTCAGATCAATGGAGTGCTTGACCTGACAGTGTAGAGGTACCCCTGTGGGTGAGGTGAATATGTCCCTGCACTCCTCCACAACTATGTCCATTTGGTGTTGCCATGTAGAGGAGCCCTACCTAGAGGTGGTGGGCACAATATTCTTCTTGCCCTGAGGGAGAATCATAAGGAAAACAAATTTCTCAGTCTGGGAAATGATATTTACTTCATTGTTTCATAGTGAGTGTTAGCTCTGCTACAGATTCAGTGTTTGAGGGTCAAAATCAGGTTGGAAAAGGCTGGTTTTGGTTGTTAAGGACCTGGCAGTACAATTTTACCCTTCCCCTTCTCATTGGCCTCATTCCCTTATAACCTCGTACCTATGTTTCCTCCTTTTTATCTAGTTCTTTTTATTTCCTTTTAAACCCATTTTTCCCCTTTAAACTCCCGGGAATATTTGTTTTGATTCTATAAACCCTGAAAACCATTAAACCTTGAATTAACCTTTGTTTTTGCGTGAGCCTGGGTTTTATTGTTTTAATATTTTAACCCGTGGTTTTATTTGTCACATCACCTGTCCCATCGCCTGTCATGTCAACCACACTGTGCTGTAGCCTGCCACTGTCTGATTATCCCGCATTTCATCCAATGGTTATCACGACTCCCGCTTCGCAAACCCGCTCGTTCGATAGCCCCCGGGATAGTGGTTTTCCCCGCCGTTCTCCCAGCCACGTGTTTTGATTTCATTCCATCGCACTGCCATGTACGATTACCGCTTGCAGCCCAAAGGTAGTCCGGGAAAACCACTCACCCGTCATACCATTGTCCTCCCCATGTGTTAATTATCCTGCATCTTATACCCCCAATCATTGTCGGATTTGCCCGACTATGATCCAACGGCTTTTGTCAAATACTGATCCTCCATTCGAATTCCTGCCTAATAATCCTGCAGATCAGATCTCGGTCGTTCATTCATTCCATCTGACGGCTATCTTTTGTTATTAGCTCTCCATTGGTTTTCAACGCAGTTTCCATGATTTGGCCTGCCATGCACCTCCAAGGGATGAAGGTGGTCATCTTCCAGCCATCTACGTATTAATGTTCCACCCACCTGCATCCAACACAATACGGCTAAGGACAAAGAGAATGTTCCTCGAGCAGTTCAATGGCAGTAGCAGTTATTGAAGATTATCAAGATAATATTTCAACTGCTCAGGGAGGACACTCAAGTACAAAAAGAGCCATTTTTTTCATTTAAAACAGTCAGAATGTATCAGAGAACCCATACCAAAACTATAAATGTGGTTGGTGATCCATTAAGACACCTCCATGCATAGCCTAGCAGAGATATTTTGTAAACAAATTCTATATATACCCAGAAAAATGATGTAATCAGTTTGATGAGTGTGAGGTGAGTGTTAGTGTGTTGTAAGCTTCAACTTCTTGAGACTGTAACTACTTTGAGACCTGCAGCTTCTGGTCTTCATTTCCAACTAATACAAGCTTCTTTTGTTGTCATTTTCTCACTTTTCCCTTCTTCTATGTTCCAGGTTGTGCCTTTTTTGCATTAATTCATGTGTTGTGAATGTTTAGCATTAGAGGGGCTGTCATCCCACCTCTGTGTTAGAATTTAGCATGTATCATTGAATTTGCTTGCAGGTTTTTGTTGTTTTAATACCAAAGAGCTGTCATCCTGTCTGTGTATTAGATAATAGATTTACAGACCTCCTTACTGGTTGTAGCTGGCCATCACAGGGTCCTCTGTATCTGCTGGTGTAATCAGTCTTCTCCATCATCACATTTTGTTTAAGCTATGAGTAATTGGTGGTTAAAAGCCTTGTAGTCTGAGGGTGTTCACCCATGCCTGGGGTCAATCATAGTAGGAGTGGTTATCTGGCTTGAATATGCAGCATTTCTTTCATCCATCCACCATTTATCCAACATTTTGTTGAAGTTTGTAATGTTCCCGAGCATCACTGATATACAACATAGGTGAGTTTCTTGGGGTGATAACATTAATTGGCGCCGTTTCTGGGGAAAGGAGAATTGAAGCTCAGCTTCCCTGGGAGAACGACATAGCTTCAAGCTTTGATGACAGACAAGGTTTGAACACAGTATTTTGGTTGTAATCATCTATCTGGCGACTCCATTGGAGGAAGACCATCTTTTGGCGACTCCACTGGGGAATACCATCTTTTGGCGACTCCACATTGAAATTTTGGCTCTGTTTATGAGACGCACTCGAAGAAATCCTCAGAAATCTCTAGTTGAACCAGTGCCTGAACCTGAGAAGACTGTTAAATCAAAGAAATTTTCATAGAAAGGGGCATCAAGATCAGGTAAGCCTAAGAATTCTAATGCATCTCTGAAAGATCAAGTTGTAGTTGAAGATTTATAGTTTGAAGATTTAGAAGTCAGCACCGTTACTCAAGAAAAACCTTCAGAGATTAGTTCAGCCCCTTGTTCAGTTAGTTCCTCTTTGAATCTCAGTCCAAATAAAGCTTCCCATTCAATCCATAACATCCCTTATTCATTGCCATCCATCACATTACTTCCTACTCCTTCATCTGTTAGTATTCTTCCAAATATTCCAATCATGGCAGGACAACAAGCACCTACGAGGATTGATAGAATTATAACTGCTAGATATGGACCATTGGTGTTGCCTGTCCCTTTAAATCCTATGCCTGTGGGAGAATATCAGAAATATATGCCTAAATTTACTGGAACAGAGGGAGTAACAGCAGAAGAACCCCTTGAAGCTTTTTACAGTTATGCTGATAATTTATATATAAGTGAAAATGATGTGTGGATGAGAGTTTTTGTCCAGAGCCTTGATGGAGAGGCTAGGAAGTGGTTCAGAGAATTGCCCCATAGATCTATAACAGATATTGAAGTATTAGATGATGCATTTTTGAAGCAGTGGGGAGATAAAAGGGACTTGTTGTATTATCATACAGAGTTTGGTAATCTGAAGAGGGAAAATGGGGAATCAATACCTGATTTTAATAAAAGATTCAATAGAATGTATAATAAGATACCAGCTGAGGTAAAACCTACTCCTACCTCTGCCAAACTCACTTATGCCAATGCTTTTGATTCAGATTTCTGCCTGTTATTGAGAGAAAGGAGATGTGCTACACTGGAAGACATGCAGGATGCAGCCTTAGAAGTAGAATCCAATATTATGGCTGCAGAGAAACTAAAGAGTCAAGCTAACAGAAGAAGATAGAGAAGTCAAGCATATAATTTTTCTGCATCATCTTCAGAGCCTAAATTAGACAAAATTACTAAGATGATAGAGTCATTGTGTTGGAGAGGTAAATCCCCTCTACGGATAGAGGCGATCCCTACTAGCCCAGAATGGGTCTAGCAACAATCAATCAATGCTACTGTGCAAGTTCCTAATTGCAATTAAACAAGAGGCAAAGAACACCTACTTGGATTCCAACGCTATTGTTTGATGAAGAGATGTCGCTCTCACTCCCTCGCTCTGGCCGGTCACGATCTTCCACGATCTCCGTGAATAGACACCTACACACAAGAAGAGACAGACAAACACAAGTGTGAAATCTAATAAAAGCAATTATACATCAATCAGAAAGGATGTAATTCACATTAACCATTGCAACGACAAATGAGAATGGAACCATAACAATAGTCATCTATTATTAAATCAAAAACAGAGAAAGGTGCAACCAATGTTCTGACGCTGAGTCCTTCTCTTGAGGGTCCAGCCAGCAAGTCTCTTAAGCATTCACCCTTGGAGGTAAGTTCTCCCAATACAAAAAGCTCTCTCTCACACAAGCAATACTCACAACCTTCCTTGAGCTTCCTCTAACAAAACCACACTTGTCACACCAACTACCTACTAACAGCAGTAATCCAAACACTATGAATTCCACACTATCCAAAACTATTCCCCCTAGCTGCTCATGGTAATGGTGGAGGTTTAAGTAGAGAAGGAGTCTCCATGAATGGTGGGAGGACAAGCTTATCTTCAAGGAAGGTGGTTCCAAATGACGAACAGACATGCCATAGAAAGGAGGGCGACACTCACAAGGCTAACAACCAGGCCTGGAAACATCTGGAAGGCTGGCTGTTGGAACAAATTCGCCCAAACTGGATCAGCGCGGGTGCAACACTGAACTGACGCGCTGACAGCGCATCATAATAACAGTGGAGCCTATGTCAGCGCGGCTTGATACTTTGATAGGTTGCGCTGGTGCACAAAATTCAACCAACGTGGGAAACCCGTGTGCTTCCGCGCTGGCAGCGCACCAGTAACACTATAAACCGCCCGTCAGCGCGGTTATTTTAATAACAGACGCGCTGACGCAGTAAACTTTGGAAAAGTGGGTCATTTGGTCAGTTTAGAGAGCATGAGCATGGTGCATTTGGTTCCATGAGACATTAGGGAGACTGACAGGGAGACAGTGACAAATTATTGCGTAACAGATGCCCCCTAAAGCATGAGACCCGAGAGAGTGGGAGGGGTGAAATGCTTTACAAAACTATTGAACTGGAACACCACCAGGAAGGACCTGCATAACTGATATCTCGATCACATGTAGTCTAGGCATGGGTGCAGCCATCCAAAAGACATACGAAGAAGGTCTGTGGTATGGACGCAGCCACCCAGCTGAAGAGACCATAGAGATAAGAGGGCATGGTCGCAGCCATCCCAAAGACTCAGGTATGGGCGCAGCCATCCATCAATGAGTCATGCAATAACAATCCAAAAAATCGCAGCCTGGTTCATAACAGACAAAAACCAGGGTCTTGCACTCCATCCCAACCCAAACAAAGTACAAGTTCAAGCATGTGAATACATGAGCTGAAGTCGAACATGCACGAACATCGTCTGATTACCAGTCAATGATGAAAACCGTTAACAGACGCGAGAGGTACCACCAATAATGAAAATGGTCCTCAAGGTACTTCTAGGTACAATCCGCAGCGTGTGAATCAATGAGCTGGTGTCGAACACCCGCAGAATCATCCGATCGGAGGCCAATGATGAAAACCTCACGAACACGAAGAACCTGCCATTGAGGCATGCAGGCTCTAAGGCACTTGAAGGGAGTCTCTAGGTCACCTTCCTGGATAATGAGCTGAAGTCGACAGGAAGTAACCTTGATCGAAGGTGGGCCATGACGTTTCCCACATCATCGACACGAGACAGAGAAGGATAAAAGATTTTGTGTGAGACATCAGAAGGAGGTGGTAATCTTGCAGAGGCCAACTTCTCTTGAACATATCGGCGGCACAAAAGCGGATTTGGCAGTATCTGACATCAAATGATCAGAGGTCATGGTGGCAAGGCAATGAACAGATGATAGGTCAAATAGGATACCCAAACCCATGGAGGCTAGTGTAAAACAAGATGAGAAATCCCCACCCGGACACGAATGCAGATGAGTGCCATGTTCAAGAGCGACATACTGCCGACACGACCATTATTACAGTTTCATTTTCCCCACCATTTCTGGCAGGTACCCCGGTTATTTTTGGATGACAAGCTTGACGGGGATAGCATATGCTTGGAGAGGTGTCATTTCGACGATGTCCGATGTCATGAAGTTTTAACGAGCCTGACAAAGGAAGAGCTCGGCGTCTTTTCCTGTTTAGAGAGTCTGAAAAGACAGCGGAAAAGGAAACTCCAGGGGGGTCCTTTTTTGTAAAGTTGTGTCTCTCGAGCCCGAAAAAGTATAAAACAATGCTCGAAAGAACCGCCCGACCAGTATGATCGAGGAGTACTTTTCGTAAGTAGTGACTTTGACCCGAAAGAGTAGAAAAGCGGTCAGAAGTACGTCGTTTTGGAGCCAATAATGAGTGCGAAACGACAAACACCCGGCAATCTTTTTAAGTTAAACGGTCGAAAAAAAGAGCTTTAAAAGCGACCGCCTCTCATTTCTTTAACGAGTCGAGAGGGGGACTCAGCAATCTTTTCATCTTTAAACGGTCAGAAAAGAGCTGAAAGCATACCTCCATTTTTATTCTCTTTAATGAGTCAAAAAGGGAAAATACTCGGCAATCTTTTCATCTTTTAAGAGTCAGAAAAGAGCTTAAAGGAGACTCGTCCTAGAGGAACGAGTGGTATAAAGGGTAGCAACTGGTTCGGATAATGGTGGAACTGCTCAAAACATGTAATGGTCAAGAGGCTGGCTAATAAAACCACTCATTGCTGCAATTCCTCAGGGAAGGAAAAACAACCAAGTGAAAGCATATGATCGGCCAAAGAGATGGTGGCAATGGAATGAAACAACCAAGGCTCATCTAGCAGAATTCAGCAGATAAAAATGGCAATCACGAGATGTAAATCGGGTATGATTTCATTTTTACACAAGCTTGAACCATGGAGAACTTTGCTTGGATTCGGTTTCATGTTTACACAAGCTTGAAACGAAAAACTATGCTTGATATGGGTTCACATGCCCCTAGCATAATGATGCAAAACAAGGTACATGCCCCCCCAAGCTTCATTGCATTCAACAAAGTGGATGGAATGAAGGTTCACTCTCGAGATCTATGAAAGACTCGACTTGTATTTTACGAGATCTTAAGCAACAAACTCGATTTGGAAAGGGAGTTGTTTCATTTTTTATAATGAGGTTGACACAGTAAAAGAACTATCCTCATAACCCTTGTTTCATTTTTTAAGGAGCTTGACACCGGAAAGGAACTATGCTCCAACCAGACCTAGTTTCATTTTTTAAGGAGCTTGAAACAGGAAAAGTGAACTATGCTCCACTAGACCCAGTTTCATTTTTTAAGGAGCTTGACATAGGAAAGTGAACTATGCTCCGATACCTAGTTTCATTTTTTAAGGAGCTTGACACCGGAAAGGAACTATGCTCCACCCAGACCCAATTTCATTTTTTAGGGAGCTTGACATAGGAAAATGAACTATGCTCCGCCCGAACTTCATCATAATGAATAGAAAGTCGGGGCTTCCAAGATTGCCACTCTCGGTGGAAGGGAAACATCTTGGAAGTTAGGGCCCAATGCCCCCAGGACACTATGCACGATGGCAGCATCACTGGATCCAGGCACGAGGTAGGTGGCCACGTAGTTGATCTGCGGTGAGGCAGATGCAACTTGTGGATGAAAGCCAGGAGGGAAGGATGAGTGTGCCGGAGGGGCTTGTGGACGAACGAACGATAATTGATCAAACGTCACGATTCTTCAATCGTGTGGAAAGAAAACCACACGGAAAAGTGAAGAAACAAGGGCTCCCATGGCATACACATAGTCGCGACCAAGGAGAAGACTGAAGTCTAAAGAACCTTGGGTAACTGAGACATATATATAGACAGTCTTGCCCCCCAAAGTAATAGGAAAATTTGGAAGGATTCCTAATGGCTGACTTGTCCCTCCGTCAAACGCGGTGAGATGCGGTGCGACAGGTACAAGTGATGGGGAACCCAAAGCTCGCCAAGTAGTAACGGGCATGAGACTAACCGATGCTCCCTCATCTAACACAGTGCCAGGCAGCGCCTTATTGCACGCATAGGCGGTGACCCAGAAAGGCACATGGGATGGAAGGGGAGGGGCAGTCAAACGACTCCAATCAAAGGAAACAACCGAACTACTTGGTGTGGGAACCATATGGTTGCCCCCCCGCTCGGAAAGAACCGACTCTGAATCCTCTGGAGAAGTTGGGGTGGGAACACCATTATCAGGCTCCGGAGAATTTGACGAGACAAGAAGAACATGAGAATTTTGCTCTTCCGAAACAGAGTGCTCGAGAGGAGGTGAACTCGAATCAACACCCTTTGCGACCAACAGCAGGTCTGGAACAGGCTAGGGACAGCCAAGTTCGGGAAGAGGGGCCTGGACAAGAGAGGAATCTGAAGCAATCTCTTTGTCAACAGGGTCGCAATCTACAACTGTAGAAAGACACTGATAACCAGCGGGAAGTTGGTTTGAAGGAGCCGTAAAACTTTCCAAGACAACAGAGGCTTCATCCATTAGTGGACAAAGGTGAAGGGGATGATTGCCTTCACAAAGTTTACAGGGGATTCGAAGCTTCCCTTTCTCCTTACCATTCCCAACTGATGAGGTAGCATCGCCATGATCGTTAGCGGACGATGAAGGGCGGGCCGGATCGTGAGACCAGACTTCTAATACCCTGGGAATGCCAGGACAATCACGAAGCAGATGGTCTTCCTTGCATAATCGGCAAGGAAACTTAACCTTCCGCGGAGGAGCAGGAGGTGGCCCTATCTCAGATGTAGTGGAGGGGGTAGCTGGATTTGAGGAGGGGACGGCGCGTGTAAGCTCTCCCTTAGGGGACTTCTTCTTCTTGGTCTTCTTCTTCTTCTTCTTAGCCACCTGGTTACTTACATTGAGAGTTTCACCAGGCGAAGTACAAGAGGAAGACGTAGAAGTAAGCGTCGAAGGGGAGAGATCCACCTTAAGGTCAACATGATGTTGTTCAGGTGGAGGGACTGATGGACTAACAGCCGATACGGTAGGGACCAAAGAGGTTGAAAACAACCAAACAGGCAACCCAACAGTTAACCCTGGTAGGGACAACGTTGCCATATACGGAGCACCAACATTCCCAAGAGGAGGGAAGTGACCGGGATTCCCATCAGGCGGGGAACCTGGGTTAGTGAACCCTGGAAAAGTTGCCATTGCAAATGAAAAGAAACCTAGCTAACGCACACAAGATCTAACCAGGTGATGTTATCGTGGCCAAATAAATTTTTAAGACACAGGAACTGAACTTGACCTTTTCATGTTTCAAGAGTCGAGAAAAGGACGAAAAGATGACTCTAGTCTCCTTCGATTGTTTAATGAGCACGAAGTGACAAGAAGCTCACTGGCACCTTTTCATTTAGGGAGTCCAAAAAGGATCAAAAGTGACTGCTCTGGAGACTCTAGGCAAAGGGTTTACCAAGCAATCCGTAAAACTGCTTATACACCTTGGCAATCTTATGAGGACCAAGGACTTTCCGTACTGCAGTAAATCTTCCCGAATGCTGTGTTCGGTGCGTTACGGCTCGCAGGGCGGCATACTCAGCTTCCTATGGATCAAGTTCGATAACCTAGTGGGGTCTCCCCTATATACGCGACGGTACGTGGGAGCTCAAATCCGTGCTAGACCACTATCGAGTCACAAGAGGAGGAATCACCCAACCATAATGTGAAACAACAGTGACTAGGTTTAACGACGCCGGAGCACGTCTCTAGCCTAGACCTCTACAATATGAGTGTTAAGTTCCAATGCGTTTTTAGATTTATTCGGTTTATTTTAAGGTTGATCTTGAATTAAGTTTCGGTTTCAGGCCTTATCGCATGATCTCTCACAATTTCCTAGATGCAAACTACATGCCAAAGAGTACCATTTTGTTCGATGAATCCTAACTATGAGAAGGTTAAGAGCTTTCAATCAAACAAGACGAAAAAAATAAAACAATCTAATGTAGCTAATGACAAAGAAATGAAGATTTTTCTTTTGAGAACACAAATAAATGAAATGCTCGTCTTTTCATTAACTATTGAATGCAAAAGATGCTGGTTTGATTTTCTCTTTCAATGGCACTATGCACTTTTTAAAATGAATTTTGAGAGATAGTAACACTGAGCAAAAAGAATTAAAATCACTCAATGAAAAATACAACAAGCGTGAAAAGAGCCAATTGAACCCTAGCAACTGTGATCTGTGCCTGGGTAGTGAAACAATCGAAGGATCGGTTCTACAACAATCAACTCAAGCAAATAAGCAAAAGAAGAAAAAAGAGGAAGGTTTCCACAATAGCAAAGGCAAGCAGCAATGAACTTTTGTGAACAAGTGAACAAGTGAGCAAAACAAGGTCAATCCAGTGAAAACGGGATGATGGCACTAGGTCACGGGACACAAAAATGAAAATTCGTCCAACAAGACTTTGCAAGCAAGTGTGTAACAGTTCAAACAACAAATATCAAGTCATAAACCAAGGAGAAAAAGCTGGAGATAGGTAAACCAACAGGCTCAGGAGGCAAAATTGAAACAAATTCAATTTTACAGGATCAACGCGGGTAGCGCTCAGCAACTGTGCGCTGAAAAGAGGTCACACGTAGCAACTTGGCGCTGTCAGCGTGGAAGGACACGGATTAAGCGCGCTGGTTCGATTTCAGAACCGTCGCGATTGTTTTACGTACAAGCGCGATGACAACAGGTTTAAAGAAACAGCTATGCGCTGTAAGCGCAACTGTTTTGATATAAACCACACTGAGGTTAAAAAAGAGGCAAAATCAAGCGAAAAACTCCCAAGCCAAGGCCAGAACTCTTTAAACAATTAAGACACTTCCCAGATTGAACCAGGAGGGCTAAAAGCAGAGAACTAATCCCCAATTTCAAAAAGAGAGAACAATCAAATTCAAACACAAAGATGGACAAAAGAGACAAAAAAGGCCAGCTCCCCAGTGGAGTCGCCAAATTGTTGGAGAGGTAAATCCCCTCTACGGATAGAGGCGATCCCTACTAGCCCAGAATGGGTCTAGCAACAATCAATCGATGCTACTGTGCAAGTTCCTAATTGCAATTAAACAAGAGGCAAAGAACACCTACTTGGATTCCAACGCTATTGTTTGATGAAGAGATGCCGCTCTCGCTCCCTCGCTCTGGCCGGTCACGATCTTCCATGATGTCCGTGAATAGACACCTACACAAACGAAGAGACAGACAAACACAAGCGTGAAATCTAATAAAAGCAATTATACATCAGTCAGAAAGGATGTAATTCACATTAACCATTGCAACGACAAATGAGAATGGAACCATAACAGTAGTCATCTATTATTAAATCAAAAACAGAGAAAGGTACAACCAATGTTCTGAAGCTGAGTCCTTCTCTTGAGGGTCCAGCCAGCAAGTCTCTTAAGCATTCACCCTTGGAGGGAAGTTCTCCTAATACAAAAAGCTCTCTCTCACACAAGCAATACTCACAACCTTCCTTGATCTTCCTCTAACAAAACCACACTTGTCACACCAACTACCTACTAACAGCAGCAATCCAAACACTATGAATTCCACACTATCCAAAACTATTCCCCCTAGCTGCTCATGGTAATGGTGGAGGTTTAAGTAGAGAAGGAGTCTCCATGAATGGTGGGAGGACAAGCTTATCTTCAAGGAAGGTGGTTCCAAATGACGAACATACATGCCATAGAAAGGAGGGCGACACTCACAAGGCTAACAACCAGGCCTGGAAACATCTGGAAGGCTGGCTTTTGGAACAAATTCGCCCAAACTGGATCAGCGTGGGTGCAACAGTGAACTGACGCGCTGACAGCGCATCGTAATAACAGTGGAGTCTGTGTCAGTGCAGCTTGATACTTTGATAGGCTGCGCTGGCACACAAAATTCGACCAGCGCGGGAAACCCGTGTGCTTCCGCGCTAGCAGCGCATCAGTAACACTATAAGCCGCCCGTCAGCGCGGTTATTTTAATAACAGACGCGCTGACGCAGTAAACTTTGGAAAAGTGGGTCATTTGGCCAGTTTAGAGAGCATGAGCATGGTGCATTTGGTTCCATGAGACATTAGGGAGACTGACAGGGAGACAGTGACAAATTACTGCGTAACACATTGGCTGCTGAAATTTCTAAACTAAAGGCTTAGTAGAATTTAGGGAAAACAAGGCAGGAGAACACATTTGCTCCAAGAAGTCAGAATCCTTTTAGAAGAGCAAATGAGCAGTTTCAGATTATGCAGAGGGGTGAAGAATCAAAAGAAGATCACAAAGTAAAAGCCCCTTTCCAAAATGTAGTCATGGAGGAAAACCATTTTGAAGAAGATGAGGATGAAATTCACTGCATGGAAGATAAAGGCAGCGTTGCATTTTTTACATTGGCTGAATATGAAGAATCATTGCTGCAAGAGCAAAACAATCAGGAGTGGGATAGAAGAGTTGTTCTACAATCTGGTGATCAGCAGAGATATAACCTCAGGTCGAATGCAAAGAATGTCAAAGAAAATCCTGCACAAAGAGCTGTTGTTCAAACAGAACCACAAAATATCAAGCAGAGAAGACCAGCAGTTGATCCAGTCATCCTCAGAGCTCCAGTTCAAGAGGTAAAAAGTTCTAATAAGTCATATTCTTCTTTTAGCTTTGAGTCAGAAGTTCAGAAATTGAAGATATCTATGCCTCTGGTCGATTTGGTGAAGAGTGAAATGTTTAGGAAGCCTATCCTTGAAGCCCTTGAGCTAGACATCAAACAAACCTCCACTGACTCTGTTAATTTGCAAGATGACAAGCCTGCGATTGTGCTCAGCCCCATGGTTGAACCCGCTAATAATAATTCTCCATCTTTCTATGTCTCTCTGACCATTCATGATAAAATCCTTCACAATTTCCTGCTAGACACAGGGGCCAGCCACAATCTAATGCCTAAAGCTGTCATGGAAGAGTTGGGCCTTGATATCACTAGACCCTATCATGATCTATTTTCTTTTGATTCAAGGAAGGTGAAATGTCTTGGATTGATTAAATATCTGGCCATTACCCTAACTCAGCTACCCATGAAGAGCATGGTCATGGATATCGTGGTGGAAGATGTACCTCCAAAGTTTGGCATGTTGTTGTCCAGAGGATGGATTAAGAGACTAGGTGGGACATTACAGAATGATCTATCTTATGCAACTGTCACAGTGTTTGGAGGAGAAAGCAGGAGATTGTACAGAGAAGCACAGTTGGCATACATCACTAGTGATGAGAAGAATCCTACCAATCATCCTATATATGCAGTGGACACTAATTTTGGAGCATGCATTCTCCAAATAGAAGAATCTCAGAAGGCCGAAATGCAGATCAGAAAACCAATTATTCAGGCCAAGCAAGAGAAAGGAAGTAAGGTTTGGGAAATTTTCTTTGATGGAGCCTGTTCCAAGGAGACTGCAAGAGTAGGAGTGGTGCTAGTATCTCCACAACAAGAAAGCATCCAGCTGTCTTTTAAGCTGATTTTTCAAGTGACAAAATAACATATCAGAATATGAAGCACTGTTGCTGGGTCTTAACGCAGCAAAAGACAAGGGAATTATAAGCATAAAAGTATTTGGAGATGCTGATCTGATAATTCAACAAGTAAATAAAACATTCCAAGCAAAGCAACCAAGGCTTAAAGTTTACAGAGATGAGGTATGGAGAATCAGAGACTCTTTTGATTTTTTCTATATCTCATATATTCCTAGAGCTAAAAATCGGCTTGTTGATTCCCTCGCTGTGTTTGCTAGTCTATTTATACCTCCAATGCCTCCCAAACTAGTTTATGAAGTGCAAACGATGTACAGACCATCCTTGCCTGATAATGTCCACCATTGGAAAATTTTTGAAGATGATAAGGAGTTGAATAGGTTCTTGCAAGTCATTGATGAATTTTCTGAGATGCAAATTGACCAAGAAAACGATGCCTTGGAAGAAAAACTCCAGTCCCAGCTTAGAAATAAAATTGGTAAAGACATCATAGTCCAGCTTCCTAGTAACCATATTCCTAAGGTTCTAATTTCTCTTGAAAGACTGTTTGACCTAAATGATGTGCCTTACAAATCTTCCCAAAAAGAAGATCAATCAACAGTCTGTAAGCATGATATAGGAACTCCAGGTTAACCCAGATATGTAAATCTATCCACTCATTTGTCTGCTGATCAAAGTGCTGAATATTGCAATTTAATGAGGCAATTTGTTGATGTGTTTGCCTGGGAATAAAGTGACCTGAAAAATTATGATAAGAATATAATTCAGCAAAAAATCCCTCTGGAGAAAGACACTGTTCCTTTAAAACGAAAGCTGAGACCAATAAATCCTATGCTTCTTCCATTGATTGAAAAAAAAATTAAAAAATTGTTGGCTGCTAAGATCATAGTGCCTCTCAGGTATTCTAAATGGGTAGCCAATTTGGTGGTGGTGAGGAAGAAGAGTGGTGAAATCAGACTGTGTGTTGATTTCCGGAATTTGAACAAGTGATCAAAGAAAGATAACTACCCTCTGCCAAGGATGGAGCACTTGTTACAAAAGGTCTCAGGAGCCAAAGTGATGTCATTTTTAGATGGATTTTCAGGCTTTAATTAGATTGTTGTGCACCCAAATGATCAAGAAAAGACTGCGTTTACCACTCCTCGGGGCACTTTCATGTATGCCAAAATGACTTTTGGATTAATGAATGCTGGAGCCACCTTTCAGAGAGCTATGGATATAGCATTTGTGGGAGAGAATGACAAATTTGTGCTGATCTACCTTGATGATATAACAGTCTACTCCAACAGCCATCAAAATCATTTGCAGCATTTGAAAAAGGTGTTCTTGAAGTGCAGGAGCTATGGAATTTCATTCAATCCAAAGAAATCACAATTTTCTTTGCATGAAGGCCAGTTGTTGGAATATATTGTGTCTGTTGTAGGTGTTCAGATTGACCTAGAAAGAGTCAAAGAAATTCAGGCTTTGACTATTCCCAGATCAAAGAAAAATATTCAATCTTTTCTGGGTAAGATTAATTTTGTCAGGAGATTTATTCCAAATTTTTCAGAACTTGTGAAGCATGTCACCTCCATGTTGAAGAAAGGATCAGAGGTAAGGTGGACTGACGCAGCAAGAAAATCATTTGAGTCAATTAAGAAAGTTATAATGGAAGCTACCACATTAACAAGTCCTGACTATAGTAAGGAGTTTCATGTGTTTTCATTTGCTTCTGAAGACACCATTGCAATTGTTCTATTGCAGCAAGATGAAGAAGGTTCAAAGCATACAGTGGAATTTTTCAGTAAGAATTTGAGGGATGTTGAACTAAGGTATGATATTATAGAGAAACAACCATATGCTTTTATTAAATCTTTAAAGGCTTTCAGAGTTTATATCTCGCACTCAAAAATAATTGCATATGTGCCTTTTGCTG
This sequence comes from Pinus tabuliformis, assembly GCA_031772625.1. Taxonomy (NCBI): domain Eukaryota; kingdom Viridiplantae; phylum Streptophyta; class Pinopsida; order Pinales; family Pinaceae; genus Pinus; species Pinus tabuliformis. The sequence goes on from CM062809.1 coordinate 140,953,823, forward strand.
CAATAAAAGATGTCCTCACTCAACCTGATGCTGATGGAAGAAGGGCAAAATGGATTGCTAAAATGATAGAATTTAATATAGAGCTAAGGCCCACCAATCTAGTCAGAGGTCAGCGGCTTGTCAAGTTATTGGCTGAAGAAAATTGCAGGCCTTTAGACATTGATTTCATGTGCACACTTGCAGCAGACAGTCAAACAAATGAAGAGGAAAATGTGGCTAAAACAGTGAAAGAGAAGTCAGTGGCCGAGAATCTAGCTTCATGTAATTGATATGCTGAAATAATTAATTTTTTGTTGAAGCTAGAAATCCCTTCAGAATTTACTCAAAGTCAAGTTAGAACTTTAAAGCTTAGAGCAGCAAAGTATTGCACTATGAAAAATTTGCTCTACTGGAGGGATCCATCTGGAATATTTTTAAGGTGTCTAGACAAAGAACAGTGAAAAGAAGTGATGCAGTAGTTCCATTCCAGCATGTGTGGAGGGCATCATTATTGGAGGACTACAACCCATAAAATTCTCAGAGTTGGGTATTATTGGCCCACTTTATTTTCTGATGTATTTGTATTTGTTTTTGTTAAATCTTGTCATAGGTGCCAAAGATTTGAAGGAAAGCAGCAGTTGAAATCCCTTCCCCTAAAACCAATTCAGGCAAAAGGACCTTTTCAGCAATGGAGTTTGGATTTCATTGGTGAAATCAATCCGCATTCCAGTGGCCAGCACAGGTGGATATTAGTAGCCACTGATTATTTCACTAAGTGGATTGAAGCAATCCCTACAAGGAAGGCAGATCATAATGTGGTCATAAAGTTTTTAACAGAAAATATCTTCAGCAAATTTAGTTGTCTACGTAAGTTAATAACAAATAATGCAGCAGCCTTTAGAGCAAAAGGGTTGGTGGAAATGTGTGATTCAATGGGGATTAAACTTGTTCATTCCACCTCATATTACCCTCAAGGAAATGGTCTAGTAGAATCCTCTAATAAAAGTCTGATCAGGATAATTAAAAAGTTGTTAGAAGACAATAAAAGGAATTAGGATTCAAAGCTCAAGTATGCACTGTGGGCTGACAGAGTGACCATCAAGAAATCCACTGGAATTTCTCCATTCAAGCTGGTATATGGCACTGAGGCTGTATTCCCAATTCAGCTAACTCTCCCTGTGGCAAAATGCCTTCAAACAGAGTAGGATGAAGAAGAAGACATGGCAAGAAGAATCACTAATTTAATAGAGATGCATCATATTAGAGAACAGTTGGTTGAAAAAGGTGCAGCACATCAGAGAAGCATCAAGGAAGCCTTTGACAAGAAGGCAAAAAGAAGTAATTTTCAGGTTGGTGATTTGGTGTTGAAATGGGATGCACTGAAGGAAAAGAAAGGCAATCATGGGAAATTTGATGCTTTTTGGACAGGGCCTTTCATCATTTCACAGGTTCAAGGGAACAACACCTTCATACTGAAGAGTATGGGAGGTGAAGCAGTTTTTGATGGCCTGGTTAATGGGCGGTTTTTGAAAATTTATATTGCTTAAGGACTTTGGCCTTAAAGGTTGTAAATAGTTTGTTTTTAGCAGTTTTGTGTAGGAAAAATAGACTCCATGCCCAATGGAACACTAGGAATTTTGATTAATGTCTTTTAAGATGATAAAGGCAGTGGTCTGCAGGTTCTTGAGACCTCACAGGGAGGATCTCATCCCCAGAAGGAGCCAGTGTTAGCTCTGCTACAGATTCAGTGTTTGAGGGTCAAAATCAGGTTGGAAAAGGCTGGTTTTGGTTGCTAAGGACCTGGCAGTACAATTTTACCCTTCCCCTTCTCATTGGCCTCATTCCCTTATAACCTCGTACCTCTGTTTCCTCCTTTTTATTTAGTTCTTTTTATTTCCTTTTAAACCCATTTTTCCCCTTTAAACTCCTGGGCATATTTGTTTTGATTCTATAAACCCCGAAAACCTTTAAACCTTGAATTAACCTTTATTTTCGCGTGAGCCTGGGTTTTATCGTTTTAATCTTTTAACCCGTGGTTTTATTTGTCACATCACTTGTCCCATCACCTGTCATGTCAACCAAAATGTGTTGTAGCCCGCCATCGTCTGATTATCCTGCATTTCATCCAATGGTTATCGTGACTCCCACTTCGCCAACCCACTCGTTCGATAGCCCCCAGGATAGTGTTTTTCCCCGCCGTTCTCCCAGCCACGTGTTTTGATTTCATTCCATCGCACTGCCTTGTACGATTACCGCCTGTAGCCCAAAGGTAGTGCGGGAAAACCGCTTGCCCGTCATACCGCTGTCCTCCCCGTGTGTTAATTATCCCGCATCTTATACCCCCGATCATTGTTGGATCTGCCCGACGGTGATCCAATGGCTTCCATCAAATACCGATCCTCCATTCAAATTCCTGCCTGATAATCCTGCAGATTAGATCTCGGTCGTTCATTCATTCCATCTGACAGCTATTTTTTTTTATTAGCTCTCCATTGGTTTTCAACGCAGTTTCCATGATTTGGACTGCCATGTGCTTCCAAGGGATGAAGGTGGCCGTCTTCCAGCCATCTGCGTATTAATGTTCCACCCACCTGCATCCAACACAATACGGCCAAGGACAAAGAGAATGTTCCTCGAGCAGTTCAATGGCAGTAGCAGTTATTGAAGATTATCAAGATAATATTTCAACTGCTCAAGGAGGACACTCAAGTACAAAAAGAGCCATTTTGTTCATTTAAAATAGTCAGAATGTATCAGAGAACCCATACCAAAACTGTAAATGTGGTTGGTGATCCATTAAGACACCTCCACGCATAGCCTAGCAGAGATATTTTGTAAACAGATTCTATATATATCCAGAAAAACGATGTAATCAGTTTGATGAGTGTGAGGTGAGTGTTAGTGTGTTGTAAGCTTCAACTTCTGGAGACTGTAACTACTTTGAGACTTGCAGCTTCTGGTCTTCATTTCCAACTAATACAAGCTTCTTTTGTTGTCATTTGCTCACTTTTCCCTTCTTCTATGTTCCAGGCTGTGCCTGTTTTGCATTAATTGATGTGCTATGAATGTTTAGCATTAGAGGGGCTGTCATCCCACCTCTGTGTTAGAATTTAGCATGTATCATTGAATTTGCTTGCAGGTTTCTGTTGTTTTAATACCAGAGAGTTGTCATCATGTCTGTGTATTAGATAATAGATTTACAGACCTCCTTACTGGTTGCAGCTGGCCATCATAGGGTCCTGTGTATCTGCTGGTGTAGTCAGTCTTCTCCATCATCACATTCTGTTTAAGCTATGAGTAATTGGTGGTTAAAAGCCTTGTAGCCTGGGGGTGTTCACCCATGCCTGGGGTCAATCATAGTAGGAGTGGTTATCTGGCTTGAATATGCAGCATTTCTTTCATCCATCCACCATTTATCCAACATTTTGTTGAAGTTTGTAATGTTTCTGAGCATCACTGATATACAACCTAGGTGAGTTTTTTGGGGTGATAACATTAATCAAAGAAATGGCGATAGGCGATGCTACCTCTAGTATCTTGTACAACTTATTGTCCAAAGTAATAATAACTAGACTCATACACAACATGTTGCTTCCACAAGTATGGTTGGCCTAATAATACATCACAAACTTCAAGAGGAGAAACATCACACAATACCTCATCTGTGAAGGGCTTGATGTTGTAGGGAAGGCGACATTGTTGGCTGACGCAGAGATCTCGCCCTTGGTGAAGCCACCCGATGGTGTATGGTTGTGGGTGTGGTGCAGTCGGTAGGCCCAACTGCTTCATGACCTCTATTAAAATGAGGTTGTTTTGGCTCCTGTTGTTGATAATAAACTGTAGTGGAGAACCCTTCACCCACATCTGTAAGTGGAGAGTCGCTTCTCCTCCTCTAGATCTTCAGGCTCATCTTTCTGGATCTTACTAGTGGCAACAATGGAACTAGGCTCCACATCAATAATCTGCTTCCCTTGGTCATTCCCCTTCTCAATTTTTGACTCAGAGTTGGAACATGCATCTGATTCGGAAGCCTTTAGCTCGACCAACAATGACTGCTTGGCTTGGCACTCACTTGTGTTGTGAGTGGGGCTCCTATGGAACTCACACCATTTCCCTGTGTCCTTCTTTGTCTTCATGGTGTTATTCTTTGCTTACAGCTTTGGCAGGTTATCCTCGGTCACCCCGCCTTGGATTTGTAATTGTTCTACGATTTAGGGGCACCTTTGACTTGCTTCAAATTCCCAAATCCAAATTTTGACTTCTTCTGTTTAGATTTTTGCTTAATGTTGATAGTGTATCGATAGGCAGGGCCAAGTGAGGAGACATCCAAGAACTGTAGGAATTTACAGGCTAAGTTCCTCAGAAAGAACACCAGAAGGACACCGCTCACAACCAAATCACAGATCAATACACTAGTATTTTTGACGTGGTTAAAACCCTCAAAGAGGGAAACAGTCCACGGCCTGCGCCAACGTGGCTACTACAGGAAATTTATTAATCAAAGAATGAAAATTTACATAAGCTTCTCTCATGCACGGATTACCCGAACAATGACCCTCCATGCACTTTAAATAGAACTCATGGACCAATCGGGTGTCAAGCCACTGATCAAGTGTCGGTAATACCGAGGAGAGAGTGAACCGTCGGATCACTACATATCGTGACCGTCGGATTGTAAGTTACAAAATGTACGACGGTAAAGAAACACACTTTACCTAACTCTACACTAGACCAAGTTGAACTTAACTATATCCTATGTGTCGGAATATCCTAACAAGAACTCCATCTCATCCAAGATATACTTATGTAGACAGTCGTTGTACTTGAGTACCATTGTTGCTCAAAATCCTTAATACCCAAATTCATGAGAATAGTATGGAAAACATTTGTGAACTCTAGCACATCTTGGTCCCTTCCCTACCGCAGCGTGGTCCACTTTATGTATTTATATTCATAGCTCCCAACGGGGTAGTATTATTCCTTGATGGTGTCTCAGAAATAATTCCAAGTGGATGTGGCTAAAAGCAGTGAGGATTCCCTCTCGTCCTTTTATTCACAATAGGTTTCCCACGAGTCCTTGACATGTGGGGCAGTTTTGAGGAGTGCAAAAGTAATCTTTTCCCGAACGGAAAAGTCATGAACTGAAAAATATCCTTCCAATAGATTTAACCATCTATCTATGGTGACTTCATCTATTTTTACTTCAAATATCAGAATGTCAAAGTTAACTTGTACCTTGAAAGGAGTGGTGCCTCCAGATTGGTTGTTGGATGAAGATGTGTCCCCTATGGGTAGTAACAGAAGGATCTGGGCAATGTTATCAATCATCGCATTCCTTTCTCACTCGAGGGATTTCTCGAACAATATTTTAAAAGATCTCCTTCCCCCTTATTTATTTTCTTCCACCATGGGAGGTCGACAGCGTTTGTGAGGCTAATATTGCAAAGGTTCAACCAGTTCAAGCCCTAACTCCTTATACCTTGACCTTGTTGGGGACATGCAAAGAAAAAAAGAGGAAGAACAGACCACTCTGATACCACTAATCCAGACTTATGCAAGAACACAAAAAATACAGATATACACATAAACACATAGATGCAACAGCAATAAAACTTTATTTCATTAATATCGAAGAACTGAAATATGCTTACATACAGAAATGGACATAAACTAGCTCGGGCGATGGTAGATTATCTCTGAGAAGAGATGTGGCAACTACATATGTATGAAATATGTTAAAATGAGGCTCAAGGGCCTTTTTATTATTAAACAATAATGGAAAACACTAACCCCAAGAGATGAAACACCAAGCGTTTGTGGACCCCAATGGGGTTAGTTGGGCAACCAACTTATCAGGGTCATAACTTGTTTCTATTATCTCCATTTGACTTGTATGATACCTTGTTGGAGAGATCTTTCCGAGTACTATAGGATCAAAAAAACGTTGTTTATGGGGTTAAAAATTCTCTGGAAATTGACGACCCAAAAAACTACTAGAAATAGTAAATGTTGCTATAAACAAGGAAATTGATGAAACTAACTAGAGGTCTAGGTCGAATAGACAAGTGGCCACCAATATCCACCTGGATCATGTGCCATGCCATGTTATTGTTAAATTTTGTAACTATGGTCAAATTCCACTTTGGACAACTAATATGATGAAGATATTTATTGCAATAGATTCCTCTTTTCGAGAGGAGCAAAATAGACATAAAGATCACCTTATTTGGACAAGCGAAAGTTGGTTTTTGAATTTATTTATTCACTCATGTATATTGGGTTAGGTTGGCCCTAACCACATGTGTAAATACTTAGGTCGGCCTCAATCCCAAATGGACCCTCATGAAAGCCTATAAATAGAAGAGACCTCAAGCTCATTTGGACACATTGAATAAGCCATATTCTCTTCTCTTATTGTGTTGGTTCGTACATGTCTTTTGGAGGAAAGTTCGCACAAGGGTACGAAATCTCAGGGTCAAAGCTAGCACTGATCTAGGGTTTTCTATATCTCAGGCGCTGGCATAGAAATGGAAATTTTAGTCCCTCTACAATCGCACAGTGTGTTATGGGAGCATCCAGGGAGCCTTGGACACTGTCACGATGAGTTATGAGAGCGTTCAGGGATTCATAAATAGATCGGGTTGTATTAGTCCCTGGGCGCTCTCACAGAGTGGTCCTAAGAGCGTTCAGGCTTCCATAGATGGTCACACAACAACCTTATGAGAGCGTCTAGGGCTTGAAGCAGGTCTAGGTATGTTCAACCCTGGACACCCTCATCCAATTCACGTGAGAGCGTCGAGATCTGTTTCAGATAGAGTTATCCAATTATGCATAGAGTGTTCATATCTTCTATAGACGCTCACACAACTCCTCCTCCCTGCATCCGTGACTCATGGATGATATTTCAGTATTTCGAAGATTCTGCTCACTGAGATTAATGTTTAACACTGTTAAGATTAGTGGCAACAATATCTAGCAGTTGACCTCAGTTTATTACAGCCATCAGAATGAGGGTTTTTATTATAAGCATGATTAGGTATGTTTAATGGATAGCATAGTTGTTTGATGCATAGATAAAGTTATGGATCATTGTACTCACTTTTGCTAAACTATTTGATGACGATCTAAGAAGAAGAATATTTGCAAGTTTTTTCCCCATATTGGGATTTGCCTTGGTCTCATACCAATCCTAGTGTCTCTATGTGTTTTTGTGTTTTTTTCTGTTGTTCCTTTATGTTTCGCTGCATTGATGATGATGATGATGATGATGTTTTTATTTCTATATAATTGCATATGCTGATGAATAATGGTGTAGATCTGAATAATGTTATGATGATATGGGGTGAACTTAATGTAGTAATGAATAAATGAAATTATCAAAGAAAAGAACAATGTAGCCTTATGAAAATATAACATGATATCAAAGTTGGGCGAAAGAAAAACCATGGAGATCACCCTAAGGATGGCACCATTGATGGAGGAAAGAAGAGAAGGGTGGATACCTAAAATAATTCTAGGGTTTGAAGAAAACCCTTGGCAACTTGATTATTAGGGTTTGATGAATTATATGAGGTTAGAGTTGGAAAGAGAACCCTAGTTTATGAAAACAATATGAGGTATGGAATCTAGCTAGTCAATGTGAAGATGTTCAAGCTCTTGACAAAGATTTGATGAAGCCCTATATTGGATAATCCCTAGCAAACCTAGTTGGATAACTGAAGGCAACATTCGTATATGGACCATGGACATTGATGGCTCTTGAAGATTGTTTCAAGAGGGATAGGATCACCCATCATTGAAGATAAGTATTTCATGACTCGTGATGCCTCTTACTTTTGTTTAGGTTCATGGATCTTATTATTATGATTATTGTTCATACTTCCTGCATATGTATTTGAGTATATGGATGTTTCTAACCTCCTTGATGAGTTGTGATGAGTGAATATTTCTTGAGCATCATTTGAAGTGCATGAAGGATGGTTAGAGCTTGAAAAGGTTAAAAGGCATTATGACAAAGCGCTTCAAGTGACCTATGTCTAATGAAAAGGTGCACAGGTAATTGAATACCACATGTATGCATGCTATGTTGTATTTCAGTTGTAACATTGGATGGCATGGTAAGCCCTAAGGTATAATAAGAATGTCTCTTTATTTGATGGCTCATTCATGCATATGAAAGTGACTTGGATTTATGTTTCCTATGATGAAATGATGTGCCTGGTGTTGAACTTTTTGATCTTCTTGAATTTTAAGAGGCTATCTAATGTTGATACATTGATGCACTTGATGTTTGGCTAACATCCATTCGTTGGACATCTTTATCCTATAAAGAATGCTAGCACCTTGACTCTAGTAGATGCTACTCTTGATACTTGTCATGCATAAGTCATGATCGACTTCATATAGAAGGATATCTCATTGACTCCTATACATGAGTCTGTTGATAATGCTTGTGATAAGCATGATGAAAGCATATGGAAAGAGAGGTTGACACTCTTGTTGCTTTGGTAAAGTTTTATTGAATGACCTAATTTGATCTCATTGTTCATGAAAAGTATGGTAACCTTGATGTGAGAGGTATAAGTGTAAGATTGATAATCAGATCTCTTACTAACTATGGTCATGTCTTGATGGGATAAGTAACCATGGCATATCTAATTTCCCTAACTTGATGAAGTGACTTGATAGAAAGTGCTCATTGTTATGCTCTTAACTTGCAAGATGATACCAGAATACCAAATATGCAAAGAAATATACCCAGAACATAGAAAAATGAGAAATAACAGCAAGTTTTTTATTATTCAGAAAGCAATGTTCACTTGCCTCTTCGAGGGGGCAACCTCCAATAGAGTAGAGCTCAATACAAAATAAGACACAATGCTCCTTGAGGGGAGTCTCTATCCTTTATATAGGATTCATACATGCAATACCATGGGGAAATACCATGGTTCTTATTAATACCATCTATCTAATACCATGGCCCATTTGCAACTAACTATGGTCCCTTCATTAAATGCGGGTTAACTACTTACAATTATTAATATGGGCTTTATTTACTCTTTACTTAACTATAACTATGACTCGATCCTATTACATAAATAAGGGGATTAGGGTGGGACCCTAACATGCCCTCTCCCATAAGAATAGCCTTGTCCTCAAGGCTGAAGCTGTGGAAAATGCTGAAGAATAGTGGCTGGTTCCCAGGTTACATCTTCTGGAGAGGTGTCTTTCCACTTGACGAGGACTTACTTGATCATGCAGCCACACAGGTGTCGTTATCGTGTGTCAAGAACCTGTTCAAGTTGGAGCCATATTGACCCTTCTTCATCCAGTTCAGGTCGATTGGTTTGGATTCTGCAATTGTTCCCAATCACTTTCTTGAGGCATGAGACATTGAAGACTGGATGGATTTTTGCAGTGGGTGGCAAAGCTAGCTTGTAGGAAACTTCTCCAATGCGCTGAAGTACTTGATACGGTCCGTAGAATTTTGGAGATAGTTTCTGACAACCCTTGGCTTTGAGTGATGTTTGCTTATATGGTTACATCCTCAAAAATACCTAATCCCCTTCTTGAAATTGGCATTCTGAGCGATGTTGATCTACCTGTTGCTTCATGCGGTTTTGAGCTTAATGAAGATTCTCTCTAAGGTGGGCCAGCATGGTTGTGCAGTTCTGTAGGAGTTGATCCACTACTTGTATCTTCGAGCATCCCTTGATATAAGAAGTAGGGGAAGGAGGGAGTTGACCATAAACTGCTTCATATGGAGTCATTTTGGTGGTGGCATGATAGTTGGTGTTATACCACCATTCAGCTAGAGGTAACCACTGTACCCAGAGATGTTGCTTTTCTGAAGTGAAACACCTAAGGTAGGTTTCCAGACATTTGTTGACTGCTTCAGTCTGACCATCAGTTTGTGGATGATAGGAAGTACTGAGTTATAGTTGGGTACCTTGCAGCCTGAAGAGTTCCTGCCAAAAGTTACTGGTGAAGACTGGGTCACTATCAGACACAATGGAAGTGGGCATGCCATGCAATTTGAAGATTTGATCCACGAAAGATTGAGCGACCAAAGTCGGTGTAAAAGGGTAGGGTAAGGCACAAAAATGAACATACTTAGAAAGTTTGTCCACAACCACCATGATGACTGACTTGTTTCATGACTTTGGAAGACCTGTAATGAAATCCATAGAAACCTCCATCCAAATTGAGGCCGGGGTGGGCAATGGCTGTAATGTGCCTATGGATTTGACTATTTCTCCTTTGTGGCAATGACAGACGTCGCATTCAGCTACAAAAGTAAGAATGTCCTTTTTCATGCCTGTCCAAAAAAATGATCTTCGAGTGCAAGCATACATCTTCTGAAATCTTGAATGTCTTGCAGTGAGAGATGAGTGCAACTCCACCAAAATGCGACTTTTGAGGGTGGATGTTGGTGATATTATGACTCTATCCTTGTAGCGAAGAATCTCATCCTACCACGAGTAGCCCGTTGTGGAATTTGGATCCGCCTGCAATTGATTAATGAGTTGGGAGAGCCAAGGATGTGAAAACCATTCCTTGTGAGCCTCTTCAATCCATTCTAGAATAGGAAGGGAAATTGCAAGCAAGGTACTTTCCTCCTCAAATTGGCAGGATAACACATCCGCTACAATATTTTTGTGCCTTTTCTTATAAATGATCTCATAATCATATCCCAGCATTTTGGCGAGCCATTTATTTTGTTGTGGTGAGGATAGGCACTGCTCTAAAAAATATTTAAGGCTTTGATGGTCTGTGCAGATTTGGAAATGTCGCCCCAATAAGTATGATCGCCAGGTATCTACAGCATGTAAGATGGCCATCATCTCCTTCTCATAGGTAGATTGTCCAAGATTCTTCCCACTTAGTTGTTGGCTTGTGAAGGCCAAGGGTCGACCTTCCTGCATTAAGATTGCCCCAATACCTGTACCCGAAGCATCACATTCAATCACAAAAGATTTGGTGAAGTGGGGTAGTGCTAAGACTGGAGTCGAACACATGGCATGTTTGAGAGCTCTAAAGGCCTGGTGTGCTTCATCATTCCAGAGTAATGAACTTTTCTTGAGGATTTGAGTGAGGGGCCTAGCAATGAGAACAAATTTGCGATAGTAGCCTGTGAGACCCAAAAATCCTCTCAGGCTCTTCAAGGTCTTAGGTTGAGGCCAATCCTACATTGCCTGGATCTTTTTGGGGTCCACCCTGACACCTTCACGCCCCACAATGTGGCCCAAATACTCAACTTCTTCCATGCCAAAAGAACACTTGGACATCTTGACAAATAATTTATGCTTGCGGAGCAGTTGCAAGTGCAAATCTACATGTTGAAGATGTGCGGCCCAGGTGCGATTGTAACAAATTTGCGATAGTAGCCTGTGAGACCCAAAAATCCTCGCAGGCTCTTCAAGGTCTTAGGTTGAGGCCAATCCTACATTGCCTGGATCTTTTTGGGGTCCACCCTGACACCTTCACGCCCCACAATGTGGCCCAAATACTCAACTTCTTCCATGCCAAAAGAACACTTGGACATCTTGACAAACAATTTATGCTTGTGGAGCAGTTGCAAGAGCAAATCTACATGTTGAAGATGTGCGGCCCAGGTGCAATTGGAAATGAGGATGTCATCAAAGAAAACAAGGACAAATTTTCTGAGATATGGTTTGAGTAGGTGGTTCATAAGGCTCTGAAAAGTGGATGGGGCATTACAAAGACCGAATGGCATGACCAAGAACTCATAATGGCCTTCATGAGTTCGGAAAGCAGTCTTTGGAATGTCGACTTCTTTCATGCAAATTTGGTGGTAGCCTGAGCGAAGGTCGAGCTTAGTAAAGAATTGAGCCCCATTTAGTTCATCCAACAAATCATCGACAACCAGGATGGGAAATTTATCTTTGACTGTCAACTTATTAAGGGCCCTAAATTCTGGACACATATGCCATTCCCCATCTTTCTTGAGCACCATGAACACCGGTGATGAATAAGGACTAATGTTGGGACGAATGACGCCTGCTTCCAAGAGTTCCTATGATCATGTTCCCCTCTCGAGGCTAGAAGCTCATGAGGCTTGTCAAAGACTAGCAGATGGTTGTTTAATATTTGTTGCATCTTAGGATGAATATGAAGAGAATTGGATTCGAAGGCCTAGATGGCATTAAATTGAGCTATAACTCCATGGTGGCCCTTCTTTAACAATTTTTCCATCTGATGTGAGCTGATGATAGAGGGAGCTCCCGCCTGGAGTCTGCGGAGGGTATGTGTGTGGTTGTTCTTCTTAAAGCTCATGTATAACACCTGGAAATCCATTGTGATTGGGCCAAGTGTGCGAAGCCATTCAGCACCAAGGACAATGTCACACCCTCCCATGTGTATGGAAAACATGTGGGTCTTTTACTGATAATCCCCCATTTGAAGTTTGACATTTTCACAGCGGCCTTCACATTTCATTGTTCCCCCATCAGCAATTTGGACTTGGTAGTTAGAAACTGCTCGGACAAAACAATGCACCGCTTTCACGACTCTTTGATGGATAAAATTATGTGTACTTCCACTATCAATCAAGACTATTACTGGGCGATGCTCAAGAAAAGCTCAGATTTTGAGAGTTTGAGGCGAAGAAATCCCTGCCAAAGCATGCAGCAAGATAACTGGTTCTTCAAGTACATTGTCCTGCTGGTTGTCCTCTTCTTCCTCCTTTGGTTGCTCAAGTGGTGGGGCTTCCTCCGATGAACTGTGATCAGTAGAATCAATTTGAAAGAATTTGGGCTCCTTGCATTTATGCCCAGGGGAGTATTTCTCATCACAGTAGCAACATAATCCTTGCATTCTTCTTTCCGCCAGTTCTGCTGGTGACACCTTTTGAACCTTGAGTGTTTGGGTAGTGCTTTGAGCTTGTGGGGGGCGACCCTTGGCGATGAAATTTGGGTGATTAGACTGGGCCACTAACGCACGTTCAACTTCACAAGCTATCCTACAAGCATGCAGCCATGAGCTAGGGTGGTGCAGTCAGACGTGGGCTTGTATGGCTTATTTGAGACCACTGACAAAACATTCCACGTAGAACTCATCATGTAGACCTCCAGTGCAAAAAGCTAAGGCTTCAAAGGCTGCAATATATTCATTCACTATTCCTGTCTATCGGAGCTTAGTGAGACGACCCAAAAATTCAGATTCATGGTCAAAGCGATCCATAAGATCTTTTTTTAATGTCTCCCAAGTCAAGGGCCTTCCATAGCAACATTGATGCCATTGCCACCATTGCCATCTTTCATTGTCTAAGTACATGATACCCACACTAAGCTGAGTTGCATTATCCAGGATGTAATTCAGTGTGAAATATTGCTCCATTTGTGCTATCCATGCGGCCGGGTGAAAGCCATCAAATTTATACATGTCCAACTTGGGTGGTCGCGGATGGGATTGTTGGTGGGTTCCAAAGAGGTGAAGAGACTGGCTAGACTCACCCTCACCCACACACTAATCAGATCTGGATGGAAAATCTGAGAGATCTGAATGGTTGATCTGATAGATCTGAATGGAAGAACTGATTACTGCTGCGGATCTAATGGATCTAATAGATCTGAATGCCAGTTCTGATAGATCTGAATGGCGGAACTGATTGTTGCTACTGTAGCAAAACCCTACTAGCGAGATCTAATCTGGCAAAGATTATTAGAGATTGTTATAGACATTTTTGGGCACTGCAACCCTAATCAAACATGTACATAAACCAAGGGCTCCTAAGTCCATAAAAGTGTTGTTCCATACCCTAAAAGAACAAGGTCAGCTAATTACATCATCTCGCAGAAGTTCTCAATGAAAAACTGCTCAGAACGGGTCAAAACTGGACCATCTCACCTGCTCCATGGTCAAAGTGCGATGCATCCCACCTAATGCACACGGGAGGTGCGATGCATACTGAAAATCCCTTCTATGGGGTGCGATGGGTGAGAGTGGACAAATGGCAGAGGCAGTTTGCGAGGTGGATGATCATGGAATATTCCAGAAACTTCTCCTGTGACACTTGCCTCTCTGAATTTTCCCAGGGATGAGTAAGAGATCATCAATCTCCAAGTGGAATCAAGAACTATCAGAGAGAGGACACCAATCAGAATCCTAGAAGCTGACTCACCCCCCTACAATCATCTATATATTGATCCCTCATCCCAGAGATCCAGAGGCTGGAATTTTGTATCTTGTAAGGAAGTGTTGTTGGTTTCTTGTTGGAATATCATAGTGTTGGGTGATCTAAGCATTTCATGAGGTGAAAGAAGGGCTTTCATGCTGGAGGATGACGTTGGGTTAGAACAATTGGTTGCAATCTTCTTTGCTATTCTTGATTATTAATAAAGCTATTCAAGTTTTCCTCCACATTCTTATATGTTTGATGATATATGCATTTGTGTGGTCAATATATATCTGGTCCTATATTGTTTATGATTGTAGATCTCTGTTCTTCGATAGTATTATGCTGCTTTGATCCCACGGGTGCTCTTTGAAGCTGGGTAGATGAAGGAGAAGCGGCAAGGATCTATCAGAAAGGAGAGGATTCAAGCAAGGAACCAAGCGCAAGACTGAGGTTGGTTTCCTTCATTCCACTCTTATCTACTTCTCATAAAGGAAAACGAAAGTGGTTTTAGTTTGTTTGTTTCTAAGATAGCTACCAGTCTTAGTGGGACTAGCAGCTTCAAGTGGACACTAGATTTCCCGATAACAAAATGGCGACTCCACTGGGGAGCGAATAGATTGTTTGTTTGTCTATATTTGTTTGTTTTATAAACTTATAGATGGAGCCTGAAGTCAAGCCAGCTAGCCTTCAAAATGCATTTGCTATGAAAGTGAAAAGTAGATCAATGCTGCTTTAGTCTATCTCTGGGTTTTGTTTATAAACTGAACAATTGATTTGCAAACCTTCTAATTGCCCTAGTGGTGGCTCTAGTAACCTCATTAGATCAACCCCTGTGATTTCTATTTACTGTACATCATTTTCTTGGCCTAAATCCCTGAACTGAGTTGCAAACTGTGATCAAGAGCCAAGTAAAGTCTCGTCCTGGTACCATCGCACCCTCTCTTCAAGGAAACTAGTATGCATCGCACCTCCCATGTGCAGTAGGTGGGATGCATCCCTGTTTCCCTGTGTTACAGGTGCGATGATCAGAAAAGGCTAATTTTGCCTCCAGGTTTTGGTTTTTCTTCACTCTCTTCAGCTCTATTCAAGAGTTTTTTTGTCTATGATCAGTATACCACTGTGGAAACCCCCTTCCTTTCCATTATTCCGCCTCCGTTGTGCAAAGAACTGTGAATGTTTTTGTGTATTTTACGCCATTTTCAGTTCTCTTTTACAAAGTAGTAGCATAGTCGAACTGTCGTCTTTTGATTTGAAAGTGTTGCAAGTGTCGTTTTCAGTCAAAGAAAAGAATTCTATTGTTCTTGATGGTCGATTATACAGTTACTCTTGTATTTTATTCGAATTAGTAGTTTTTCAAGTGTCGAAAGCAATTTTCAATTCAAAATAGTAAAGTGTCGTCATTATCTTCCTTCGTTTTTGAAGACAAATTTGTTAGTACTGTTGCTTTGAAAGATAATTCATATTTGTACTTAGAATTCTTCTTGTCATTCACACATTAAGAAAGCTGAAAACAAATACATGCATGTGCATTTTCATTTAGACTGCTTGTTGGTTTGATTTAGGACAGTGCATCTAGTGTGTGCTCTCTGCTCTATGTTGAAAGAATATCGTCTCTCTTTCTTTAGTAGCTAGGATTTTCATTGCGAAAAGAAGATTAATCGATTGTTTATCATCTTAGATTGCATTTTAGGAATTGTACATCTACATCACGCGGTGAACCTGAAAGGCAAATTTCTTAAGAAAGATCAACTGTAAAATAAATTAATGAACCAAAAAACGCTTTGGGACCTAATGCACAACATCTAGAAGTCTAGGCTAGAGACGTATTCCGGTGTCGTAAAGCCTGGTAACTTTCATTTTCACTGTTGGTTGGGTGATTCCTCCTCTTTGAGACAACAAGTGCCAGTACATACTTGTGCTCCCACGTACCGTCGAGTATATATTGGGAGACCACAATAGGCTATATCCTTTATCCACAAGAAGCCATGTCTGCCGCCCTATCGATCGCAATGCACTGAACACAGCATTCGGGAAGATTGACTGTCGTACCATAAAAAGTATTCTGCAGTTTCGCGATTGGTTTGGTAATCCCTCTGTCTAGATTTCCAGAGTAGTCCCTTTCATTCCTTTTCAGACTCCTTAAAGGAAAAGGTCCATTTGAGCACTTGTCACTTCAGGCTCATTAAAAATTGAAGGCGACTAGAGTCATCTTTTGTTTTTTCTCGACTCTTAAAAATTGAAAAAACAAGTTGTGTCAAAGCATCTAAAATTCATTTAATTCGAAAACATTTTTCCCTTTATTTTTAGTTGATCAAGTAATCTGCAATCGTGGAAGAAAGTCAATTGAAACCCCGTCGTTCATGGAGACTTACGAGTCAACCGTCTTTGTCCTCGTAATCAAAACTATTCCAGACAAAGCGAACTCATTTAACCGCTCAAAGTCCCCTGGTTGGGTTGGAACAAGTGTTCTGACACCCTCAAAGACTCCGGTTACTCCAAACATTTCTGATACCCCTGCCTTTACAGAAGAAATTCCGCAGCCACAAGAGGACAGCAGAACTGATCCTAGTGTGAGGGTAAACACTTCTATATATGAACCGGCTCCATCCATAGCTAATTCGGAAGGTGTTGTTCCCCAAACATCAATTTCTACAGAATCTATACCTTCTTCGGCACCGAAAATATTTTACGGACCTGACGGTCTGCCTCTTCCACCCGATTTGATTGCTATAGAAGAGATTGTGGAGGATCCACCATCTAGTACTCCATCGCAATTTGGAGTATGGGTTACTCTATATCCTTCTTCGTCAGAAATTAGTCTACCGTTATAGGAAGTTCTTGTAGAATTGCTAGGAAACCTTTTGGATAGACTAGATATGTCTGGACAACCGTCGACATCTAGGACTGTGTCATCAAACACAGCAGCGGCAGAACTTCTACCTTGAGGGTCATCATCATTATCGGTGATTCCTCTCGCGCCTGTTAACAACTTACATCATTGGCTGGTAATCAAGTGATGTCTTTCCATGTTCGACTCTAGAACATCTTTCACATGGATCAACTTGTACTCCGAGTGAAGATTGAACGAGATTGAAGACCCCAGATCTAGTTTCATCCATCTAGGCTACGATATATTCAGGAAAATAAAGACATCAAATGTACATTATTGCTGCACAGATGATCATCTGAATCGAAGGATGATGGCTCTATCAGAATCATCAGTCTCCCGCACAGACGGTTGTCTGTCCTATGTACATGAAAATGAATTTATAAAGCTGAGCATGGGAATGCCTGACTCAGCTAGATCATGAAAAATATTATGAAGATAATGTATTGTATTATATGTTATTACAGGTCGCCTTCCAGCTCAAAAAAACTTCGATCCTCGTGATAAAGGATTTCACCTGTCATCAAAAGATTAACGACCTCATGCTTTAGGGGGCAACTGTTATAGACATTTTTGGGCACTGCAACCCCAATCAAACATGTCCATAAACCAAGGGCTCCTAAGTCCCTAAAAGTGTTGTTCCATACCCTAAAAGAACAAGGTCAGCTGATTACATCATCTCCCAAAAGTTCTCCATGAAAAACTGCTCAGAACTGGTCAAAACTGGACCATCTCACCTGCTCCATGGTCAAAGTGCG
The DNA here is from genome assembly GCA_031772625.1 of Pinus tabuliformis. Classification (NCBI taxonomy): domain Eukaryota; kingdom Viridiplantae; phylum Streptophyta; class Pinopsida; order Pinales; family Pinaceae; genus Pinus; species Pinus tabuliformis. The sequence goes on from CM062809.1 coordinate 140,971,587, forward strand.
ATGCATCCCACCTAATGCACACAGGAGGTGTGATGCATACTGAAAAGCCCTTCTATGGGGTGCGATGGGAGAGAGTGGACAAATGGTAGAGGAAGTTTGCGAGGTGGATGATCATGGAATATTCCATAAACTTCTCCTGTGACACTTGCCTCTCTGAATTCGCCCAGGGATGAGTAAGAGATCATCAATCTCCAAGTGGAATCAAGAACTATCAGAGAGAGGACACCAATCAGAATCCTAGAAGCTGACTCACCCCCCTGCAATCATCTATATATGGATCCCTCATCCCAGAGATCCAGAGGCTGGAATTTTGTATCTTGTAAGGAAGTGTTGTTGGTTTCTTGTTGGAATATCATAGTGTTGGGTGATCTAAGCTTTTCATGGGCTTTCATGCTGGAGGATGACGTTGGTTCAGAACAATTGGTTGTAATCTTCTTTTATATTCTTGATTATTAATAAAGTTATTCAAGTTTTCCTCCACATTCTTGTATGTTTGATGATATATGCATTTGTGTGGTCAATATATATCTGGTCCTATATTGTTTATGATTGTAGATCTCTGTTCTTCGATAGTATTATGATTCTTTGATCCCATAGGTGCTCTTTGAAGCTGGGTAGACGAAGGAGAAGCGGAAAGGATCTGTCAGAAAGGAGAGGAGTCAAGCAAGGAACCAAGCGCAAGACTGAGGTCGGTGTCCTTCATTCCACTCTTATCTACTTCTCATAAAGGAAAACGAAAGTGGTTTTAGTTTGTTTGTTTCTAAGATAGTTACCAGTCTTAGTGGGACTAGCAGCTCCGAGTGGACACTAGATTTCCCAATAACAGAGATAGAGAAGGGAACTATAGTCACCAGGAGTGTCAAATTCTACAGATCGCAATATACATAAGGATCTAACAGTAGTACTTGACCCAATTTTTTGGGGCACTAACCAACGAGGATCAATCGTACCCTTAGCCATACAACCCGACTACCCTATCATATGTGCGAGTAATCTCTCCGAGTGTTGTTCTCGATGTATTGTAGCAACAAGACGGCTGACGATTTATCTATGGCACAGTTTCAAGGGAGCTAGGGGGCTTCCGATATACCCAGAGGGTACTTGGAAGAAAGTCTGTGCGCGGTTCTGTCTAATGCACTACTACTCAAAGGGGTACCCACAGGGGTTACAAGGGAGTCCAACAAACATGACCACCTCTTGTATTTCCTGCATGCATGCCTCCCAAAATCCATATGTTTATGCGCTCAACGATAGATCTCGTGGTTTAAAGACGTCGGAACACGTCTCTAGCCAAAAAAAAAAAATTGCTAAAAATTTGAGATCCCACCGGCCCTGGAAAGCACTTTGATACCACTTGTTATGCTCTTAACCTGCAAGATGATACCAGAATACCAAATATGCGAAGAAATATACCTAGAACATAGAACAATGAGAAATAACAGCAAGTATTTTATTATTCAGAAAGCAATGTTCACTTGCCTCTTCGAGGGGGCAACCTCCAATAGAGCAGAGCTCAATACGAAAGAAGACATGGTGCTCCTCGAGGGGAGTCTCCATCCTTTGTATAGGATTCATACATGCAATACCATGGGGAAATACCATGGTTCTTATTAATACCATCTATCTAATACCATGGCCCATTTGCAACTAACTGTGGTCCCTTCATTAAATGCAGGTTAACCATTTACAATTATTAATATGGGCTTTATTGACTCTTTACTTAACTATAACTATGACTCAATCCTATTACATAAATAAGGGGGTTAGGGTAGGACCCTAACACTCATAATATTTGAGATATGATGTTGCATATATATGCTACTTTGAGTCTAGTCCTTAATGAAAGATTGATGTCATGATGTTGATAGCCATGATAAATATATGTTTATGATCTAACAAATTTGATGTTGCTTGACTCTAGTAGAGATAGGTTGATGATCATATTACTATTTACATTATGTGTTGTTGAAGTATGATTTATGTGCATCTGACAGTATTGATCTGCAATAGAATCTCAAATCTGAGGCCCATACAAAAATTAGGGTTTCTTCCCCAGACGCAGTCACAGAATTGGGAGATATCGTCCTTAGATGCATGCATGTTAAGGCCTAGACAACATCCAGGAAACTAAATATGCTCCCATGCTAACCTGAAGGGAGCGTCCATGGATTTGACTACAGTTGACCAACATTTGAAGTTTTTTTAAGCTATAAAAACTCTTAATCAAGATGTCTCTGACATATTCTGCCTCTGTAATCTGATTTTTGATGTTGTTGGGTAAAATTGTTGATCACATAAAAATTAAGTATTGTGCATGAATGGTCACCTGGAAGATGTCAGTTCCATAGATGTGTTGCAGATAACAAAATTTGCAAGTAGGAAAAGCTTGAATGTTTTCCATAACATGAACATGTAGACTGAACTTGTGTTTGCAGGTGACTGGGGACATACAAATAGATATGTCACTATGTTTATGCTACAAGAGGATTGCATGATTTGGCTTATTATTATAGATGAACAGTGTGTTGTCCTGGTGCTTGACAATAAATTCGAATTGATGATTGATATACACTTTGACTATAGATCTCCATGTGATAGTAAATTTGGACTTGACTTGATGTCTAATGGGTTGATTTGACGATTGTTGATTTGTCCTAATGTCTATGCTAAGTGGGCATAATGACTTATATGGGTATTAGAAAAATAAAAATAAAAATAAAAATTGATTTTGCATTAGCCTCCTCACTCCTAGCACAATAATTTAGGTAATTATAGTTGTGATTCAACATGAAAATGGAATATGCATGACTCATCCTTGATATATGGATTTGCACCTAGTGAAAAGAATGACTTGATAAAGTTCGGACTGATATTGCATGATTGATGACAACTTGTTATCATGATAATAGATGAAGTCACGACTTGATATGTGCTCTACCTGTCACCTGGTTGAAAGTATTGATACTATGACTTTTGTAATGGTTGTAGACTTTGATGAGATGACTTTGTTGATGTGATCGTACAACATTGATTTATGTAAGGTTGATTATGCTACCCTTGTAAGGAATTAAACTTGTAGAAAGTTTTGCATGAAGCAAGTTCCCTGGTCTAGATATGTCTATATTTGATAGTTATATGATGAAGTCATGATGATGAGTTCCAAGGTATGCCTTTGATATCAATTATGGTTTTGGTTTTACATACTGATGGTCTACTTTTGATAGGTGATGAGCCTCTGATGATTTAAATTAGATGGAGATAACTTCTTAAGATTGAAATGATGTATCATGGCATGTTGAATTTATTTCTAGAATTTAGGAAAGAAATTCCATATTAAAAAGCTATTGGAAAATGTTTTTGAATAATGAAAAATGCATATCCTTGGATACTCTGATTTGAAGTTCAAATATGTTATTGAACTTGACATGGCATACGGCTGTTAATTTAAGCTTTGATGTTCCATTTTGAACATCCATATATATATATATATATATATATATATATATATATATATATATATATATATATATATATATATATATATATATATAGATGATGTGCATGGAACATGAATAAATTCATGATTAAGTTGCTTCAGTCACAAAGAGTTTCCATCGAGCATCCATTGAAATCTCTACATGAGATATTCTATTTTTGAGGTTGAGATATTTCTCCTATGATATGTGAATGCATTGATGTATTGTTATTGATAGAGATTATTGCTAAGCAGATTTGGATGTTGCTTTAGTATGAGATCTGCCATGATATCTTGGATGAGAGGTCCATAGTACAATTGTGGATGAGTACAACGTTTCTAGTATGGCTAACTATGAGGCAGGATGAAGAAGCTCCTTAGGGAGTTCGTTGAGCATAATCTGGATATGACATGGATACACTGTGATGAAATAGAGTGAGATCTGATTGGCAGGAAGTCCCATATTTATAGCTGGGACCGAGGTACTCTCATATATTGAGACAATTCAGTTGTTCGAAACAAGCTTATACTTGTGGTTAGCGCCTCCTTGAGATGGAGGATGATTATTGTATAATTTTGTGATTTATATGATTATCTATGTACTAACATGATATTTGATTTGATGTCATGCATGAACAGGAAACAACTTTTGAGACAAGATGATACCATATTTGAATATGAAGAGAGCAATGTTGATCGAGGACAATGAGCTAGCTCTTCCTCCCTATCTGAGCTCCCAAGGTGAGGAATTGAGATGGAGGTCTCTTGGGGTTGATGGAACTCTAGACAATAGGGTATGACCCCTATATGTTACCCATAGGGTTGAAGATGTTGCTCCCTTATCTTCATAGGGTCGGAGAATGATGCTCCCATGTTTGGTCTTTGCAGAGTATACCCCAGTTGGCATCATACCCACAAGCAAGCCAGCTTGTCGAGAACATTGCTTCTTGTTTGGCCAATGAGTTGAGAGTGTAGTTGGGGTGTACAACCCAAGTTGATTATGATGCAGGTGTTCTACCACATGACTATTCAGGGTCATCGATGGGAAGATCAGTATGCATTAAGATGGGTTGAGATAATCATATGCGACTCCAAGTTGAGATTGATCTCTCTAATGAGATCCCAGGGTTGATATGTGCTCCCCTTTATCTTTGGATATCCTATTGCTCAATATGGGTTTGTAGATGTATAGCTCCTCCATGAGATTCCGAGTCGAGATGTGTTCCCCAATGTGGTTCTAGGTTGATATGTGCTCCCTGATGATATGCTCTCTGATGATGATTGATGATGATTTGGGTAGTAGCCTATTAATAGAGATTCTAGGTAGAACCCTAATGGATAGAGGGTGGTAACTTAAGCTCCCCTCCAGCAACAAATTCTTCTTCTTCTAAATTCGAGAATGTTCAGCATACGAGCAGGGACAATCAAGAGATAAGCAAGAATAAGCAAAGGATAGATCGACATGTACAATGATGATTTATGATTATGAGACACTTGAGATGGACATGGAATGATGATTAAATGACATATATGATCCATGATGATAAGTGATGACACTTGAAGATTCTAGAATGGCATATTGATCGATGGATAGATATTGGTAGGTGGAATTCTCCCTAGTTGAGAGGGAGAGATAATTTTTTAAACTATGGTGAAATTACACTTTGGACATCTCATATGATGAAGATAATGATTTCAATAGATTCCTATTTTTGAGGGGACCAAAATCGACCTAAAGATCACCTTATTTGGACAAGAAAAAGTTGGTTTTTAAATTTATTTATTTACTCATGTATATCGGGTTAAGTCCGCCCTCACCACATGTGTAACTGCTTAGGTCAACCTCAACCCCAAGTGGACCCTCGTGAAATCCTATAAATAGAAGAAACCTCAAGCTCATTTGGACACAATGAACAAGACATCTTCTCTTCTCTTATTGTCTTGGTTCGCACAGGTCTGTCGAAGGAAAGTTTGCACAAGGGTCTGAAATCTTAGGGTAGAAGCTCGCACTAATCTATGGTGTTCTAGATCTTGGACATTGGAACAAAACTGGATATTTTAGTCCCTAGATGCTGGCACGATGTGTTATGGGAGAATCTAAGGAGCCTTGGACACTAGCACAGTGGGTTATGAACGTGTTTAAGGCTTCACAGATAGATCAAGTTGTATTATTCCCTAGACGCTCGCACAGTGTAGTCTTAAGAGCATCTGGGCTTCCATAAACGCTCACATAACAACCTTATGAGAGTGTCTAGGGCTTGAAGCATGTCTGGGTATGTTTGACCCCGGACACAGTCACCCAGTTATATGGAGAGCATCCAGATCTGCTACAGATGCTCGCACAACTCCTCCTCCCTGCTTCTGGGAATCATGGATGAAATTTAAATATTCCTAATATTCCGCTCAGTGAAAGTAGTCTTCAATAGTGTTCAAATCAATGACAACATTTGACTTTAGTTTATTACAACCATCAGAATGAGGGTTTTGATTATAAGCATGATTAGATTTGTTTCATGGATATCATAGTTGTTTTTTTTCATAGATAAAGTTATGAATCATTGTACTCTCTTTTACTGAATTATTTCATGACGATCTAAGAAGAAGAATATTTGCAAGGGTTTTCCCCTAGTCTCGAACCAATCCTAGTGTCTCTATGTGTGTGCATGTTTTTCTTCTGTTGTTCATTTATGTTCCGTTGCATTGATGATGATGTTGATGTTGTTCTTTCCATATAATTGCATATGTTGATGAATAATGGTGTATATTTAAATAATGTTATGATGATATGGGGTGAACTTAATGTAGTAATGAAGAAATGCAATTATCAAAGCAAAGAATAATGTAGCCCTATGAAAATTTAACAATTGTTGACACGTTATCACCATATCCAACCTACTAAAAGCATGAGAAGAGTTAACACGAGATTAGACCACCTGTCCTCCATTCTATCCTTACCACTTCATTTCATTGGTTCTATTGAGTGTGTTAACCATCATGCATATTTCTATCCCATCCATCATCCATGTTTTATGCTCGTCGTTGGATTGACTAAAAATTGCACCCCCATTAACAATGTTGAGTAACATGCAAGTTTGATCACCGTCAACTATTGATCTTATCTATGGACTGTGGATGTGCCCTAGAGTTATACACTCTTTAACAAATTAAATTTTGTGGGTTTTGACCCTATTGATTGGCCTTTTAATTTTTTCCCCAACTAATAATGATTTTCAACATGCCATAACTTTTCGTCTCGAAGGATTTTTTCTTAGCAAAATATACCATTGGAACAATATCAACGAGCATTTTGTAATCATTTTATTTGTAAGATATTTTGAACATCTTGACTTCTGTTGTAGCGGCTACAATGCCTTAGCCTATTTTGGAACCTCCCTACCAACCTTCACAGCAGCTTGCCTTGCTTCGTCAAGTCCTCAAGATTCAGGGTCTTTCTTTCTCAAAGGTAGCATGTCGATCATAGTTTGATCTTTTCCCTTCATAGGCTACTCATCCGGACTTGGTCCAGCTACAAGATGAGCAACTTCCCAGTGAAATTTGCGCATTTCTGTAAGGAAACCAGCCTTTCCCTCCAAGTTTTGTGCAATTCCCTCTTACATCCTGTTGGTCTCCTAGATTGCGCAATCCCGCCAGCCAACCCTCCCAGCAGGAATTTAGCAATTTTTCCCATCAACAGGTAGTTTAGCCCAACATTTGTGCAAATCTTGGCAGCAGTCAGTTGCTGGGCCCAGACATTGCGTAATCCCCTTGGGCAGTCAGCCCAGCTGATAGTCAAGAATGCACATTTTTCTCCAGTAGTCGAGCAGTCACTTGCATATGCAACTGAGTTGACCGGTTCCCTCCAGGACTGAGCAGAATAGACTTGACTATCTCCCAAGGTAGCATGCAAAGGCATCCATTGTTTCAGGGATGTATGTTAGAATTTGGAGGTTAGATGCAAGGAACAATTTAGAAATGTCCCTCTAAGTGTCGCTTCCCCTAAATTTGTGACATGCACTTCACAACCTCGATGTTATCAAAACTCATCAACCGAACATTGCAGGGCTCATTCCCCACATCAACCTTGTAGCTCTGACATCCCACATCACATCTAGGAGTAGCCGACACATTCAGCTCAGTTGTTTTGGGGTAAGCTCGCTTCCCATGCCTTGTGTTGCATTTCTATTGCTTTTTGGGTTTTCACTTGTATGAGTATTGTTTGCTTTATTTATTTGAATGCCTACTGTAGTTTACATATATTCTAGCTTGTCCTTGCTCTATTTCAATTTTCATTGCTATCTCGCTGCTTTCACATGCATGAAACTGTTTTGCATGAACATTCGCCCAACCGGCGAATGGCCTCACCCACATGCATGTTGATATGTTTTCTTAATCCTCCATTCATGTTTTGCATGCACTGTTTATCACTTCTGCTATCACTTAGTGTCACCATGCATTTCATTCTACTTACTTGCTTTCAGTTTCCTGTTGGTGAGTCGAGCCAACCTTGGCCCAGTCTCTGCTTTCACCAAGGCTGCATTACGCAATCTGGAGAAGCAAGGCTCACCTTCCTCTCCAAATTTGTGCATTTTGGCCTAGCACTGGCCTCCTAGATTGAGTTGCACATTTTTGGAGGTAAGTGGCTGCTTGGCCCAAAAAATTGCGCAAATTTGTCCCTGGGCCAGCATTCTTTCCTAGTTGGAATCACTCATTGCGCAATACCAGTAGCCAACTGTCTGAATGGACTGTGCATTGCATAGTTCCAGCAGTCAGTGAGTCTCTCAGTGGCCCGGATTGTGCCTTGTGCAGTCTTGGCTGTCGATCTTCTAGCCGAAATTGTGCAACCTTCATGATCATTCACCCAAGTATGTTGCAAGTCAGTTCTCATGTTCATTTTGGTTTTCGACTGACGGATTGCTTGCTATGAGTGTTGCCATGTCTCCAGGTATCATAGGTGTTCATCTGCCTCTCAAAAGTATAGGTACAATTGTTTCCAAGAGAGCAGAGACAAAGACACTGTTTAGAGCACGCTTGGGGATGTAGTCCATCAAGTTTCCATGGGCTTACCTATTCAAGAAGACATCAAGCAACAGCATCACAACAAGCAACATCATGAACAATAATTGAAGGCAGTATATCCAATGCAGCAAATGCAAGAGCAAGGTTTTTGACAACATAGAGGCGGAGCAAAGTTGCAAGATCAAGCAAATCCATTGATAATGAAAGCAACTTTGGAGACTCAAGCTATGAAGTGATGGCGCGACATGAAGATAGCACGAAGGAAGAAGATGGAACAAAGAAGGAGTTTCATGTGCTAAAGTAGCAACTCAGGAAGAACATGAAGCTGCACAGACATTCCAACGAGTTACAGCAGGAATAAGAACAACAACGGGTGCAACATGCACTCACGGATGAAACTGTGCCAGTACGAGTTAAGGATCCATCCCAGCTGCTGACACAGAGGAAACATGGTGAGCGGTGTTGTTAATCACATGCAAAGGATCTAGCAGCATGCATGTCATTGAGCGCACACATGCAATCCAACCCATTCAACACACTCACCAAGGTGAAGACAAGAAGCAAGTCCAACTAGGGTTGAACATGCACTTTGGCAAGTTGATGAGCATGACCACCAACACACACTTGAAGATCAACATTGATATTATGCATCAGTGTGTTTCCAGTTCAACTGTACCCAAGAAGACCATGCGCATGTTAGCATACGAGTTGGATGAAGGGGTCGAACCAATGCACCGGTTGCAACAGAGGCAATAGGTCGCTTCAACAAGATGTAACCATGAGATGCGTGCACACCATCATGGATGACCAAGCTTGGCATCAACTCACCAACTTCACCATCACAAGCATGTCAAAGAGTTGGTCTCACCACAATGGACCCAGTGTCAGTGATGTCTTGCAAGGCTTGCTCAAGCCATGTTGCCTCACATGAGTACATGTGCATTGTAATGTTGAGTCATGTCAAGTGTAAGTCAAGTGTCAACAGTTGGATGTAACAGTCATAGAGTAGGTGAAGAGTCATGAGGGTAGCTGAACTGTCATAAAGGGGAATGTCAAGGTTCACCCCACCCTTTGCTATAAATAGTCCCTCATAACTCATTGTAAGGGATTTTGGTTAGCCAAGCTTCTACTAAGACTATCTTGAAGAAGGCTTGGACAGTATTGTAACGCGCCTTGGCTTCTCCATTGCACAGAGCTAGTACATCTCTTTAGAGGAGGAGGCAGATGTGGTTGTAACGTTCTACTGATAGGGCTAGCAGGATTACATGGTGTATTGTATGATTGTGACTTACACTTCTTTATATAATAAAATCTAGCACATTTTCATGCATATGTTGTTATTGTAGTTGGACTGCTCCAGTTGCCTTAATGATATATGTTGTTTAACTTACATACTTGTGTATGAACTGATTCACGTGAAATTATATGAATCTTGTTGTTAATGTTGTCACCGTCCATGTCGGCTGCTTTACCGGACATCAAACAGACCTTTCTCTGAACCTTGTTATATCAACTATCACATTCGTCTTGGATTGATCCGTGAGTGTTGTTCATGTTATCTTACCTTGTATGTTGGGACTGTCGCATCCGTGTCAATTGCTCTACCAGAAGCTATGTATGTCCTTTGTGTTGTGTGTTCCTAGCCAAGTTGGGACTGATCCCTTTCAACTTGGAACTCACCTTCACCTTTCTCTCCCTTTGAAGTGTTGGAACCTCTCATACTCATTCCTTGACTCACTGCATCAGTCACACCCTTGCTTCTGACAGAGTTATCTTACTTGCCTTTGTTCGACATCGCGGTCAAGGCATTACCTTACAACCCACTGCTGGGACTCCTACACCAAACGGTCTAAGGTCTAATTGGGACTTCTTACTGAGGAGATCCCCTTGACATGTTGATGGGTCCAGCATCGTCAAAATTTCTGGTGCTAGAAGGAGGGCCTGATGACAAGGAGAGTCATCTCATCCAGTTTTGAACCTCTGCATATATTTCATGGAATCTTGCATTCTTCTTCCCTCGAGGTGTTTTTTGAATCGTGAAGATGTCTCCATCTCGGGGAAGCTTTTCAATCTCTTGTCCACTCACATATATGATGGTGAAGGCAAAGCAGCTTGGCCTGAGCACTTACATAACTTCCTTTCCATGATTTGTGAGGAAGATGAGTTTACTAATGAATAGGTTGGTCTGTTGCTTGCATTCACACTTCAAGAATCCCCATTTCGTTGGGTGCTCTGCCTACCGGCTGACACCATGCACTCATGTGAGAAATTATGTGATCTTATTGAAGACATGTTCCATCATTTTGACCTAGACCATCTTGACCAGAAACTGTTATAGCAACGGAGGGCTCTGCATGAATCTGTTATTGATTTTTGGCAGTGCTTCGATGACTTACAGTTTCAAGCTCCAAAGAGCCAGATGAAGTTTGCTTATCTCTAGGACCAGTTTGAGTACTATCTTAAGAAATTTTCCCATCCCAAGAGAAAGCTTGATGTCAAGCCTCGCTCAACCTTCTTCGTTGATGGAACTACACAATCCCATGTGGGATCAAGCACTATCTCAATGGACTGTCTGCCTCCCTTTCATTCAACAGTTCCACCATCGCTCAGTGATGTTGAGGATCATGTTCGCACATCTGTTCATTCTTCACACCCTCCCAACATCACTCCACTTAATTTTTGCGCAATGATCAAGCTCTCATATAGATCTTTCAAAGAGTCTTGTTGCTTCTTTGATCATCAAGTAATGTCTTGCTGCTATTGTCCATACATCCCCTTTGACATCAATGACAACACTATGGGCAACAAGTATAACCAACATTTCTTTTTAATATATGGGTCTAAGTAAGTTCTTTTACTTTATGTTCACTACTTTCAAAGGTAAGGGACCTTCCTTCTTACATCAAAATTGCATCAATGCCATGGCCTAAGGCATCACACTACATAATGAAGGTTCTTTTGAAGTCAAGTGTTTCCAACACAAGATTTTGACACATACCTCTTTAAGTTCTTCAAAATATTTGGTTGCTTCTTTAGTGAATACAAATCTTCCTTCTTCAATAATTTTATTAGAGGTGTTTATATTCGACCATAATTCTTGAAAAAATTGTAGAAATATCCTGGAAATCCTAAGAAACCTCTAAGTTTCTCCAAGGTATTGGGGATTGGCCATTCCCTTATAGCTTTGATTTTGTTAGGATCCACCTTGACACCCTCATGTGATACAAGATGACCCAAATATTACACTTCTTGAACCCCAAAGGAACACTTGGAAGTCTTTGCATATAGTTGTTACTCTTTTAATAGTGTTAAGAGCCTATCAACATGTTGCACATGCTCTTCCCAACATTTGTTGTAGATTAGTATGTCATCAAAAAAATACTAGAACTTTCCTAAGAAATGGTTTTGTTGTTGCTATGAAAAACACCCTCCAAAATTTGGGCTACACTTGAATTTTGGAGCCTACTATGGATCTTGTGATCGTTTGTTCCATAGTAACTTTATGGTCAGTCGATAAGTGTCAAATTGACTTGCTCACACATGCCTAGTCCACAACAAGTTCATGAGAGCGTTATTTTATGCAAGCTTGAACTAACATAACACAAGTCCAACAATATAGTGCCTATGCAATGTTCAACCCGTGTCAACAGCGAGTGCACACTTTCATTGACAATCTCTCACTTTTGGTTGCGATTATTCTTCTATTTCAGTGATTTTTGCCAATTGTCTCTTTCGTGCACCTTTCATTTCACAAGTGTCACTTTCATGTTTACGACTGTCAGTTTTTCTTTTTTTCACTTAAATAAGTGTCATTTTCATGCTATCTTTTTTCTAGCATTTGTTGCTTCCAGTGTCATTCACATTTCACAAGTGTCGTTTGCACTTTCCTCTTATTGAAGCAAGTGTTGTCATTTAACATGGAAAGCGTCACACACCCAACATATGTAGTTCTAGTTTGTTTCAAGGGGTAACCTTGGTGGTAATGAGTCATTGTTACAATGTAGACGTGTATCACACTCATTCGCAAAGTTTCAAGCATAGTCGCATAAGTGTCATCATTGTCATTGCAAATTGTACCTTTAGTGTCGCACTTGGGGAAGGTTGTCGCATTGAGGGAAGTATGTTGTTCATGTGTTCTGAGTAATCAATATTGTGTTTTTGATTGTTTTAAGTGTATGTGTTGAAAAGTGTGCAACAAGAAATGCTAAATTTAGAATGTGCTAAAACTAGACCTACTAAAAATAGCATGTCTAAAAATAGCAGTTTGTCTAGTGAGGTCATTGGCCACATTAGGTGAGAGGTGAAACTACTAAAAATACAAAGTTCTAAAAATAGCATTTCTGGGTCCCTTCCTATTTATAGCAGTCCCTAGTCTATCGATAGGAAGTAAAATTAATTTTGGTCTTAACAACAGTTTAAAATATTAAATAATTAATCTCCATGAGTTAATTAATTATGAAAATTAAACTTGAAGTCTTTGTGAGATCATGCAATTATTTTCTCCCTTGATTTAGGAATTTATCCCTTGATTAAAGGAGATAAGGTTCAGTTCTATAATGAGAGAATTAGTTGACTTAGTTCTAACTAGTCAGGTCAAGTTAGATTATTTTAACAAGTTGTTAAAATAATAAAATATAGTTTGCTAATGCTTGCATGCATGTGACAACTATTATTTTAGATAACTGAGGATTCACTCATGGATAACTGTAGCATGTCAATTCTATCAGAGACCCAATTGAGATTAGATGTGGGAGAATGTACTATCAGATGTTTAACTATTTCTAGTAAGTAGTTTTTGCATGGTTGAGGAACTAGTGTTCTCAAGGAATACGTAGTTGGACCATTGATTGTTTTTGGTATGTTGGAATTAATAGCATGTGCTTTTGCTATTATTTCCTAAGCAAACTACATAAGGACCATAGGGAAAGCCTATATAAACAGGGCTTGGGTGGTTCATGATACATATCTTCATATCTTCATAGTTCATTGAGAACTGGATAGCTTGAAAGCTGATTCTTTTTATATTGTGAAGAAGATTTCCACTTGATTGATAATACATGGTTGGGGTTTTATGTTGGTGCTTTCCCCTGGATATATCTTGTGTTATGTGTGATTAATTCTTTTGATTAGTTATGCATGTTTCTACTTGATGTTTCTCATGATTTCGATTATGCTTCCGCTTAATGTTTTGTAGAAGTAAGACAAGTATTATGCTTTAGGATATTGCATATATCGATTTGTTCTACATGTGAAATTTCTACTTGGTATTAGAGCTAGCTGATTTGTAGGAAAATTCTACATGGTATTAGAGCACAGGTGATTAAGCAAGAGCAGTATACTAGCAGGAGGAATTCGAAGTTTCTTATTCTTGATATAGATCTCAAGTTCTTGTCACATCTATTTCATCGATGGAATTCAATGGTTTGAGGCTTGAGTATGCCCTTGATGGCAACTCAAACTATATAGCTTGGAAGGATCACATGGAGGCAGTTTTGGAAGATAATGGTCTTAAGGATTTCATTGATCAAGAAGTCCCTAAGCCTACTGACAAGACTGAGCTCGTGGAATGGGGTAAGTGTGTGGCTAGAGCTAGGAGAATTCTCTTAGAGGGTGTTTGAGATCACATAGTCTCAAGCCTCCATGGGAAGAAGTCTCCTTTTGCAATGTGGAAAACATTGAAAGATTTATATCATAATAGTAATGATCAAAGGAAGTTGGCACTGAAGGACAAGCTTCGAAAGATCAAGTGTGAGAAGGGTGACTCTATTTCTATACTCTTGAACAAGCTCACCGCCTGCAGAGATGAGCTTGCAAGCATAGGAGTCACTACAACTGATGAGGATATGGTGAGTCTAGCACTCCTTGGCCTTCCTAAGAGCTGGCATAGCTATTAGGACTCAATGAATGGAAGGGACAAACTGCCAGATTGGGAACGACTATGGTTGGATTTGATGTAGGAGGAGATCAGACGGAGCACCAGGGATGGAGCTTCTTCATCAAAACATGATGATGAAGAGAACTTGGCTTTAGCTTCTAAACCTAAGAAAGGGAAAGGGAAGGCATCCCATTCCAAGTCTTCTCAAGGAGGGAAGAAGTTTGACAAGTCGAAGGTGATATGCTTTCATTTTCATGAGTTGGGTCATTATGCTAATAATTGCCCAAAGAGGAATTCTAAGAAGAAAGGTTCCTCCAAGGAATCTGATGGTGATGCACTAGCTTCACAGTTTGAGATGGATTTCTCACTTATTGCATGCATGGTTTCATCCAGCATGGGAAGTGTTTGGTATTTGGACAGTGGAGCTTCTTTCCACATGTCAAGTGACAAGAATCTTTTCAGCACTTTGGAGGAGAAGGATATCTAGATATGGATCGAGATGGGCAATGATGGAAAGTACTATGTCTCGGGTAGAGGTACGGTTATGTTTTAGAGGGAGCATGGTTCTCCCCTCACTCTATCTAATGTTATGTATGTACCAGGGCTGAAAAAGAATCTTGTGTCTATTGCTATGCTTGAGGATAAAGGTTATGATGTAGTCTTTAGTTTGGGAAAGGTTTTCCTAAGGCATATCGGCACTGGACAGACCAAACAGATTGGGATTCAAATTAAGAATCTCTACAAGTTACAGGTAGAAGATTGTGCTACTCTCAGTTCCAAGGCAGAAGTGGTGCATGGCCAAGATATTGGTGAGTTATGGCATAGAAGATTGGGCCACTTGCATCATGGGGCCTTGAAGATCATGCAGCAAATTTCTACCGATTACCCAAGTGCAAACTGGAGCAGACAAGCACATGCAAAGGTTGTACTCTGGGTAAGTATGCGAAGTCTTTCTTTCATATCAGGATGGTAGAGCAGGAGAAGTTCTGGATCAAGTTCATTCAGATGTATGTGGGCCCTTCTCTATAGCCTCCACCACGAAGCAAAGGTACTTTGTTATTTTTATAGATGTTTTTTCTCGTAGATGTTGGATCTACTTCATGCAAAAGAAGGATCAAACCTTATTGAAGTTTTGTGAGTTCAAAGCTTTGGCAGAGAAAGAATCAGTGAGGAAGATAAAGGCCTTGCGGAGTGATAATGGTGGAGAGTATGTTTCCCAAGAGTTTAAAGACATCTGTGCTTCAGAAGGAATTAAACGGGAACTCACAGCACCTCATAACCCACAATAGAATGGGGTGGCTGAAAGGAAGAACAAATCTATTGTGGGAGCAGCTCGAGTGATGCTGCATGACCAAAGCCTACCACTCCATCTGTGGGCTGAGGCATGCAATACAGCAATGTATCTTCAGAACAGAAGTCCTCATCGTATTTTGGGGATGAAGACACCTATAGAGGCTTTTTCAGGGAAGTGGCCATATGTAAGTCACTTCCATATCTTTGGATAACCAGTTTACTGTCATGTGACCAAAGATGCTCAGAAGAAGCTAGACCCAACAGCTGAGTTGGGAATACTTGTGGGGTATACGGATACACCTCACAACTATTGGGTGTTTCTTCCTGCCAGTCAGAGGACAGTAGTGAGCAAGGATCTGAAGTTTGATGAGTAGCGAGCAATGCGAGAATCACTTGAGAGGGAGCTCAAGTTGCATGGTGATGATGATAAACTATTAGTTCCTAAGGAGGAGGAGCCTCCTGATGATGCGGAGCAGCTGCATGCAGATATTCCAGTGGTGGAGATCACCACTACTGGAGAGTCTTCGAGAGAGGGGCGGAAACGCTCTCGGGAAGCTGACAAATTGATGCATGATGCGAGAGAGAATGTGGGGCAGCCATCCTCTCATCGTAGACAGAGGAGATCTCCCGATAGATACACTGGCTACATGGCCCTGGTTGGGGAGTATGTAGTGACCAAGCCTTCTTCTTTTGAGGAGGCAGTGCAGCAGCCAGTTTGGATGGATGCGATGGTAGAGGAGTATGATTCTATTATGAGGAATAGTGTATGGGATGTTGTTGCTAGACCGAGGGACAAGTCAATGGTTACTTCCCGATGGCTTTACAAGGTAAAGCAGGCAGTTGATGGCCGTATTGAGAAACATAAGAAAAGATTCATTGCCCGTGGTTTCTCACAGGTTGAGGGGATTGACTATGATGAGACCTTTGCTCCTGTTGCAAGGTACTCATCGATAAGATCGATTCTAGCACTATTAGCACAGATGGGTTGGAAGATCCATCGGATGGATGTGAAGACAACTTTCCTCAATGGGGAGATTGAGGAAGAAGTATACATTAAGCAGTGTGAAGGATTTAAGACCTTCAATCGTGAGTCACATTTGTGTCAGCTCAAGCGAGCATTGTTTGGGCTGAAGCAAGCACCCCGTGCTTGGTATACCAGGATCGACAACTATTTCATTGGGTTGGGCTTCACCAAGAGTGAAGCAGATGCAAACCTCTACCACATCATTGTAGATGGTAAGCTATTGATTATTGTACTTTATGTCGATGATTTGATTTTGACAGGTGATTATGAGTTGATCAAATCTTGCAAGAAGGATATTGAAAGAGAGTTTGAGATGAAGGACATGGGCCTCATGCACTACTTTCTAGGCATGGAGGTGTGGCAGAGAGATGGGGAAGTATTTGTTTCTCAAGGCATGTATGCCAATGAGATACTGAGGCACTTCCACATGGATATGTGCAAGCCCATGGAGACTCCTCTAGCAGGTAACTGGAGGAAGGAGGATGCTACTTCAGGTGAGGTAGTAGCTACTATAGTTTATCGGCAGCTTGTGGGTTCACTCATGTATCTAGTGAACACACGACCAAATTTATGCTTTGCAGTGAACCAACTGAGTCAAGCTATGGTTCAGCCAACCAAGTTATTTTGGAAAGCAGCAAAGCATGTGTTGAGATATCTCAGAGGCACTACATAGTATGGATTATGGTACAAGCGGACAGAGGGAGTGAAGCTCCAAGGCTTCACAGATGCAGATTGGGCAGGTCGTCCATCAGACAGGAAAAGAACTTCTGGAGGGATCTTCAACCTTGGGTCAGCTGCAGTTTCTTGGTATAGCCGGAAACAGAGATCAGTTGCACTTAGCTCAGCGGAGGCAGAGTACATGGCAGCAAGTCAGGCTACATGTGAGGCCATCTCGATGCGGAAGATCCTAGTGGGATTGTTTGGTCAAATGATGGATCCAACGGTGATATATTGTGATAATCAGAGTTGCATTAAATTCTCTGAGAATCCAGTGTTTCATGATAGGTCCAAGCATATAGATATCCGCTATCATCATCTCTAGGATTGTGTGGTCAAGAGGATCATGATGTTGCAGTATATTTCGACCGAGGAACAGGATGTAGATATTTTGACATAGGCATTGTCAAAGGGCAAGTTTGAGTTCCATAGAGACAGGATCGGGGTTGTTTATAATCCCTTTCTTGTTGAGAGGGAGTGTTGAAAAGTGTGCAACAAGAAATGCTAAATTTAGAATGTGCTAAAAATAGACCTGCTAAAAATAGCATGTCTAGAAATAACAGTTTGGCAAGTGAGGTCATTGGCCACATTGGGTGAGAGGTGAAACTACTAAAAATACAAAGTTCTAAAAATAGCATTTCTAGGTCCCTTCCTATTTATAGCAGTCCCTAGTCTATCTATAGGAAGTAAACTTAATTTTGGTCTTAACAACTGTTTAAAATATTAATTAATTAATCTCCATGAGTTAATTAATTATGAAAAATTAAACTTGAAGTCTTTGTGAGATCATGCAACTATTTTCTCCCTTGATTTAGGAATTTATCCCTTGATTAAAGGAGATAAGGTTCAATTCTATAATGAGAGAATTAGTTGACTTAGTTCTAACTAGTCAAGTCAAGTTAGATTATTTTAACAAGTTGTTAAAATAATAAAATATAGTTTGTTAATGCTTACATGCATGTGACAACTATTATTTTAGATAATTGAGGATTCACTCATGGATAACTGTTGCATGTCAGTTCTGTCAGAGACCCAATTGAGATCAGATGTGGGACAGTGTACTATCAGATGCTTAACTATTTCTAGTAATCAGTTTTTGCATGGTTGAGGAACTAGTGTTCTCAAGGAATACGTCGTTGGACCATTGATTGTTTTTGGTATGTTGGAATTAATAGCACATGCTTTTGCTATTATTTCCTAAGCAAAATACGTAAGGACCATACGGAAAGCCTATATAAATAGGGCTTGGGTGGTTCATGAGACATATCTTCATAGTTCATTGAGAAGTGGATAGCTTGAGAGCTGATTCCTTTTGTATTGTGAAGAGGATTTCCACTTGATTGATAATACATGGATGGGGTTTTATGTTGGTGCTTTCCCCTGCATATATCTTATGTTATGTGTGATTAATTCTCTTGATTAGTTATGCATGTTTCTACTTGATGTTGCTCATGATTTCGATTATGCTTCCGCTTAATGTTTTGTAGAAGTAGAACAAGTATTATGCTTTAGGACATTGCATATATCGGTTTTTTCTACAGGTGAAATTTCTACAGTGTGATCATGCTCAAGTTTTTTCCTTTTTCACTTTAGTCTTGCTAATCCCACACTTAGCCAAATCTGGAAAGCTTCCTGACTGAGAAACCTGGCTTCACTTAGCCTTCATGACCTATGCATTGTGTAGTCTCGGCCCTTAAGCCCATACCTTACCTCTTTGAATTGCATAATGTGTGGTCCTTGCCTCCTAGAACCTGATACTGCACAATCTCAATGCTTCGTCTTGACCCTTGAGCTCCAGAACTGCACAATATTTACCTTCAGTTAGCCCCCTCTACACATTGCGCAATCTCAAGTAACAAGCCTCCAACTTGAGCTCTTGAACTGCACAATCCCTTGGCCTCTGTCCTCCCATAACTGTGCATTGAGCATATTCAAGAATCAATCCCTCAACGTGGCCTCTTTATCCCCTCAACTACGCAGATGAATAACCTTGGACTGCCTGAACTATGCACTATAAAATCTCAAGGCTCAATCCTATCCCCTGACCTCCTGAGCTGCTCAACTGTGCAATTCCTGAGTCTATCTCCCAACCTATCACCTAGATCCAACTTAGTTATTGACTATCATGAAGCATGTTAGACTAGGGGATTATCATACTAATATAATCTTGTAATGAGTGGACTTTAGTTGCAAGTATTCTATCATGTTATGATAGGATTATGATGAAGGAGATGAAGAAGGAGACCATGTTAGAAGGCACCTTTGTAGTTGTAAAAACAAGTGGATCAATCAAGAAAGACAAAGGGACACCAGATTGTGACAATAGCTAGAAATCAAGATCACATTGAAGACTCCCTACCTTCAAGCCTTATGGAGGATTAAGAAGAAGAACGTGTTCCATCTTTCAGGAGACACAAAGAAAGCAACAACAAAGAATGGCTTAACATTGCCATGTCATCAATGTTATGTCATGAGTCATTATTTACCACATCATTTATGGATTATGTAAATTCAATACTGGAGAAATGTAATGTAAAGTGGAAGTCTAAGTGTCATCCATAGAATGTGAAAATTCATGGAGTCAAAGAGTCATAGAGAAGTCAAACAACCATGACGGTAGTCCAAGAGTCACAAGGACGGGGAACGGTCACCCGATTTGTCATATAGACACTCTCATAGCTCATGCAAAGGAATTTTAACCTTGGTTCCTCCTACTAGACATTAGAGAGGAAAATAGTCCCTTTAGAGGAGCAAGTGGTTGCTCTAACGCTCCACTACTAGGGCTAGTGGTGTTCATTGTCTCGATGTATCTTGGAACTTTTGCTTAATTCAAAAGCATGTTCAGTCAAAACACTTTCTTGCATATACCGTAAATATTGTAAGACTCTTCTTTGAATGTTTGCGATGTATGTTGTTTTCTTTTGTACTAAGGAAAGTGAACTATTTCGTTGACTTTGTTACTTATATGGTTGAAGCCGTGTTGTATGTGTTTTAAAAATCATTGCTTCTATGTGAATTATTTCACTAGTTATCCAACAATTCATTCATATGTACATGCTCTTATGTCTTTACTAGATTAGTATTATTACTTGTCTTTTAAAGGCTCACTTCTCTCTCCCCTTTCGATAGAATAACCTTGATACATTCTACAACTAAACATTCCACAAGGCATACTCATTTGTTCATCTGAAGCACCTGTGTATTCTCTCTTGTGCTGAACAATGTAGCCAAGGTAAACCTTTGAGAACATACAGTAGTCAGGCCTTATTTTTGGAAGGGATCCTACACCAAATATTGTGAAGTCTAATTGGGACTTTTCATTGGGGAGGCCCCTTGGTTGATAGATTTCCAGCATTGTCAACAAATGGTGCTAGAAGGAGGGTCATATGACAAGTTGTGTTTGTTGAGTTTGTTTTAAATCTCTTGTTTTAAATGGCTCATCCCAAAATCATAATCCCGAAATTTTTCTCTAACCTATCTCTTGGAAAACTTTTCATCTTCGCGAAACAACTTGATGACTTGTCTCAATTTAAGTTTGATAATAAGGGTGATACATCCATTACCGAGCATGCATATGTTTTTCTTAAGTTTTGTGAACACTATGAAATTGACTGTGAAAATGTGGCTGATATTATTTTTTTCCTCACACATAAAGGTCGAGTTAGCTGATGGTGTCATATCCTACCACCCACTTCCATTAATTCTTTTGGACACCTCATCAAGGAGCTTCATTCAACGTTTGATAGGTATGATTACCGAGATGTCCTTAAAAGAATCAATCAACTAAGAATGAAGACTAATGAATCAATTGAGGATTTCTTTGATCAATTCCTTCACCTTTGTTATGAATTTCCTAAAGAAGACATGTATTAGGATTTATTTAAATAAAAAAAATTAGCGTTTGGTTCATATCTCTTTGCATGGTGAATCTGAACCTCTTGATGCTTCTGCTTCCCCAACTCTTGTAAGTCATGAGACATCTCTAATTTCAGAGGAGGAACCTATTATTCCTTTTGCTTCTTTTCCTCCTCCTTTTCTAGTACCAATCGTGGTGCCTTTATGTATTAACGCTAAAGTTGGGAAATCTGCAAATAAGATTACCGATCCATCTACTCAACCTTTATCCAGTTCTCATGATCTAGATCCAATGGAGGAAACCTTCAAATGGTTCATGGAGCCTAGGGTGAAGGCTATTCCTTTCATTCCTCAGGATGACAGTAGCGCTCTTAACCTCAATCTTGAATCTGGTTCCACTGAAATTATTACTTCTTCAAGGGAAATTTGTCATCCTCTATAATCTACATGTCATGACTCTTTGTACCATGATCCGCTTGATCAGTTTGTTCCACCAACTAGTTCTTCACACTCTCTTGATTTGCAAGTTGTTGGTTCAAATTATGATCAGGTACAAGGCAATCACATTACACAGGTAAATTAGTGGGAAAGTGAAGAGCCTTTTGATCTATTTTCCCTCTTTAAGATGATGCTCTTCCATTATTGAATGATTTTCAATATGCTAATCTTGGTAGTGAATAAAATGAAATCAATTTGTTTAGATCTGTAGTCTTGGGAAACAATCATTCTGATTATAATGAATTTGTTGATGTATGTGATGATGATGCCCAAATGCACCAACTGATATTTTGGTTTCCTGAGAATATTTCTATTTGAAATATTTAGATCAAAATTCTAATTTGGTCAAAGAATACGTTCTTATGGAAACTTCATATCCATCTCACTATCCCTTATGTTCTACCATTTGCGATGCATAAACTTGCAATGAGGATACTCCTTCCTCTTAAAGTTCTTCATCTAATGAGTTAACCTCTCAATTGACACAAGGTAGTGATATTATCCATGATGAAAAGGAAAACAATCAAATCATTGATTATTCTTTCCATCCCTCATCATCTTTTGTTTTGCATGAAGATAACTCTTCGAATCAACTTGCTCATGAAATTTCTCTGATCATACATCTCTAGATGTGTGATCAGAAGAATCTTTCAACTTGAGTAATTTGGTTGTTGAAGTTGTAAAACCTGATCAAATTAGTGACATGGATAGTTTTCATCCGATTAGTACTTGTCTAATTGAAATCAATGGTAGTAGTTATCCTTACACCATGTATGGTCTATTTCAATCTTCAAAATGTGATTTTAAAATCCTTGAAAGTTGTGAGATTGGTTAGGAATTTGAGGCACTTAAAATTCCATTGATGGTTATGTCAGGATCTCCAACTTTGGTAAGCTTCCCGAACTAAGTCAAATATGGTTTTTCTAACAAAATTCTTTTCTTTGCATGGTTTCACTGGATGAAAATTCCTTCTTGAAATATGTTTGGTATTTTGGATGTCGTCTTCCGAACTTTCAAGATTCGATTTCTGATTAGATTCGAGATTCTATGTAATTTGATTCATCTCCATGCAAGGCTCTTGTACTTAATTTGGGTTTGGAATGTGTATCTCTCATAGAGGCATGAAATTGTGAATTTGATCATTTCAAAGATTATCTTTGGCTGAAGGAATCATGTCTATCAGGTGCATTTCATAATAGTTAGCTCCTGGATTTTCTTGTGAATGTTATATTGCTAATTTTTTTCTTCATCGCACCTGAAATCCTCTTAAGTGATAGCGAATGCACGAGTTATTTGGCGAATCAAATTCTTCTTCACTCATTGTATCCTAACTAGTTTCATGTGTTTGTTGTATTGGCATTCCTCGTCACATCTTTCGATGATTATGATGCTAGTGCAATGTGTAACCAGTTATAAAAAAGTGGTTTGTTACATTCAGCATGTGAGGAAGATGATTCTAGTATTCAGAGAATTTGCGAAATTGTTCATACTGACCTACCCTTGTTGTCTTATAATCAAGAATCATATGCTTTTGTTGAAATGTGGCAACAAGAATATTCCAAGTTTAATTTGTCCTTGAATTAAAATTCGAATTTAGTCTCACCAGCTGCTTGGAAAATAATTAATTAATTCATCTTGAGTTAATTAGTTGGAGAAATTCAAGCTAGAATTATTTGTGAAGTCATGCAAAAATTATCCGTTAAATTGAGGAGATTATCCCTTGATTAATGAGATAAGATTGAGTTGTATTTGATTTGTAATTAGTTAGCTCAGTTAACTGAGTTATGTCCAGTTAAATTAGTTCCAAAATGTTTGAGGAACTAATTGTGAGTTCAGTCAGTTAATGCACGCATGCATCCAACTAGTGTACTCCAGATAACTGAAGATTCTCTCATCAATAACTCATGCATGTCTATTCTGAGAAAGACCCAGTTGATATTAAAGATAGGGACCATGTACTATTAGTTGCATGAGTTTTCCTATAAAAAAAACTCATGCAGAAGGAATTTATTCCTTGAGATTTGCATAGTTTTACAGGGTGTAAGATCAGTGTGAGTGATCAGTGTCACACTTGGTGACAACTTGATCACCCAAGAGAAACTGTGCAAGGAAATAGGAGCTTGGAGAGCATAGGAGAAGGAATATGAGCAGTCTATTTTTTTTGTGAGCATCAGTGAGGGATTGTACTGAGAGCTAAAGCTTTGTGTAATCCTAATACATTTCCACTTGTATGATAATACAGATAACGGGGTTTTTAGTTGAGGCTTTGCCTAGAGTATTCTTCTGTGTTTCATGTGTATTGATTCTTCTTCTGGTTATATTTGTTCCACTTGATCTTGCTCAAATCTATTAAGCTTATGCAAGTTTGATTGTAGAAGTAGATTAAAGTATTTTGCTTTAGTTATATTGCATTATCAAGTTAATCTACGGTCAAAATTTCTACATGGTATCATAGCAAAGGTTATCGGGGTGTTCAATGGCTTGAGACTCGAGTATGCCTTAGATGGTAGCTCGAGTTACATAGCATGGAAAGATCGCATGGAGGCTATATTAGAAGACAACGGCTTGAAGGAATTCATTGATCAAGAATCCAAAGCCAGCTTCAACTAATGCACAAGAGTTGGCTGAATGGAAGAAGTGTGTGGCGAAGGCGAGATGGATCATCTTGGAGGGAGTTCGAGACCATATTGTCTCGAGTCTCCAGGGGAAGGATACTCCATTTTCAATGTGGAAGACATTGAAGGACCTCTACCAGAATAGTAGCGACCAAAGGAAATTGGTGCTCAAAGATAAGCTTCGAAGAATCAAGATGGAGAAGGGCGATACTATTTCCACATACCTAAACAAGCTCACCACCTGCAGAGATGAGCTTAGTAGTGTGGGAATAACTAATGCCGATGATGATATGGTGAGCCTCGCTCTCCTCGGCCTTCTAAAGAGCTGGAATAGCTACGAAGACTCTGTGAATGGAAGGGAGAAACTGCCGGATTGGGAACGACTATGGTCGGATCTGATGTAGGAGGAGATTAGGAGGAGCACAAGAGATGGTTCTTCATCTAAGAATGATGATGAAGGAAATCTGGCCTTAACAAGTAAGTCAAGGAAAGAGAAAGGGAAGGCTTCCCATTCCAAATCGAATTCTTCTCATGGAGGGAAGAAGGTTGACAAGTCTAAAGTGAGATGCTTTAATTGTCACGAGAGGGGACATTATGCAACTAATTTCCCATTGAATAAGTCCAAGAAGGGATCCTCGAAAGGATCGGAAGGTGAGGGATTAACCTCTCAGTTCGAACTGGATTTTACCCTCATCACATGCATGGTTTCATCGATGGTGGGTTTTGTTTGGTATCTTGACAATGGAGCCTCATTCCACATGACCGACGATAAAAGTTTATTCAGTACCTTGGAGGAGAATGACCTCAATATGCGCATAGAGATGGGTGACGATGAAAAGTACAATGTTTCAAGAGTGGGCACAGTTGATTTTTAGAGGGAGCATGGATCTCCACTCACCTTGACAGATGTGAAGTATGTACCTAGACTGAAGAAGAACTTGGTATCAGTCACGATGTTGGAGGACAAAAGCTATGATGTTGTCTTCAGTAAAGGACATGCGTTCCTAAGACACATAGCCACGGGTCATACCAAGAGGATTGGGATTCGAGTGAAGAATCTCTATTAACTAGAGGTGGATGATTGTGTATCATTGAGTTCGAAATCAGAATTGGTGCAAAGCCAAGACATTGGTGAGTTATGGCATAGGCAGTTGGGCCATTTGCATCATGGGGCCTTGAAGATAATGCAACAAATATCTACTAGACTTCCCAAAGGTAAACTTGAGCAAGTTGACACATGCAAAGGTTGTACATTGGGAAAGTACACAAAGTCTTCCTTTCATGATTGACACAGTTGAGCATAAGAAATCTTAGAGCGAGTTCATACTGATGTGTGTGGACCATTCTCGATGGCATCCACAGTGAAGAAAAGGTATTATGTGATTTTCATTAATGATTTTTCTCGTAAATGCTAGATTTATTTCATGCAGAAGAAGGACCAAACCTTGTCAAAGTTTTGAGAGTTCAAAGCTTTGGCTGAGAAAAAATTTGGGAAGAAGATCAAGGCCTTGAGAAGTGACAACAGTGGAGAGTATGTCTCTCAATATTTTAAGGACCTTTGTGCACCGAAAGGAATTAAATGGGAGTTGACGACACCCCATAACCCCCAACAGAATGGGGTGGCCGAGAGGAAGAACAGAATGATTGTAGGGGCAGCACGGGCAATGTTGCATGACCAAGGCCTACCACTTCACTTGTGGGCTGAGGCATGTAACACAATGGTCTATTTGCAGAATAGAAGCCCGCATCACATACTTGGGATGAAGAAACCAGAGGAAGATTTCTCCAGTAAGAGACTAGAAGTGGGTCACTTCAGGATCTTTGGCTCATCGGTATATTGCCATGTGACCAAGGATGCACGAAAGAAACTTGAGCTGACAACACAGTTGGGGATACTTGTGGGGTACACTGATACATCTCATAACTATTGGGTGTCCTTGCCAACCAGTCGGAAGACCGTGGTTCACAGAGATCTCAAGTTTGATGAGCAGAAGGCCATGCGAGTTTCCCTTGAGAGGGAGCTCCAACTACAGGCTATGGAGGAAATGTTGGTTCCTAAGGAGGAGGAGCCTCAGACTGATGCGGAGCAACCGCATGCAGAGGTTTCAGGAGTGGAGACATCCACTCAAGCATAGTCCTCCAGAGATGGACGAAAGCACACAAGAGAAGCTGATAGATTATTGTTGGATGCAAGAGAGAATGTGGGAGAACCATCTTCTCAGCGTAGACAGAGGAGGTCACCTGAGAGGTACATTGGATACATGGCCCTTGTTGGGGAATGTGTTGAGATCGAGCCATATTCCTTTGAGGAAGTAGTGCAACAGCCAATTTGGGTTGATGCTATGGTGGAGGAGTATGACTCCATAGTTCGGAACAGTGTTTGGGACATGGTTCCAAGACTGGAGAACAAGTCAGTTGCGAGTTCCCGTTGGATTTACAGGGTAAAGCAAGCTGCTGATGGTAGTGTGGAAAAGCATAAGGCAAGATTTGTTGCTCGTGGCTTTTCAGAGGTCGAGGGGATCGACTATGATGAGACTTTTGCTCCTGTTGCAAGGTACTCATCTATCAGATCAATGTTGGCACTATTAGCACAGATGGGTTGAAAGATCCATCAGATGGATGTGAAGACTGCATTCCTCAATGGAAAGATTGAGGAAGAGGTGTACATAGAGCAGACAGAAGGATTTGAGACCTTCGATCATGAGTCGCATGTGTGCCGACTCAAGAGAACTTTGTATGGGCTGAAGCAAGCACCTCGTGCTTGGTACATCGGGATCGATAACTACTTCACTTGGTTGGGCTTCACAAAAAGTGAAGTAGATGCAAACCTATACCACATCATTGTGAAAGGTAAGTCGTTGATCATTGTTCTTTATATTGATGATCTCATATTAACAGGTGATGATTAGTTGATCATGTCTTGCAAGGAGGACCTTACAAGAGAATTCAAGATGAAAGACATGGTTCTCATTCACTACTTCCTTGGCATGGAAGTGTGGCAGAAGGATGGGGAGTTGTTTGTGTCTCAGGGAAAGTATGCCAACGAGATACTCAGGAGATTCCACATGGAGAAGTGCAAGCCCATGCAGACTCCTCTGGCAAGTAACTAGAGGAAGGAGGATGCTACTTCAGGTGAAGTAGTAAAGGCTACTATGTATAGGCAACTTGTGGGTTCACTAATGTATTTAGTGAATACACGACCAGATTTGTGCTACGCGGTGAACCAATTGAGTCAAGTGATGGTTCAACCTACCAAGATGTTTTGGAAGGTAGCTAAGCATGTTTTGAGATACCTCATAGGCACATCTCAGTATGGATTATGGTACAAACGGAAAGAGGGAGTGAAGTTACAGGGCTTCACTAATGCAGATTGGGCAGGGAGTCCATCAGATCAGAAGAGCACATTAGGAGGAATTTTCAACCTTGGGTCAGCTGCAGTTTCTTGGTACAGAAGGAAATATAGGTCAGTTACACTCAGCTCAACAGAGGCTGAATACATGGCTACAAGTCAGGCAGCATGTGAGGCCACCTGGATGCAAAAAATTCTAGTTGGTTTGTTTGATCAGAGGATGGATCCAACTGTGATCTATTGTGATAATCAGAGTTGTATCAAACTCTATGAGAATCTAGTATTTCATGATAGGTCCAAGCACATTGACATCCGGTATCATCATCTCAGAGCATATTTCGACAAAGAAGCAAGATGCTGACATTTTGACAAAGGCGTTGTCAAAGTGTAAATTCAAGTTCCATAGAGACACGATTGGGGTGGTAGATAATCCCTTTATTGTTGAGAGGGAGTGTTGAAATGCAGCAACAAGAATATTCCAATTTTAATTTGTCCTTGAATTAAAATTGAGAATTAAAATTTGAATTTAGTTTCACCAGCTACTTGGAAAACAATTAATAACTCATCTCGAGTTAATTAGTTGGAGAAATTCAAGCTAGAAGTCTTTGTGAAGTCATGCAATAGTTATCCCTTAAATTAAGGAGTTTATCCCTTGATTAAGGAGATAAGATTGAGTTGTATTTGATTTGTAATTAGTTAGCTTAGTTAATCAAGTTAATTCCAGCTAAATTAGTTCCAAACTGTTTGAGGAACTAATTGTGAGTTCAGTTAGTTAATGCATGCATGCATCCAACTAGTGTACTCCAGATAATTAAAGATTCTCTCATCAATAACTCATGCATGTCTATTCTGAGAAAGACCCAGTTGAGATTAAAGACAGGGACAATGTACTATCAGTTGCATTAGTTTTCCTATAAACGAAACTCATGCATGCAGAAGGAATTTATTCCTTGAGATTTTCATAGTTTTACGGGGTGTAAGATCAGTGTGAGTGATCAATGTCACACTTGGTGACAACTGGATCACCCAAGAGAAACTGTGCAAGGAAATAGGAGCTTGGAGAAGGCATATGAGCAATCTATTTTGTCTGTAAGCATTAGTGAGGGATTGTACTGAGAGCTGGCTAGCTGCGAGAGCTAAAGCTTTGTGTAATCTTGATATATTTCCACTTGTATGATAATACAGATAGCAGGCTTTTTAGCTGAGGCTTTCCCTAGAGTATTCTTCTGTGTTTCATGTGTATTGATTCTTCTTCTAGTTATATGTGTTTCGCTTGATCTTGCTCAAATCTATTAAGTTTCAACAAGTTTGATTATAGAAGTAGATTAAAATATTTTGTTTTCGCTATATTGCATTATCAGGTTAATCTACAGTCAGAATTTCTACATCTTTGATCAGTCTTTCTGATCATAATTCTGATCTTGATGATTTTAATTCAACTTAACATTTTATTACCAGCCTATTCGATTATAGTTTTCATATATCCTTTGATCTCAATGGTTTATCATCTCGCTATTTAGAGACTTCTCGAGAAACTGAAGCACTTCAACATTCACCGATGGTTATGTCAGGACCTCACTATCTTGACAAGCCTTCTGAATATGACTAGTTTCATTTTCCCATACAAGATTCTCATCTTGATCCAACACTTTTAATTGAAAATTCATCTTTTCAAAGTTTTCAAGGTTCTTAAGAGGATTGTTTCAAATTTCATAACACAATCGCTGAATGGTTGGAGCAATCCTACCTGGAAAGATCCATTACAAATAACAAGTTTCAATCTTTTCTCATGCTCACTAAGGAGGGCAGTGCAAATGAAGATACATTCGCAAGAAACTTTTGAGGTTTGTGTAATTATGGTTTTCATTGAAAAGGTAAGAATGTGAGCTGGTTAGAAGTAGTGGCTATGGCATATCTTTTTGCTAATAGGAAAGACCTTCAATTTGTTGTTAAATTTATTCAAGCGCTTATCTTTTCCGTTGCACATTGTTGTAAATCTATTTTAATCACTTGTATCTTTGTCTATGCAGGTCGTGAGCAGTTATTGTGGTTACATTGGAAATTTCAATACACTTGACATTGACCTTATAGTTGGTTAGATTAGGAGTAGGTCTAGTTGCATACCAGTATCTTTTGCACTCTCATCCTGAACTCACTTTATGTACTCTTTCTTATGTTTTCTCACTTTTTTCTTGCATCCTGTTTTAAGTTAGCCTCCATTTGCTTTGTCCTTTTCATTTTGTTGTCTTGTTGTGTCTTATCTCTTCTTTCATGGTTTATTTAATAAGACTTCACATGAAGGATGTTCCCTTTGGCTCGAAAGACAATGTGGAAAAATAAAAGAGGGTCTTGTGACACTACAACATTTGGATAACCTTTAGTCCTTATTCTTCGTGTTGGTTCATACCTTTTGGTCGATGATGTTTTAATGGAAAATATGATCCTTGCGTAAGGAGAGCTTTATGTGAAACCATGATACCCACATCTATTTTAAGAACCTAATTATTGTGCTCGGTTATTTATGTTTTGGTGTTTTCCACGTTGATCCAATCAAGTAGAGAAGGGCAAGGGGAAAATATAAACGAGCAAAATCATATTAGATGTTTTATATATATATATATATATATATATATATATATATATATATATATGTGTGTGTGTGCTTCTTTGAAGCAACAACCTCTTTTTCTCTCAATAATTCAGGATCCCTCTTCCGCCCCATGAAATGAATAAATGTCTATGCACAATCCTATATAAAAATAAATAAATAAATAAAGGGTGAAATAAGAGAAAGGATTCATGCACAAAGAGGTGAAGAAAGCAACTCCGTCGAGGTACTGTCCAGGCTTGTTGGCAGCAGAGCAATGTTTGCATTCTTGAAGTGACTTTGTCGGGGTACTATCTAAGCCCACTGTTAGTGGAGCAACACCAAATATGAAAAACTATATTATGAATATCTCAAACTCATGAATAACATTACCCTTCTCCTTATTTGAAACATTGCGATATAGTTGGATTTATGATTGTGTTTAACCGAGAAAGAGATGAAGGGGACTATATCTATAATCGGATTAAGTGGGGAAACCATAGTAATATGCACGGAGAAAGGCAGAGAAGCTAGAGTTCTACTAGTGTGTCACCAAATGTTGTCGCTACAATAAACACCCTCCAAAATTTGGCCTACACTTGAATTTTGTAGCCTACTGTGGATCTTGCAATTGTTCATTCCATAGTAACTTTATGTTTGGTTGATAAGTGTCAAAGTGACCTGCTCACACATGCTCAGTCTACATCAAGTTAATTAGCGTGTTCTTTTATTCAAGCTTGAACAAGCATAACACAAGTCCATCAAGACAATGCTTGTGCAATGTTCAACCTGTGTCGATAATCAGTGCACACTTTCATCAATAATCTCTCACTTTTGGTTGTGATTATTCTCTTATTTCGGTGTTTTTTTTCCAAATATCGCTTTCACTCACCTTTTCTTTTGCTTGTTTTCACTTTAATAAGTGTCATTTTCATGTTATCTCCATTTTTCCATGTGTTTCTTTCAATGTCATTCACATTTCACAAGTGTCATTTTCACTTTCCTCTTGTTGTCGCAAGTGTCGTCTTTTAGCATGGAAAACATCACGCATCATACATATCTAGTTTTACTTTGTTTCAGTGACTAACCTTGGTGTTAATGAGTAATTCTTATCATGAAAACATGTATCATGCTCATTCCCAAAGTTTCAAGCATCAATGCACAAGTGTCGTCATTGTCGTTGCAAAGTGTACCTTTAGTGTCGCACTTGGAGAAGGTCGTCAAAATGTTATCACATTGAGGGAAGCATGTTATTCATGTGTTTTGAGTGATCAGTATTGTGTTGTCGATTGTTCTAAGTGTGTGATCATGCTCGGGTTTTGTCTTGGTTCACTTTAGTCTTGTTGATCCCACACTTAGCCAAATCTGGAAAACTTCCCTACTGAGAAACCTTGCTTCACTCAACCTTCCTAAAGTGTGCATTGCGTAGTATCGACCCTCAAGCCCATACATTGCCTCTTCGAATTGTGCAATGTGTAGTCCCTGCCTTCCATAACTGTGCATTGTGTAGTCTCAGTGCTCAGTCTTGACCTGTGAGCTCCAGAACTGCATAGTCTCTGCCTTCAGTTAATCTCCTCTATGCACTGTGCAGTCTCAAGCAACAAGCCTCCAGCTTGAGCTCTTGAAATTCACAATCCCTTAGCCTCTATCCTCCTTGAACTATGCAGTGGGCATCTTCAAGCCTCAAGCCCTTAGCCTAACCTCTTGAGCCCCTCAACTACGTAGATGACTAGCTTTGACCTACCCAAATTGTGCACTAAGTAGTTTCAAGGCTTAGTCCTATCCCCTCACCTCCTAAGCTACTCAAATGCCCAATTCCTAAGCTTATCTCCCATCCTATCACCCGGTTCCAGCTAAGTCAATGGTTGTCAAGAAGCATGTTAGACTATGGGTTTATCGAATTGATGTTGTCTTGTCATGAGTGGACTTTATCATGTTATGACATGATGATGATGATGAAGGAGATGAAGAAGGAGACCCTGCTAGAAGACACCTTTGTAGTTGTAAAGACAAGTGGATCAATCAAGAAAGACAAAGGGACACCAAATTGTGAGAGTAGCTGGAAATCAAGATCACATTGAAGACTCCCTACCTTAAAGTTTTATGGAGGAGGAAGAAGAAGAACATGTTCCATCTTTTAGGAGACACAAAAAAGCATCAACAAAGAATGGCTTGACATTGCCATGTCATGTCATGAGTCGTCATTTGCCACATCATTTGTGGATTATGTAAATTCAACATTGGAGAAATGTAATGTAAAGTGGAAGTCCAAGATTCATCCATAAAATGTGAAAAGTCATGAAGGAGTCAAAGACTCATAGAGAAGTAAAAAAACCATGAGGGTAGTCTGAGAGTCACAAGGAAGGGGAATGGTCACCCCATTTGTTATATATACACCCTCATAGCTCATGCAAAGGACTTTTCACCTTGGCTCCTCTTACTTGGAATTAGAAAGGAAATTAGGTCTTTTAGAGAAGCAAGTGGTTGCTTTAATGCTCCACTATTGGGGCTAGTGGTGTTCATTATCTTGATGTATCTTGGAACTTTTGCTTAATTTATAAGCTCATTGAGCCAACACACTTTCACGCGTATGTCATAAATATTACAAGACTATTCTTTGAATGTTTGTGATGTATGTTGTTTTCTTATGTAATAAAGAAATTGAACTATTGTGGTGGCTTTGGTACTTATCTCATTGAAGATGTGTTGTATGTGTTTTAACAATCATTACTTCTATGTGAACTATTTCACTATTTGTCCAACGATTCATTCATATGTATATGCTCGTGTGTCTTTACTAGATTAGTACTATTACTTGTCTTTTAAAGGCTCACTTCTCTCTCCCCTTTTGGTAGAAGAACCTTGATACATTTTTCATTTGAACATTCCATATGGCATACTCACTTATTCATCTAAAGTACCTGTGCATTACTCTCTTATGCTGAACATTGTAGCCAAGACAAATATTTGAGAACATATGGTATTTGGGCCTTATTTTTGAAAGGGATCCTACACCAAATGGTGCAGAGTCTAATTGGGACTTTTCATAAGGGAAACCCTTGGTTGACAAATTTCTAGCACCGTCAACAGGTTTGATAATATAATTCATTAAGCTTTGAAATGTTGAAGGTGCATTTGTCAGTCCAAATGGCATAACAAAAAACACACAATGACCCTTATTTGTTCTAAAGGTTGTTTTGGGAATGTGTCTGTTATCACAAAATCACTACTGAGGGCTGCAACCAAGCAAGATTTCATGTAACTCTTTCAACCTAACTTTAGATCAAAGATTAGCCTCTTTGATCAGAGAGGGCTCTCTCACAAACTCTTGATAAAAATCCTTCACAACAAGAGATGGCTAACTCTTCACAAATTTATAAAAACAAAGCTGGTTGGACACATATCAAATAAGTTTTCATTGGGCTATGGAGTCTCTCACATTTAATAAACAAAAGCACAGTCATTTCATGGAAGTCAAGGCTCTTTGCATTAGATATTCAAACATGCTTCACAAAAACCACAGCTTGCCAAACACACAGGAAGTCAGAGCATATGATATGAATTCTGAGTGATTGTGTTATAACAAGGCTGTAAAGAACATTAAGAAAATAAACCACTATCACACTTGAATAACATAATCCATTGAGAATCTTGAGAAGAAACAACACTGTTTTACTATTACTGTCACAAGTCTTACAATGGCCCAAATAACTCTGTTTTTCTATAAAATGTCCAACCCCTATTACATCCTAATTTCATCCATTTATAGGAATACATTCCTCCCTTTCTAGAGGAAGCTCGAAGGCCCTATTAACTACTCCTACATGCTATTTAACTAATGCATTAATTACAAAGTGCTGAACTGTAATTGCACACAATCCTAATCAAACTAAAACACTAATTACATTCTCCTCGTATGCTTGATTCTTCTTGGATCCTTGACAGCTGTCCTCCTTCTGTTGTGGTTGAGGTATCTTGAAAGAGAACACACTGAATGAGCTGGCCTTGGATTCCAGTCACGTAGATGGCTTCATTAATTAACCAAGGGAGGTGCTCTGTTTTCACGGCTTCTGTCTCCCATCACTCTTCATCACTTTAAAAACATGTCCTCTGCTCTTTAATTCTTCTTAAACAACGCATATTACCACACCTTTCAAATGAGCTGGAAGCCTTATGAGCTGAACAGGTGTACAAACTGGATCACTGAAGACTAAAACCAAAACCCTAATAACTCGGTCATAAAGTGCCTTTAACGAGACTTTAGCTGGAAACAAAACATTTCACCTTTTTGCAAGGCACCTCTGTCATTTTCTGAACAGCAAGGATAGTTTTGAATAGTCACCTTTATGCTCTGAAAACATTTCATTCAAAATTAACTGACCTCAGCATCAATCTCATTTTTTATCATAAAACAGTCATCCACAGCAGTTTCGTAGCGCGCTACGAAACTGCTGTGTGACTTAAAAAACACAGTCCTCCTCTAAACTGCTCACAAAATTGAATAGTTGCTGTTTGCTAGGGTTCACGGTTCACCATTTGAAGGATACTGCCATCGTAGACAAACCCACTGGTTGCAGCTGTTGCTATTGGTCATTATGAAAAAACTACCTTGTTGGTGGCTTCCTTTAGATATGCTTATTGATGTGTTGCTTTCAGCAGATGAGTTATAACAAGTCTCGGTTTGTGCCTTGACTTTGTCAAGTGAAGCTTTCTTACAGGATATAGTATCTGAAAGTTGGGAGGTTTCATTTTGAGAAACTTCTCCAGTTTCCAAATCTTGAAAAGAGGCAATGATTGCTTCCATGACCATTCTTTCTTCATCATCTATTGAAATTGAAACCCGAGCAAATCTATCCAAAGGACAGTCAGAAACTCGGTTGCCTGTGAGAAATGCTGCTACAGTATCAATACAATTTCTGTCAAGGATGCTGTCACTGCTTTTATCTCATTTGCCACCTAGAGTGGGAATGATCAATGGCATCTTCAGTAATATCATTTTGTGTGAATCCTGGACCTCCAATAATTTCATGCAAAACATTCTCATTCAGATTTCCCAATTCATCGAAGTAGTCATATAAACTTTCAGAAACATGTCATTCAATCAAATCATCTGAAGGATGCAAGACAATATGAAAGAAAATGTTTATTGAATCATAATAGAATGGTGGTCGTGGAGAGTTATGGTCACCCTCGAACTTGATGATGTTTTTATCACCAGCATATGAGTTATATATGAGATCTAAATGGTGAGGCTGAATAAAAAGGTCCCCTGTGCCATGTCCAAATAATGCAGGAATAAAAGACTTTGTTGCTATCTTAACAACATCAAAATCCATGATATCAGAATGCGCCTTCTTCTGGATCACCTTTCGCATACATTGAGCTGCAATTTTTAACAGTGAACTTTGGGACATCACCATCTCCATCCTCTGCCCAAAACTTTGATAGAATCATTCTTTGGTTGAACATCCCAAATCCAGACAGACCTATCTCGACCACATGTAGCAAGTATCATACCAAACGCGCTCCAAGAAACACTTTTGACTTCATTCTCATGGCCCTCTAAGGAGGCAATGCATTCAAATTCACCACCAACATTTTCCAGATTGCAGTAGTGGCATCAAAACTTGTTGGTGTCGTTTTCTGGGCACGGTTCCAACGAATATGGCCCCTGCCTTGTTTTTTTTATTATTTTTGCAATGAAATGCTGCACATTTTTGCCAATCCCGTTTTCCCCATGCATATCTTCTGTCAACAATATCAATCTCCTCTGATTCTGAAATGAATTTAGCATTTCTCATATTGCCATGCACTGTGTTATGCGAGCCAGGGTGATTGATCAGAAGTCGGCAAAATTAGCCACACGAATGACATCTTGTCTCATAATAATATACAGCAGCTTCATTAGTTGTATGAACATGGAGTCCTGGTTCACATCATATTCGAAAGATCCTCTGCGCCCTTGGAATTTCCTTGTTTGGCGAACTAACTCCATAAAAATCTCACATATTCCATGGAACCCGCATTTTTCAGGGTAAACGTGCTCATTCCACCAAGCATCAATTTCGCCCTCTGTCCCCACTTGATAAATTCCGGCAAAACAGTCCCAACAACGCAAATCAGAGGCGAAAAAGAAAGAATTGAGATATCTTATGTTGATGGTTCAAATTTGTCTTCCTCCATTTGCGCATGAACAGAATGATCTATAACACCCAGCAATTCCACAAACATAATCCCAAAATCCAGCGCGCTGTTGTAGAGGCCATGTGTTCAATACCATGCTCTGATGCATGCCATGTGTGCACACCGCTGTCATTCAATCATCAGTGCAGAAACTTCGACTTTCTACCCTCTTGTTTTTCTGTAGGTGGTATTTAAATGTGCATAGAAAGCTAGAGGCAAAGATTGGAATCTTGACCTCAGCATCCCCAATGTTCGTATCTCACCAAATTGGCGAAAGGCAATGTTCGTATCTCACCAAATCGGCGAAAGGCAACATATATACCTCCAAAGATAGTGGAGTAAATGGTATACCAAATCTGTATGTCCACGAAATAAACAAGTACTATTGGAGCCCAGAGGGCAATTACCACGCCAATGTTGTTTTTTGCGTTTGGAGAAATTCATGCCATTCGAATGCAGTAATATGCATTGTCACGATAGCCTTTGTAGGCCCAATCAATGGATGAATCTCATCGTAGTAGCTGAATGCCAGTTTGGCTACAAGAAGTAGGATCCAGAACATTGTGTATTTGCAAAGAGAAAACTGACTTTCGTGCATTGCCCAACCAACATAAAGTCAAGGCCGTGCCCACCACATTAGGATACTTGCAATGCGCCATTTACATTAGGAACCAGATTAGAACACGATTGCAGAAATGTATAATGAAGGGCTTTCCCACTTGTCACCAAACCGGT
This sequence comes from Pinus tabuliformis, assembly GCA_031772625.1. Lineage (NCBI taxonomy): Eukaryota > Viridiplantae > Streptophyta > Pinopsida > Pinales > Pinaceae > Pinus > Pinus tabuliformis. Next base: position 141,008,809 of record CM062809.1, read on the forward strand.
TCTTGAAAATTTTTCCAAGACCAATTGGGTTATCCATGCGTGAGCATAACAGACTGGGAGGATGATTACTCATGCAGCAGCAACGACAACTTTCAAAACATATCTTAGAATTTCTGATGACTTCATGGCTTTCCTTGCTTTCCAGCTAAGAATTATATTTAGAATAGCTTGAACAAGCTTTAATATTGCGGCTGTGATAACAATACTCAAGATCTTTTCTAAAAACAACTTCATTAAAGATTCCAGTTGGCTGGCTCGATCCATTCCAGAAAAGAATTATCATTCCCTGTAAAGACAAAATATGGAAGATCCTCATTTGATCAAAGCTTCTAAGAATGTGCCAGAAGGGACGGATTTCAACAAAGTTCATCTTGCCCAACCACCTGTTTCTATCAGTTAAAGGCTTTCCTTTAGAGTTACAGCCATCTCCTGGTAGCATATAAAAACAAAATCTGTATCTGCACGCATTGGCCATCCTAGCCGAAAACAATCCACTGACCAGAAATATTCATTCAGATCATCACAATTCCTCCATTGAGAATGTTTTGCAGTGCCATCTTTGCTTCTCTTGGCTTCCATTGCAATGAGTTCATAGATGATGGTCACAACTTTTCTGAGAGAGGACTCCTCATCACCTCCATATGTTGGCTTTACATTTTCCCCTGTTGTAGGAGTCACCTTGCCAGCTAACATCCCATACAGCTCAAATGCCATATGATGGTAGATATAACAGAGGCACTCTATGATATAAAGAAAGCAGAACTCTGTATAATAGGCACGCTATGATATTGACCTCCACTAGATACCAGAACTTTGACCAATATAGTGGGATTATAGAGAAAGCCTTGAAGATGAAAAACACAGCAGTATTATTTGTATATTGATGATAATAACCTGCACTGTGACATGTTGCGCCGGACATTCCCACAGAACCCATAGGAGACAAAAGTGATATGGGTGAGTTATGGTTTCGGACAAATTCCCTGTTTTGTAGTGCGCTACGAAACCACTTAAACAGGTAGCGCTGCTAAACTGCTAACGAATTTATACGCTGCGAAACTGCTAAACAGAATTCAGGCGCTGCGAAAACACCCGGTCTTTAAACTAGGCTAAAAATTTTTGGCAACAGCATTTTCAGTGATAACAGTGTCATTGCCTCGTTATGATTTGATGATATCCAAAATGAAGATCCAACTTAGTAAAGGAAATTGGTCCATGCAATTCATCTAATAATTCATCATTGACACGAATAAGAAAATTATCATTGATTGTTATTTTGTTGAGATATATGTAATTTGGACATATGTGCCATGAACCATCCTTTTTGACAACCATCACTAATAGTGAAGAGAAAGTGCTATAACTAGGTTAAATGATGCCAACAGCTAACATTTTTTGAACCACATGCTCAATCTCACTCTTCTTTGCATGTGGGTACCTACAAGGCCTAATGTTAGATGGTATGCTTCCAGGTTGCAAATGAATAACATGGCCATGATCTCAAGTAGGTGGAAGACCCTTAGGCATCTCTCTAAATACCTTATAGTTATTGTTGATAACTTTATGGAGATCCATTGGAGCAAAGGATATAGATTTTGAGCATCTAATGAACACAATTGTACAATACGCCTTAGTGTCCCCTTTTAAGAAATTTTACCATTCTATTAGGGCTTATCACTTTGCTAGGTTTCCCTTGGATACCTCTAAACTCAATTTCGTTTTCTTCTAAGGAAAAAACTATGAGAAAATATTGAAAATTAAGGGCCATTGTTAAAATATTATGAAAATATCTTGAAAATTAAGGGCCACTATTCGCAATGATTGCAACCATTAGGCCCCTAATACAACACCAACATCACCCATTTGGATTGCAATCATGAGATTATCCAACAAATATTCCCCCATATTTAGCTTAATATTGTGGCACTTCATTGAACAATTTATGGTACCTCCACTAGCAATCGGTACTTTAATTTTTGGTGTTTTGAATTACAAAACATTAAGAAGTTTTTCCAAGTTTATAATTGATGAAGTTATGGGTACTACTTGAATTGATCAATATTGTTACCCTTTCTTTTTAATATATCCTTCTATCTCAAGGGTTTGAGAGGTATTAATATTGACCAATGCATGATGAGAGCTTGTTGGAGTAGTCTCTTCAAGTTTTATATCTTGTGATAGTTCCACTTCTTGATCTTCTTCATATATAGACAGTTTGTAGAATAATTTATTCTCACTCAATTTAGGCCCCTATACTTGCTGTCATAGTTGAAACATAATCCCCTTTCTCTTATTTCATCAATTCGTTGAGGAGTCAACCTAGTTAGTTTAGGAGAGGGAGCATGATTTTATCTATAGTTATTAGTGACCAATTTTCTAGTGGCCATATTATTATTTCAACCTTCCTTTCCAAACTGAAAGCATGCTCTAGAGATTTACGTTCAAAGAGACACACCTTTTATTGGATGCTTTCATTTAAAGTTCCTATAAATAAGACTATCAAATTATTCTTAGAAATATTCTTTACCCTAAAACTCAACTTTTGGAATTGTTGAATGTGTTCTGTGATGTGAACTTGTTTTCCAAGATTTACTAATTGACTAAATAATGAATTGCTCTTAATATCCCCAAAATGTGCTATCAATTCCTTTGTAAAAATGGACCAAGATATAACTAAATCCTTTTTCCTTTCACAAAGCCATTGATACCATACATGTTGTTTTTGTTCTAAAAACATGGATGCAATATTTACCTTTTGTAAGACTGCCACATGGTGTAGACCAATTTATTGCTCCATTTGAAATATCCATGTCACAAGATCATTGTTATCAAAGTTCCTCATATCGATCTTCAGAATGTAGTTGTCCCCTGACATTTACTTGAACCTTGATGATGTAGATCTTGGACTATAAATTCATGATTATAAATCTATGAGTTAATATATGTGTTGTCCAATTGTGATAAAATATTTCACATAGGTGATTGATTTTTTTTTTTTCAAAGAAAAAAGTGAACTTTTTATAGAGAAAATAAAAAGTTACATTGTATATTCCTGGGAATTTTGATTGTTGTATGAAACATCATAGAGCTTCTGCAGCTCAGGAGTTGCCTTTTCTGTCACACAAAAGCATTTAAAAACCTTCTGAGAGCTTGAGCCTCGATTTTCAACTCACATTCCAGCAAAAAAGCTACTGATAACAATCCAAAAAAGTAGTGCCATCAAGAGGTCCCAGTCACATATCTATTCCCGGGTCTCCTCATAGAGGAAAACAACCCAAACAGGAGATAGATATGAAATGAAAGTACAAAAAAAAACATTTAACCAATAACAATTTTAGTCTGATAAGATACACAGCTGTGGATGCACTAAACAGGAAAAAAACTAGGAATGAGGAGGCTGATCCGACACTTGAATCAGCCCATTGTCTTCCTCTGCTATTCTCCAGCTGCCCAAATCCTGCTGCAAACCTTCCTTAGAAAGATTGTCTGCTGAAGAGTTTCGTTCCTTGTATATATGACATAGAGAAAACACATTAAAAGAAAGCTTTAAATTCAGAATTTCTTCTAATAAAGGTCTCCACATCTAATTTTGACATCTATTTTGACCATTAACCCAATTTATCACATTTAAAGAGTCCCCAAACATCTGAACTGTGAAGATGTTCCTGTGAATGAGCCAGCAAAGAAGCAGCTTTAAGGCAGACATTTCTGCAAAGTTATTTGTGCCATTTCCTAGACCCACTGAAGCTTTTAAGGCAGACATTTCTGCAAAGTTATTTGTGCCATTTCATAGACCCACTGAAGCTCTGATTCTTATTTAGATGGATAATCAACCCTTCGCCTGCTTTGTTGTTCTGAGAAGCCCCATCAAAGAAGGCCCATGGAATTCCTTCTTTGATTTGTTCCTCTCTTATCTGTCTGGGATTTCTTTCCTTCTCAGATTCAGGTATATTTGAATAGATAGATGTACATTGTATCCCGATTGACTCAACAGGGGTCTCTTTATCCAAAAATATGCATCTATTCCTTGCAATCCAGATCCCCCAGCAGATGATGGGTGGCAGATTCTGTAGGTTCCCTCCTGGATGCTGTCGCCACCAAGCGTTCCAAGCTTCTGGAAGATTTTCCCCTTCCCAGACAACCTGTTTTTGGATGAGGTTCCCAACCTCCACCCACACTTTTTTAACAGCTGGGCAATCTTAAAATAGATGTTTTATTGTTTCAGAATCAGATTTGCACAGAGGGCATCTCCCTGGTCCTTGCTTATATCTGGCTTGCAGTATGTCCCAAGTGGGAACTTTCCTTTTAAGAATGCACCAAAAGAATAATCTGGCTTTTGCTGGGCATTTGAGTTTCCATAGATTCTTTGCCCACCACTCTGGTTCTTCCCATCGTTTTTTTGACATTAAGAATTTATACCCGAATTTTGGAGTGTAAGATCCAGTTTCTGCGTGAGCCCATACTAGTTGATCTTGTCTGCCATTCAGCCTTACATTTTATCTGGACAATTCTTGGGTGTAGACCTTCCACTCTTGCCACCAGTTGGGTCTAAGATCTAGCTCTTCTCCAGATTTCCATGCTTGACCCCAGATTGTGGAAGAACCGATTTTCTCTACCTGGTTTAAGTAAAGGATGCCTTTGGATTCGAGATGTCTGATCAGGCCCGGGGAGAGAGTGAAATTTTCATTGCATCCAACCCAGGGATCTTTTCCTATCCTTAGGTTTTCTCCGTTGCCAATTTTCCATGCCAGGCCTTGTTCTATCACCTTGAAAGCCTCTACAGTAGCTTTCCACACCACCGAGACATTCCTGCCTTTTTTGATTGGGTTCCTAATCCATTCTTCTAAAGGGACAGGGTCTATATACTTTTGCTTCACCACTCTCGTCCACAGGTTTTCATTCTTGATGATTCTCCACCCGGACTTGGCAGCCAGAGAGAGACTGAAATAAGAGAGATTCTTAATTCCCCATCCTCCCCAATCTTTTGGCCTTTCCACTTTCTCCCATGCGACCCAAGGTAGCACAAAGTCCTCTTTTGAGCCTGCCCATAGAAATCTACAACAAATCCTTCTTATCTTTTCCAAAAGTGTGTTTCTTTAGTATGTACTTTTAGTAACTCACAATCTAACGGTCACAATATGTTCTAGACATGAAGTGATCCGACGTTTCATTTTCTCTTAGGTATTACCGACACTTGATTTGTGGCTTAACACCCGATTGGTCCATGATCTCTATTTAAAGAGCATGGAGGTTCATTTGTTAAGCTTATGTAAATTTTCTTTCTTTTACATTAATAAATTGCCTAAAGTGGTGCGTTGGCTTAGGTCGTCGACTGTTTCCCTCTTTGAGGGTTTTAACCACATCAAGAATACTGGTGTACTGATCTGTGATTTTTTTATGAACGATGTCCTTTAGTGTTCTATCTAAGGAACCTACCTTGTAAATTCCTATAAATCTACTAGTGGAAGAGTTTGACTGGGTTTTCCCCTAATAGGGATTTTGCCCTCGCTAAGTACCTACATCTGGTGTCCATTGTGTATGATCTTCATGTTTGTGGCATTTATTTGATGATGAGAACACTAATATAATCAACAAAACATAAATATAATATCACAATTAAATGTCAATTAAGAGAAATCAAGAATGAATGTTGCCCTAATGGACTTCTCAACATGGTATCAGAGTTAAGGACAAGAGGACAAGGTAGCAAGAAGATCACTTATGAGTTAAAGAAAAAAGTTTCAAGCCTACCTTTGAAAACTGAATCATCTAGACTAATATGGCACATTTCTGGGCATGATCATATTTTTACTATTAGGTCGCAGACCTGGCTAATTAGGCTGTTGACCAGAACTTGAAGACAACCTTTTTGAGAAGCTGAAAATCTAATCTACAAAATCTAGATCAAACTGAATTCTCTATGAAAGAGATCGAACCTTTGTGTACAAATTAAGGTCTAAAATAAAAGGTTTGGAGTCCTAATACGAAAGTTTGAAGTCATTCAAAGTTCTGGGCAAATAGTCTATCAAGCTAGCAAAGAAAAGAAGTCAAGACAGATCTAAGTAGAAGCTTCTTCTATTTGAAAAGATTTTTTATAATACTACAATCACTGTAATAAGGAGCCGAGCATCGTTTTGAAAACCTAATTAGCTACTCAAGGCTATGTTCATTAAAAGAAAAAGGTGAAGTTCAGTAAGAATCAAAATTTACCTCATGTCACAAAAGTTTTGTGGTGACCGAATCATACTATGAAAAAAAGTCTACTTAAGGTCAATCTTTTTAGAGACATTATAAGCTTATTAAATCCAAAATCACTTCAATCTTTGAGGAAGACACAATCCATAAAGAAAAGAGCGAATACTTGTGCATATATATAAAAAGCAAGTCTTTTGTACTAAAATCTGGGCATATACATATAAAGACCGATATCTATCAGTATCACTGAAGTCAGTTTTTAAGTAGAATGAGGATACATCGATTTATGATAAAGTCTGTAGCAACCTTTCTATATAACAAGATCAAGTCTGCTTTCTTCTGGCACAAAGACAGTGAAGAAAGAATAATGTTTATAGTCAATCATTGTAAGGAAGATGTCGTTAAGCAAGTTTAGTATCTCAGTCTTAAAGAAGGAAGCAATTTATATCAGTATGAGTAGAAGTAGCATCTAGTATTTTGGGACCAAATTGATGTCCTCATCCATCTCAAGTAAGCATTTATATTACTATTTATGCTTTTGTCATCTAATATTTTCTTTTCAGTTTGCAAGGAGAGGAATAAGCTCAATGGAACATCAATCATTCAATCATGAAAGACAAGGGTATGTTACCTTGAGGTATGTGTAGTATGTTAAAGTCTAATGACTGAAAGGTTTAGGGTTTGTAAGTTCTCAGTGTATCTAGGGATTGTAAAACCCTAGATAGTTCATTTGAAAACCCTCCCTTTACTTATAAAACCCTATCTCATAATGTATAGGGTTTACGGCAATCCTTGGCAGGAATGAAATTGAATGATGTCTAAACTTTGAATTTACTCTCTCTTAAAAATAATGGAAACACTACATAATCATCTGTTAAATTGGAAACTAGGGCCAAATTCCACCTTAGGACAACTCATATGATGAAGATGATTATTGCATTGGATTACCCTTTTCGAGAGGTCCAATTTTGATATAAAGATCATCTCATTTTGACAAGAAAAAGTGAAATTTTGAACTTATTCTCTCTCATGCAAAAATTGTCAAGGTCGGCCTCAGTCAAATGTAGGCTCAAGAAGTCCAATGGATGTGTCTCCTCACCCTGAACGAATTATATAAATAGGAGTGACCTCTCTCCTCATTTGGACATCACTCATCACATCATTTCATCTCTCTCTCTTCTCTTGATTGGTTTGTACAACTTGGGCAACCTCTCTCTCTTCTTTGCACGTGTGGCAGGAGGCCAAAAATTTCAGGAAAGGACAGCCGAAATTGCAGAGAATCAAACCTGCATTGACTAGTGTTGAACAACCTGATTTAACCAAGTTTGACTTCGGTTTTCAAGGCAGAATTCCGATTTTTCTATGCCGAGTTGTTGGGCACAGAAACCGAGGTGTTTTGGGCAAGTTGACCAAAGTTGACTTCAGTGTTGATTTCAGATTTGACCGCATAAATTACAGCAATGTTTCTCTCTCCTTTGACTAGGTTTGAAAAAACTATTTTGGGATGACTTTGACTCTCTTTGAAGGAAGAATTGGACTACTATTGACCGAGATTCTTGGAGGACGTTTTGGTATTGATTTTACCAATGTTGAATTTCTAGTTAGGGCTACAGTTTACTGCTACTGACTTCTGATTTAGACAGGGTTGTTTTGACAATGTATTGTATTGGGTAAGTGAATTTGATCGATGTACTCTCTCTCTCTACTGAACTATCGAATAATAATAAGAAGATTTGATCAAAGTGTTTTCCCTGGGTTTTTCTTTGGCATCCACCAAATCTTGTGTCCTCTTGTTTTGGCTTGTCTTCTGCACATCTTTTTATGTTCTATGATCTATTTGCATTTACTATCAATGTTGTAGTGCCCACTCTAGTTTCCTGACCCGGATACGACATTATCTTAGACACTCTATTCTTCGAGGACCTCAGATTGAGGATCTGGACCCATGAAACTATTATTAGCGATTGAGATATTCATGGTTGTGATGTTTATGAATGCTTTCCATTGATATTATGGTAGCATGAATGGTTATGTATCTTATCTATCAGTATTCTGATGATTGCAATATTAATAGATAAGTTGGTCTCTATTTGAAATTATGATGAGGGTAGTAAAGAATATGTATGCGCTCTACTAAAAGCATATTGAGGATAAATTTTATGGAGAGGTATATTTCTACGATGTTACGATGTGATAGCTTAATGAATATGTATGTTTCCATTGATGATTATTGATAATAGCCATGAGGGATGTGTCCCCTATGTTACCCACTTCCTTTAGTTCAGACTTACAATGGACAATGATGTGAATGACCAGGAATTGTTAATGATGCTATTATGATAAATGACTAACATTAAGAAACCGTGTTATTGATGATTATTGAGTATGGCAGGAAACCATCAGAGGCACTTGCATATGACATGTCGATGACACCTGGTTTGATGAAAATTTATATTACTTTATCTTTGAAAGTCTAAGTCGATCTTGGAATCTGCCATATATGTTTAACTATATTCTGATGATATATTAATGGTTGCAGGCACAGATTAGTTGCTTGACCGAATGACTCACATATGGGTGATGGGGTTATACAAGTGGATGGAACTACATGGGAGGGGTGGGACAGAGTCCCTGATCTCAACCACTAGCACTCCTGCCGTGACTTGGGTTGGAAGGGTTGAAACACCTTCGCCTTGAAGATCACGATGCCATTAGGGCAGGTTCCAAAGTTGGTTCACTCATGAGGACTTTACCGGGGGGCGCGGATCAAGGCGGATTCCTTGATCCCCGACACCATTAGTCTCACTATAGCAGGCAACATAAGAGATGACAGTGGTCTATGACATTGCACTATACTTTCCCCTCGTAATCACTGGATGCTTGAAGGGCAAGTGGTGTGGCACCCTTGGAACTTCAGGGGAATTTCTTGAAGGGCACGACCAACTTGGCACCCTTGGCATCACAAATAAACTATTAGGTGTGGCACCCTTGGAACTTCTAGGGAAGTTCTTGAAGGGAAAAACCAAACTGGCACCCTTGACATCACAAATAAGATATTAGGTGTGGCACCCTTGGAACTTCTAGGGAAGTTCTTGAAGGGCACAACCAAACTTGGCATCCTTGGAATCATTAAAAATAAATAATAATAAATAAATATAAGCAAGGAATGAAAACTAGGTAAATTTACATCAAGGGTAAATGATGATTAGAAACCAATGTAATTAAATCAAAAATAAAACTTGGAATAAGGAGGATCATAGGAAGAATTAAAATAAAGTACCTTAAAAACTCTACCCGTCCCATTCTGGAAAATACTAGGAAGTTTATGTGGTTTAACTAGGAAAAAGGGGACAGAAAAACATAATAGTAAGGATAAAGATTAATCCTAAACTAATTTAAACCTAATTAAAAAAAAGGGGGGGAAGGTGAATTAAAATGAGAATAATAAATTAAATTTAGAGAAATGTAGAGAAGCTCCATGTGTCAACAACCAACATAAGAATATCCATCTAGGAGATAACCTGAGTTAAATTAGGGAGTAGATTGGGGATAAAATCTTGACTCATTAATTGACTTCAAGTAATGAACACAAATTAAGGAATAAAAGGGGGGAATAAAGAGACAACTAGGAGAAGAAATAGGAATCTTGTTGAGGTGAGGAAAATATTAGTTTTAAATAAAAATTTAAGTAAATAATTTTGGGAGACCTTGATGTGAGAATGACACATGGGTGGGTGAGTAATCAAGTTATTGAATTATAAAAAAATAATTAATTATGCATGACATGACAAGTGTCACCTATGAGGACTCCTATAAAAGAAGGGGCAAGCCATGGGAAAAGGGACTTTTTGGGGGAACCCTATTGCTGGATGGATGAGATGTTGTGGGAGCAGTGATTACGAAGCTATAGTGAGTTTGGTGAGGTAGAGGATTTAGAGAGGGGACTCTTGAGCCAAGGTGTGCTCTCCTCTACTAGCTAGTGCTTGTCTCCATTGTACAACCCCATTGCATCTCGGGGGTCCGCGGGGAAGAAGAGTACCCAAGGAGTAGGCTGGGAGGTTAACCGGTGAGTCTTCGCATTTGGATCAAGTGCGTCATCATTCACTCGCGGAGGTGACCAGCTACCAGGGAATACCAGCAACAACAGAGCAAGCGGAGTCTCGCCTTCTGGTGAACGGTACACATGTATTTCATTACTGTTGATCTTAGTTTAACATATGTAAATGTTATGAGATGTTTTCCTGAAATGAGTTCCAGGAATGTGTGTGCTAAATAAATTTGAAAATTCAATGCGTTTCTTTTCTAGTTGTATTTGCTGTTAACTTTAAAAAAAAAATGGTAATTAGTCTGAATCGTGGTCCTTACACTTGGTATCAGAGCTAAGTTAAACCCTTGAGACCTATGGGCCCATGACTAGTTTTGATTAAATTTCTACAACATTCTACCCTAAAATTTTGTATAATGTACTTTAGAACCAATGTTCTAAATGACCATATGCTAAAATGATTTGTGAACAAGACTCTGCGAATAAAATAAGGTCCTATAGTAATGTCGTGGAGTCGGTCGACCTACAGGTTACCGTAACTATGTCTACAACTTACTTAAAGGTTAGAAGCCGCAGTACAATATTTTATGTTAGGCTTTGGAAGTCTATGATTTTTAATGCTCATCACGTTATTGTCTTTCTGCTTGCATTCAAGATTTCCCACTGGGATGCCCCTGCAAAAATAGTATTGCTTAACCTTATTACGGATTTTGTGATATGTCTGTTTTTTATCGCACCGAGAAAAAAAAAGAAGGCATCCGAATACAAGAGATTCGAACCCTTCTCCTCCTGAATATACCAACCCAAATATTTTCACTTTCGTCCAGGATCGTTTCTCTTCCGTTCCCTTGGACACCTTCATTGCCATCTCCTCACAGGAGAAATCTTGCCGCCTCCGATCAGACTACCCCAAGCTCACCAGACCCCATTTATTTCGCTAATATGTTGCAAGGTACACTGCGGGGAAAGATGTCTTAACCCTAAGCCAGGACTCGAGACTTTCCCCTATCTTCTCTGCAGGTTTTTGTTTGAAAATCTTCTGGGCTTAAACAAGCAGCAGATCACGCAGTGCCTTAAAGATCCACTGAGCCTTCGTGGATTTGAAAAAATTAAAATTCGAAGGATAATGTCTCCATAACTGTTACCAAATTTATTCAGGATGCTGAGAAATGTGTGGGGTCGGACCAGGTTGCTTCGCCACGGGTTGAGATGATCCGTCGAGTTACTGGACTAGAATTAGTCAAGGCCTGCGCAGACCTTGTGGCTCTACAGTGGGGTATGGAGATCCATGTGGAAATAACTAGAAGGAGATTGGACTCGAATGGTTGTGTAGGGAACGCCCTGGTGGATATGTATGCTAAATGCCAGAGAATGGATATTGCCTGCAACCATTATCATATCAACATCATACCCACTGCAGAAGCTTTGGATTCTGTGGTGGAAAAGTGGTATCCATTTGGCAAGTTCTTTTGCCAAAAAGCAGCAGCAACAACGTTTCCAATGGATTGCATCCATTGAACGTCGTGGGCGCTCCAGTTATCCAATCCCACACACTTAGTACGAGTAATATGGGTCCCAATAGAACGGTGTATTCCATAGCAGCGATTGCAGATGAAAATCCCCAGGGTAATGGAGGTGTATCTGGGCTTTGCAGCTCCACAATCCGCACATCTAGAGTTCGATTCCTGCTTCAACAATTCTCGAAGTTTCGCTTCTGGATCGTCGGCCGTATGTCTCTTCTTCCTTTTCTCCATGGGTTTCTGCTGGAATCTGAAATCTGGCCGACCAAATTGAAGATTGTTACGCTCGATCGAGGAAAAATGAATAATTGGCCGCTCTCAAACGAAATGAAAAATCTTAATTGATGCCTTCATCGATTTTTCAAAAACACCGATAGTGAATTAGTAGGCTTAAGATGTTTTTCATTACATTTCTTAGTATTTCATTTAATTTATGATTAACATTAGAAAAAAAAATTTTAGTATATGGCGTATTTACTTTTGAAGTAACAACTCATGTGTGGACAAGATGTTATTGGGTTTTGCTTCACATACTACAAAATTATGTTCACCATAAATCACGATTGGTGCACATCCCTTACCATATATTTAAGTTATTTTGTTGGCTGCTACAACTATAGGGTTCTTATGTGTTTAAAACATTTGCTACAAAATCAAAACTTTGCTGCAAAGTTAGACCTGTAACAGTCTGCTGTGAAATCATACATGTAGCAGCCTACTACAAAATCAGACCTGTAACAACCTTACCTATTTGATTGAGTTGCATCGCTGCTAAAAGGATCCCAAACACCCATGCTGCTAGAAGGATTAGAAGCAGGCCAATCCCCTGTTGAATTAGCACTGACAAATGGACTCCAGTCATCAATTTGATAATTTCCTTCCTTGGAAGAATGGCTAGCACCCAGATACCCTGAACATTGTTGTTGGTTTGTGCTAGAGTCCACAGGACAAAAAAAAAGCTTTCTTTCATATTTGTCTCTGATCCACTTTTTCCACAAGATTATGTTGTACTTGGTTGTTCGGCCTATTCAAGGAATGCATGACTAATACTTCCATATATCTAAGGTTACTGCCATCAAGAGAATGTCATCACTGTCATCAAGGTCACTGTTATGGAACAGGGTCATACTTCAAAGATACACTACAATTTAAACTTTACTTCCATATCAATATTACTGTCATTTTCTTCTGCACTCACCCAATAATTCTTCCAAAGGAAATATCAACACTCTCAAACGTCATAATCCTAAATTTGGCATTCAATTCTCAATCAACATTAGCATACAGGCCTTGGATTCAAAAGCCTTACGGGCCAGTAAGACTTTATGTTCTAAGGATTATTCATTTCCAATGCAACAATAATAATGATTTTAGTTTTTCATATGGCTAATAATATACTTTGTTGTCAGTGATATATTACAGCATAAATTTTCAATATTCCATACGTTCTTCTTGCATATCATCCTTGTGCATGTCTTTCACAACGTTTTAGTCTTGTTTAGTCAAGGAAGAAGCTTGATCATACTTCTGAAGGAGTCTTGTGAACCACCACCACTACTACACACTGTGTATCACAATTCTTTTTATGCACACATAGTGCATCTTAGGTATACATGCACAACTTCCAGTTCTTTATTGCATAGACAACGTTGCTCCAGATTTCACATTTTTGTCACCTAATTCACTAAAAAGGACTGTGTAATCTTCAGAACGTAGCTATCAAAAGTGTTGTTGGCTTACATTCCTTAGGCTACAACAAGCTTACAAGAGTTAGCATCCAACAATCATACATAAGCAGAGCTACTTCAAATTGGATCAGTCTTCACGTTGAATGTGTATCACTTTCAGCAAAAGGATCAAGTATTCATCCAGAACTCTTGATCAAGTCCTTCAAGTTAGACCACAGAGTCCATTCATTAAAACATGGAACATGTAATCATATACATTCGACATTTTCCATTCATTAAAATTGGGTAAATCTAGAATATTTAAAATATCTTTCTTCGATATTTGTATTTCAATTTTCTTGGCAACGATTTTCCATTTCAATTGCATTTACAATTTTATGGATTCTGTGTGGTTGGTCAAGTATTTTGGTATGTAAATTATTCAAGCAGGTTATTTTTCCATGGAGAATTTAAGTGAGATATATTGAAGGTATTATTTTTAATTAAAATAAAATTTCCAATAAAAATTTACAGTGTAATTCGAATTATTTTAGTTTCTATTAAGTATTCAACTTTCTTGACTTATTGTGATTTTCTCTTGATGTTTAGCTTGCTCATTTTGGTTCCCTATAAATTGATACAATAAAAAGGAATCTAATATATAAACTTAAATCATATTAGTAGTAATAGAACTATATTTGTTCTTGAAACTTCTATAAAGAATTTATCAAATTTATAATGGAATAAACCCCTTGCTAGTAGATCCCAAGAGTTCAGCCTTATTTAAGATTTATTTTATCCAACAACAAGGAATGATCCAGCAAAGAGTGATTATGTACATGCAATGTCTAAATAGGTCTTATTGTTTATCAATGGCCAAAGTTGAAGAAGAGATAGTACTTTGGATGATTGGATTTTGTTTCTCATGTTAGTTAAAATGTTTGCTTCCAGTGGTATTTCCCTCTTGTCCTTTTCCTGTTTTCCTTGGAATGCTTGTTTTCTGTCGATGTTGTGTCCCATGAAAATATGTCACGAGTTTTTACACTGCTGGACCTATTTTTCTTCCTTCTTTCAAAAACTGTATTGGCCAAACTAAAACCTTTCAACTTTCAAGTATTTCTATTCTTATGGGGAAAGGGACACGTTGATGAGAGTTTATTAGCTTATTGCTTAGTGGGCTTATTTTATATGATTGTCAATGTTATACAGTAACCATTTTAATCATTGCTCACTTCAGGGCATTTGTGTGAATTAACAGGCCTTGTATGAGTGGGCCATCTTGCAGATGACCCACTTACATGAAGCCACAGAGAAGTACTTAATCCAGTTTATTCCAGTGTGAGAGTGCTTTCTAGTCCAGATCAAGCTTCCGATATTACATCTTTCTCTTTGATCTTGGATGCGAGGAGAGCTTTTGTGCATTGGGGCATTCACAACTATCGATGATGACATCAATAGCTGTTCTTCCATCTCTACGTCTTATTTCTACCTCTAGTGCTGAGTGGTTCTTTTCTCTTTGCTATGGTTTATTCTCTTGCTTTACACCTTCCTACCTTCTACTTCATTTTCATTTGCATTTGTTTATTTTTGGCACTTAGGAGTTGCCTTGGTACTGCTACATTATGATTTTGAATTGTTTGTACTTTTTAGTCCCATTGATCTCTTTTGGTCATTTTATCTCATCTTCTCTCTTTTACTGAAAATTAGAGGTAGTTTTTGTGCAAGCTTTTTGACTTTTACTTTTCTCACATTATAAGGGGGAAAGATATAACACTTGTCTTTCTTTTTAAAAGACTATTCTCATTGCACTATTTTGGTTTCTCGTGAACACTAATAGAATTTCAATTATCTCATCTTCTCTCTTTTACTGAAAATCACAGCTCGTTTTTGTGCAAGGTTTTTGACACTTATTTTTCTCACATTATATGGGGAGGAGATACAACACTTGTCTTGCTTTTTGGAAGACTGTATGTAGAGATTAAAACTTCATTTTACTTTTAGGAAGACTGTATGTAGAGATCAAGACTTGTCATTTCATTTCAGATATTCTACTGCAAGAGGAAGCTAGATGGACTCATTATTGTTTGTGTGTTTTCCTTAGCTTTTATCCCTTTGCAGGAATTGTGAGAACCAAAGTTTGTAAGGCATTTTTATAATTGATGTATATTGATGATTTTATCTAAGTATTGCTTCTGTTCTTATTTCAGTGTTGATGTCTGTGGTCTGTGTTGACAAAATCTCCAAGTATTCTCTTTAGCCTTTCCCTCCAATATGATACAATAAACTGTAAAGTTTCTTGTGATTGAAGGTATTACTCTTGTAGTTTATTTAGCTTTGGTATGTGAGAACTATCTCCTCTTTCCACAATTTTATTAAATGCTATATATTGATAAATAGAGAACCTATTGACAGATAGCCTGGATTAATCAATCAGAACATGTTTTAGCTGCCATTTAAAAATAGTCTTCCTAGTAAATATTGAGTAATATTTGGAGAAGATTTTGGATGGAACATCATTGGGAGTCTTAGAGGGGATGTTATACTCCCAAACGGGAATACTGGTGCCTCATTAAATAGTGTTTAGAGGTAATTTCGTTAATGGCTTTTAGCTTTGTATTTAAATTTTACAGAATCATTAATATGTGGTGATACCTGAGTTATATCTAGGCTGAATGTCGGATGCAATGGCCCTGTAAATCAGGTGGAATGTTGTAGATTGAATTTTAAACTTGCTGGATAGATTTTAAATCTTCTATGAGCAGTTGTTGCCCTATAATATTCATCTTCTAGTACATATTTTCTTTCGTGTGATGGGTGCTATTTTTGAAGTAATAATAAATATATATCAGTTTTCCTGATGATAATGAGCCTTGGAACTAGCTTTTGGAAAATTACAAAGACTCCCATGCAAAAAAAAAACAAAATTCCACTTAGAGGTGAACAAAAAACGATGATCAATATTTTTTATCTGCTTTCAGTGACTAATCAAACACAAGAAGTGATGTTACATGGAAAGGCTACGCAAAATTTATGTTTGTGAAATATTTTGTTGGTATGTACTGAGTAGTATGTTTAACTTTATTGAATGAGGATAAATAAAGTGATACATGGTTATGGTTCAAGGTTCCAATGTGGAATAAATAAACCATGAACAAAAGGAAATACTGCAGATTTGGTTGTTCAAGGGATCTTCGGTTAACAATAGAAGCTCCTGATGACACAACCCTGCATTTATGCCAGGTAAACTTACTGATCTGACTGAATTCTCTGACCACCCATTCTATCTGAAGTTCTGTTAAGTAGGTTACATTCCTAATATATTCAATTTCTGATTAGAAATATCTTATATATATTGGGTAAGGAATGCAACTTTATTCTAGTTTGCTCTCTTCTTCTGGCATGTTGTTTCAAAATTTAAACTTCTATTGAGATGCTCATTGGTCTAGATATCTCTTTTATCTTTGAGGATTCAATTATGGATGAATTCTGATTTTTAAATGATTGGGGCAAGCCTTGTATTACATATCATTAGATTCAGTAGGATTAAATGAAGATAGACCCCATATAGCCTCACTCGCTTACCCTAGTGAAAGGAAGTAGAGTAGCTGGGTTTGAAGGGATGAAGGTTTGGACTACTCATTCATTACAAGTGATGATTATGTTTTATGTAGTTAACATATTTTTTTATCTCTAGATAGTGTGTACCATTAGGTATCCACTAGAAGGGAGTGGTATGCATTTATTTTAAAGTGCAAATGGTAGTTGTACAACATTGAACTTTCAGAACATGGATCATGAAGGTAAATCAAGTCTCTAAGAAGGTGTAGTAGGCATTGTTAGGTCCCCCTATCAAGCAGTGGCATATGTTTATTTTCAAAGTACTGTTTGTAGTTCCCAACAAAATTGAAGATTTAGACCATGTAAACAAAGGTGGATTACGTCATAGGTGAAATATCAAGCAATAATTAACACAATTATTATTGACCATTACAAATATTGAAGTCCAAGCTTAAGGTGGGTAGTTCCTCCTATGAAAAAGGCATAGGCATCCCCTATGAAATTGAGTTAATGCACAATTATTGCTATCTTAATTGCATGATTGAATGGATAAAACTAGAGAGATTTCTCCTAAATTAGTCAATTTGTAAATTGAAGGAGGTGGGTGTTATTAATTGTTGCTTTAATTAGATGTGATTTTGATTATGATGATTTTGTTGGAAAAGTTTATGTATGACGCTTCCTTTAACTATTAATTTTAATAATATCTATAATGTATGTTTTGTACATTTATACAAAAAGTGGGTTGCAATGTTCCCCAGATACAATCCTTCAGTTATAACGGAATTCGTGTTATAGATACCTTGGGAAAATTTTAACCTACTCACCAGAAGGTTGGCAAGAGTTTCAGGAAGGGTTCCTAAGATTATGTGTCTCCGTTTCTCCTTTATGTTCTAAGGACTTTGGGACGAAGTCCATTGTTAAGAAGGGGTGTATGTAGTTCCCACTCTAGTTTCCTGACCCAGATACGACATTATCTTAGACACTCTATTCTTCGAGGACCTCAGATTGAGGATCTGGACCCATGACACTATTATTAGCGATTGAGATATTCATGGTTGTGATGTTTATGAATGCTTTCCATTGATATTATGGTAGCATGAATGGTTATGTATCTTATCTATCAGTATTCTGATGATTGCAATATTAATAGATAAGTTGGTCTCTATTTGAAATTATGATGAGGGTAGTAAAGAATATGTATGCGCTCTACTAAAAGCATAATGAGGATAAATTTTATGGATAGGTATATTTCTACGATGTTACGATGTGATAGCTTAATGAATATGTATGTTTCCATTGATGATTATTGATAATAGCCATGAGGGATGTGTCCCCTATGTTACCCACTTCCTTTAGTTTAGACTTACAATGGACAATGATGTGAATGACCAGGAATTGTTAATGATGCTATTATGATAAATGACTAACATTGAGAAACTGTGTTACTGATGATTATTGAGTATGGCAGGAAACCATCAGAGGCACTCGCATATGACATGTCGATGACTCCTAGTTAACATATATGGTTAATCTGCCATATATGTTTAACTATATTCTGATGATATATTAATGGTTGCAGGCACAGATTAGTTGCTTGACTGAATGACTCACATATGGGTGATGGGGTTGTACAAGTGGATGGAACTACATGGGAGGGGTGGGACAGAGTCCCTGATCTCACCCACTAGCACTCCCACCGTGACTTGGGTTGGAAGGGTTGAAACACCTTCGCCTTGAAGATCACGATGCCATGAGGGCAGGTTCCAAAGTTGGTTCGCTCATGAGGACTTTACTAGGGGGCGCGCATCAAGGCGGATTCCTTGATCCCCGACACCATTAGTCTCACTATAGCAAGCAACATAAGAGATGACAGTGGTCTATGACGTTGCACTATACTTTCCCCTCGTAATCACTGGATGCTTGAAGGGAAAGTGGTGTGGCACCCTTGGAACTTCAGGGGAATTTCTTGAAGGGCACGACCAACTTGGCACCCTTGGCATCACAAATAAACTATTAGGTGTGGCACCCTTGGAACTTCTAGGGAAGTTCTTGAAGGGCACAACCAAACTGGCACCCTTGACATCACAAATAAGCTATTAGGTGTGGCACCCTTGGAACTTCTAGGGAAGTTCTTGAAGGGCACAACCAAACTTGGCATCCTTGGAATCATTAAAAATAAATAATAATAAATAAATATAAGCAAGGAATGAAAACTAGGTAAATTTACATCAAGGGTAAATGATGATTAGAAACCAATGTAATTAAATCAAAAATAAAACTTGGAATAAGGAGGATCATAGGAAGAATTAAAATAAAGTACCTTAAAAACTCTACCCGTCCCATTCTAGAAAATACTAGGAAGTTTATGTGGTTTAATTAGGAAAAAGTGGAAAGACAAACATAATAGTAAGGATCAAGATTAATCCTAAACTAATTTAAACCTAATTAAAAAAAAGGGGGGGAAGGTGAATTAAAATGAGGATAATAAATTAAATTTAGAGAAATGTAGAGAAGCTCCATGTGTCAACAACCAACATAAGAATATCCATCTAGGAGATAACCTGAGTTAAATTAGGGAGTAGATTGGGTATAAAATCTTGACTCATTAATTGACTTCAAGTAATGAACACAAATTAAGGAATAAAAGGGGGGAATAAAGAGACAACTAGGAGAAGAAATAGGAATCTTGTTGAGGTGAGGAAAATATTAGGTTTAAATAAAAATTTAAGTAAATAATTTTGGGAGACCTTGGTGTGAGAATGACACATGGGTGGGTGAATAATCAAGTTATTGAATTATAACAAAATAATTAATTATGCATGACATGACAAGTGTCACCTATGAGGACTCCTATAAAAGAAGGGGCAAGCCATGGGAAAAGGGACTTTTTGGGGGAACCCTATTGTTGGATGGATGAGATGTTGTGAGAGCAGTGATTACGAAGCTATAGTGAGTTTGGTGAGGTATAGGTTTTAGAGAGGGGAATCTTGAGCCAAGGTGTGCTCTCCTCTACTAGCTAGTGCTTGTCTCCATTGTACAACCCCATTGCAGCTCGGGGGTCCGCGGGGAAGAAGAGTACCCAAGGAGTAGGCTGGGAGGTTAACCGGTGAGTCTTCGCATTTGGATCAAGTGCGTCATCATTCACTCGCGGAGGTGACCAGCTACCAGGGAATACTAGCAACAACAGAGCAAGCGGAGTCTCGCCTTCTGGTGAACGGTACACATGTATTTCATTACTGTTGATCTTAGTTTAACATATGTAAATGTTATGAGATGTTTTCCTGAAATGAGTTCCAGGAATGTGTGTGCTAAATAAATTTGAAAATTCAATGCGTTTCTTTTCTAGTTGTATTTGTTGTTAACTTAAAAAAAAATGGTAATTAGTCTGAATCGTGGTCCTTACAAATGTGATTAAGTTAATGTGATTGCTACTAGATATAATTGGAAATTTCCATTGGGTTGCTAAAGGAACATTGAAGTAAATTGTGTTAAAGCATAGAACATACCATTGTTATCTTAAATTAACATGGTATCAAGGCTTAGGTAAAGACAAAACCCAAGCAAGAGTGAGGAAAAGCAATCACTAAAGGAAGTTGTTGGACAAGAACTTGGAACTAGTCCCAATGACAACTATATCTTACTTCAAATCCAAGGACAAGCTTAAGGACAAATCTGACTATCATGCATGGAATATATCTCTAGATTTGACTTTGGAAGAAAATGATGCCATGGACTATGTCAAAGAAAGAGTAGTGGAGCCTCCTTCAAATGCATCCGCAACTGCACAAACAAAGTACAAGAAAGGTGGGGTTAAAGCTAAGAAAATTATTGTTGATTCTATTCACAAGCCTTTGGTTGCCTATATTTCTAATTTGGAAACATCTAAGGAGATGTATGACACGCTGGTTGGGATGTTCAAAGTAAATAATGCAAATCAAGTTCTCTTTCTCAAGAACAAGTTGAAAGACATCAAGATGGATAGGGGAGAATCCATTCAATTCTACTTCATGAGGATTACCAAAATCAAGAATGATCTCCTATCTATTGGAGAAGTCATTGGTGACAGGGAGCTCACTCTTATTTCACTTAGTGTTGTTGGGAAAAGTATCCAATACGGAATGACCCTATCCCACTCTAAGGGTGATAGTACCTCAGCAACAACTGAATGCAAAGCTATTCAAGATTACTTCTTTATGAGATGAGAGAGAGAAGAGAAAAGGGATCCACTAACCGTTATCTTCCGCTAATGGTTGATCCAATCTTCCCTCTTTGCTGCTTGCTCCTAGCTCCTTGCTCTTTCACCGGCCCAGCTACACAAAGATCCTGTAAAAGCACAAGAAAAGGAAACTACAAGAAGCATACATCCATAACTGATTCAAGGATTAGAATAAATCAAATATACAAGCATCAATTCACCATAGAGACACATGCATATAGAAGAACCTCAAATACTTTATTAATAGAAGAAGTAAAGTTCTGAGAGTGTTACAACCATAATAGGCCCAATCCAGCAACACCTCCCAGTAGAAAGAAATCTCCTCTTCACCTCCTTCAAAGCAATCACCCAACAGTTCTATACTCAAACCAACAGCACTTCCTTACTTGCACCAAATTCCAGCCTCCATAGACCTCATGAGAGAGCTCTATATATAGAAGTTTTGGAGAAAGGATGAGTCAGCTTGAGACTGACATGAAGCTGACTAGTGTCCTCTCCCACTTCAGTTATTCTTTAGTTCTTGAGTCCACTTGGAGTCTCTTGCTTCCACTTGGAGATCTAGATCCTCTTACTCATCACAAGGCGAATTCCCTGATCCAAGTGTCATTTTGGAAGCTTCCTGGGCATTTGACACCTTGCAGAATGACTGTGCCACTTGGCCAATCTCGCCCAGCGCAGGTAGCCTTCATTAGTTTTGACATTCAGCGCAGGTACAGAGTGGAGCAGTTGACATTCAGCGCAGATGCTCAGTGGAGCAGTTGACATGATCCAGAAATAGCTTGTTTTTTAGTGTTTTCAGGTGGAGAACTGATTTTCAGTGCTGTGGTTTGCTGACCTTGTTTCTCTAGGGGCAGGAACAACATGTTTAGGGACTTTGGATCCCTCAAATTATTGACATTTCATGCTTCATGCTGTTAGGCACAAAAATGTCTATAACAGTTGCCCCCTAAAGTATGAGGTCGTTTATCGGGTGAAATGCTTTATCAGGAGGATCCGAAGTTCATTCAATCGCTGAGAGGTGCCCTGTAATAAAATACAATAAAATACATTATTTTTCATTCTGCTTTCATGATCTAGCTGAGGCGGGCATTCCCATGCTCAGCTTTATAAATTCATTTTGGTACATAGAACAGATGATCGTCTGATGGTAGACTGATAATTCTCTACTGAAATTATCATCCTTTGAGTAGGATGATCATCTGCTGCAATGATGTACATAACAAATGTCTTTATATTTCCTGAATATATATCGCAGCCCGGATGGATGAAACTAGATCCAGGGTCTTCAAACTCGTTCGATCTTCACTCTAAGTACAAGTCGATCCATGTGAGAATTGCGCTGAAGTCGAACATGGAAAGACATCGCTTGATTACCGGTCAATAATGTAAACCGTTAACAAGCGCGAGAGGAATCACCAATAATGACAATGACCCTCAAGGTACTTCAGTACAATTCACGTGGTGTGAATAGAGGACTTGGCGTCGAACACCACGCAAAGTCTTCTGGTCGAAGGTCATTGATGTATACCTATCGCCGAAAGTGAGAAACTTGCCATTGAGGCATGCAAGCTTCAAAGTACTGAGGGGGTTGTTCCTAGATCAACTTCTTGGATAATGAGCTGAAGTCGACAAGAAGCGATCCGTCAAAGGAGGGCCTTAATGAATCCCACATCAATGACACGGAACGGAGCTAATGATTTTAGTGGAGGTGAAAACAATCTGTGAAATATGATTCAGGGTGGCGATCATGGGTGGATGAAGGATAATGTATGGCAGTGGATGGGACACGGTTGACTCTTTCTGAACAACATCTCTTGAACATATAACGACACTGATGTGATGGATCGGTAGCATTACCCCAAATGTGGATGGTTTGGCGAGGACCATGGTGATGAGATCGGTGAATGAAACAACCCAACCCAATGTGATACAGAGGACAAAGTGTCATGTTCAAGAGCGACTTGCTACCATTAAAGCTTTGAGGTTCTCCCAATTTTTCCCCAGTCATTTCTGACCAGTACCTCTTTATTTTTGTCAAGCTTGAGGAGGATAACATATGCTTGTTCTATAACCTGCCCTTCGGGCAAGCCCATCGCTATGTTTTACTGAGCCTAGCGATAGGGAAACTCGTTCTTGTCTAAAGACAAGTTTGTCGCTATTTAATCATTTTAACGAGTCTAACGACAAGGAAAACTCGGTCCTTTTCATTTTTAGAGAGTCTAAAAAGGTACAGAAAGTTAACTCCAAAATTCCTTTTTCGTCATCTAATCCCTTAAGTCCGAAAAAGTATAAAACAATACAGAAGGGATGAGTTTTCGATAACTTTAACGAGTCGAATAAAACAAGTGCTCGACCTTTTTGTGCAATAATCCCTCAAGTCCAAAAAGATTAAAATCTAGAGGAGGGATAGCTCTTCCGGTCACTTTAACGAGCTGGAAGGCCAAAACTCGGCAAACTTTTCATATTTTACGAGTCAGGAGAAAAGAGCTCAAAGAAGACTCGTCTTTTGAGGAATGAGTGATAAACAGAGATAGCAGCAGATTCCAGGTACAGGTTGGAATTTTCCAATCACGGCAGTGTCACAAGGATGGCTAAGTGAAATCACTCTTCGCAGCTGTTCCTCAAAATGGGTAAACAATCATATGGAGGTGAATGGTAGGCCAAATAGAATGGAGGTGGCGGGTGCAAACACGACCAAGGCTTTTATGGCTAATAAATTTACGATCACAATGGTTATTTACCGGTACTGGGTTCATTTTTTTAAAGAGCTTGAATGCGCAAAAACACTGCTCAAAAGCTTATGTTTATTTTTTAACGAGCATGAACTATGACACTAAAACTGCTCAGATCTCGCTTTTCTATTTTTTAACGAGCATAAATTCCGCGGTAAAACTGCTCGATATACCAGTCATAAGATAAGAAATGTCTCTTGTGAGATAGCTATTTTTTATGGAGCTTTATCTCACGAAGCTATGCTCCTAATTTGGCAAATTTTGACCTTTGCCCCCCATCCTTTCTTTATGCAAGTTGGGAAACGACTAATCCAAAAAACAGATAAATAATCGCTCTTTGCTTGCACTCCAAAAGGTTTGCATGCCCCCAGGTATAAAATACAATTTCAAGGCTGCCCCTACTTATCCGATAAAACATTTGTTTTAAAGGGTGAGGCTTGCCTCTTCCTGGTTACCCAAAGATGGTTCTATTTGCTGCCGCAAATCAATCTCTTTCTTCGGCACTGTCTACCGAAATAGACAATGGTGAATGACCTTTGTCAGACAAGTAACCTTATCAAAAGAATTATGTTCTAGAACAACCCCTCTTCCATCCACGGACGGGGTACGGACTAGTCACATTCTTCCGCGGAAATTCTACTTTATACCCAAGGTTTCCTCTGCCCAAAGCAGACCAGGACGCATGCCCCCTGGGTTCCAGTCCCATCTTTCCGAATCACTCGCACTCATCGGGAAGGAGGACTGGGGGTGGAGACATTTCTTGGGTGAATAGACCATTGAGGGTTGGTATTTGACTATTTGCGATGCGTGATCCCGGAAATGAAAGTTGGTCTACGAGCTTGACCATCCTTCCTTCGTGTGGAAAACACATTACTCTAAAGAGTGAGGAGACTATAGCTCCCATGCAATATATATAGTCTCGTCCAAGGAGTAGGTTATAATCCAAGGGTCCTTGAACGACCATCACGTTCATTTGAACGGTCTTCCCTTTCAATGTAACAGGCACATTGGGGAGGATCCCTAATGGTCGATTGGTTCCTTTATCAAAACCCGAGAGATTTCTCATCTCAGGCAAAAGCGCCGGGGAACCCAGTGCTTTCCAAGCAATAGAGGAAAGGATACTCACAGATGCCCCTTCATCAATGATAGTTCCAGCCATTACCATTCTGTAGATTTCGACTATGATTCTGAATGGTATACTGGCTGGTAACCGGGGTCTGCCTAGTTGGTTCCAATCAAAAGACACAACCAGGTTGCTTGGTGGTGGGACCGAATACACGGCCGGATACGATCCTGACGATGTTCCTTCCTGCGATAAAGGAATGGGCGCATTGCCCTGATGCTCATCTGTTACACTAAAAAATGTCACCATGGCTATTTACAGTTAGTATGGCTCTATCAACAGTCATGCTATCCTCTTAGGCAAGTCTTATGCCTCTGCTCTCCATGTCAAACTCCAAAAAGAGAGAAAGTCTTTACAAATGTATTTATCTCTGGGGACGCAGGTTCTCTCAACCTTACCTGCGGGGACGCACCCAATGTTCACAAACGCTGCGTCTTTGGACGCTCTGTATGTAAAGGGGCAGGTGCGTCCCCCTGTAAAGGTCAAAATGCGCAAGTTTCATCTTTAAAAAGTTACTTGTGGTCATTTCTAGAGCATTCTAGAAGGTTGTTCGACGTGTATTGAGCGCCTCCAGATGGTTCATGCACTCCGACCAAAGAGGAACTTATCCCATCAATAAGGGAGCTATCCCATCCAAAGAGGGGATCATCCCATTGATGGTGGACCTGATTAACTTCCTCTTGAGCACTATAAATACAGGCATTGGGCCAGAAGGAGGGGAGGTTGAAAGCTATACATTTCTAAGGGTAAATGCTGCAGGAATTAGGACTCCCATTTAGAAGCTTGTGAGGAGAGATTGCCATCTTTGCTTGTTCTATTTGGAAGTGGGTGAGCTTTGTCAAAGTAAAGGAGAACTCTTGTGGACCCTGGAAGGAGCTTGCACAACACCAAGGCTCAGGTTGTAATGGTTCCTTTTGATTACCTTTAATGCAAATTGGTCCATTCTTCTCAATAACTTGTTGTTTATGGGTTATTTCATGTACTCCTTGGTCTATATGTTGAATATGCTTTGTTTTATGTTATAATCAGGTGCTATTTAATTGTTTGACTGTTGGTGATTGCAGGTTTTGGAGAAAAGGAGGAGCTCATCCAGATCAACAAAGCTTGGACTTCTACAACAACGTTTGGACAAAGGTAAGAAAAAAACACTTGATTTCTCATATTATAATGCATGTTTAGAGAAGGATAGTTCTAGTTTGTCTTGTTTGTCACTAGAGAGTCTTAGGCTCCTAGGGAGGTTGGTTGTGTCCGCACAATCGACTCTTTCCACCTGACAAATTGGCGACCATACTGGGGATTCCATTGATGTGAAAAGTCTTTTCCTTTGTATGAACTTTGCTCTGAGAAAATTGGTTTATTTTTCTGGTTTTTGGCTCTGTGACTTTGTTTTTGGGTGGGTTAGCTTAGGGTTAGATTCATTTTTGTTTTTCTTGAATTTTCCAGTAGGACGCACCCTCTGAGTATTGCACAGTGCGTCCCTGGACGCACTGTCGCTGTGTGCACAGAGCGGCCCCGCACCTGTCTTAACGGGTTGCTTGCATCCCCTGCTAAAATTTAAGAAAATTCCATTTTTTGCATTTTTGCTCTTAGATTTTGCTTTTTCTTAGTTTTTACTGCCCATATCCATTAGTCTCTTGTTAAAGATCTTCACCTAAGCTTGTTTCATTAGCATTCCTACTCTAAGCTTTCATCAATTGGGTGTTTTGAGTCTCTTTTTTGAGAAATTCTTAATTTGATTTCCTTTGGTCATTACTTGGAGGTTAGTCTCAGTCCTTTCACAATTTTGCATTTTTTTGCTTTTGTTTTTGCAAAAAAAATTTCCCCCTCATTCGCCGGGGGGGGGCTAAATTGTGTATGAGTGTTAATCGCCTTTGAGTGTTTTTATGTTTTGATCTTTGGAACTCTCACCCAATTTTCTCGACTTGCACTTGATTGGTTCTTAGATTACATTAGAATCATCTTGTGTTTGAGAATTCTCTTGCATAGATCACATTTGCATAATTAGAATTCTCATTTTCAGAATATGAATGAAAAATGTGCATAGATTACATTTGCATACTTTTCGAGTGAATTGTGCATAGATTCCAATTGCATAGTTTACATTCTGGAAAATCAATCGTAGATTTAGATCAGTTTTCTTTGATTTGAATTTACAAAAAAATAAAAATAAAAAAATGGTTTCGAATTGATTTGCATTAGTTTTTCTTGATAAAATTAGTGCATTAGAGAATTTGTTATATTTTCTCTTAGTGATCAATTTTTTTGCATTGTTGGAAGTGAATGGAAACTCTCTCCTTACTTTAGTTAGGATTCATCGAATTGAAACGATTACATTATCATATTCGATTGCATTCAGTTGAGTCGGGTCATAACACCATTGGTTTCATCTCCATTTACCCATTTGAGTAATAACAGCCTTAATAACACAGCGCTTAATTAAAATTCATCTAGTAATTTTTACATTTCTAGGGCTCTGAAACAACAACATAGCTTAGGCTAGTGTCTTGGAGTAGGAGAGTAATTAACTCTCCAAGACAGCAAAACCAAACAGGTAGCTCATCTTGTGGTAGGATAAATCCGACTGTTTCATTTGTACTCTAGGAAAGCTCCTCTTAAAGGAGAAGCACGAGCTCGTGTACGAACCAGTGAGGGGATCAATCCTCCCTCGTTGGGAACGACGCCAGACACGCACGTATTACAAACGGTAAACCTCGGATTAACCATTGTCGAGGAGCCAGGGGTCACTTGTCGGTAAACCTTGGATTATTGTTAAGGAACCGGCAAGGGGATTGAGCTTGATACTCTGCCCTTGCGTGCTGTCGGAGTGTAGACTGTTCCCCCAGGTGCATTTGTTGCTGTTGGTAACCTTAGTGACCATTATCTTTAGGGTTCTACCCAAGGTGACGGTGGAGGGAAGATCCCACTGTACCTGGAGCAGACGTCGGCTAGACTCACTTGGATTTTCTGGGGGGTTCACTTCACTCGAGACGGTTAAAAGTGGAGGAACTTGGTCCAGTCTATTCATTAAGAAGGTTGCCGGGGTAACTGTTCCACCCACCACTTCTGTACTAAATTCGGCGATGTTGGGCTTCATCACCAACTAGTGTTTTCGGTCCGGAAGGCTACTGTTTGTGTATGGTTTGACTCCTAGATTTGATAGCGCGTGTTAATTTGTTTGTTTTTACTTTTAGAGACCATAGGTGTGAATTGTGAATTTTAATTGTTAGGTGTGAATTGTGAATTGTTAATTTTAGTTTTAAAATTGTTAATAAAATTCACTGAAGTTGAATATCATGGCAAATGTTCCGGAATTGATCAACCTAGGAACCCCTCCTAATGAGAATCCTAGTACTTTTCCTTACTTTGGAAATGTTGGTCCTCCTTATATGGCTACTTTGTCCTTACCTAGATTTACAATAGGTTTACCGATATGGTTATTTTCAACTTCGTTGGCCCAAAATACTCCAATTGTTCCATCTCAACCGGATGCTT
Source organism: Pinus tabuliformis (assembly GCA_031772625.1). Taxonomy (NCBI): domain Eukaryota; kingdom Viridiplantae; phylum Streptophyta; class Pinopsida; order Pinales; family Pinaceae; genus Pinus; species Pinus tabuliformis. The sequence continues at coordinate 141,037,360 of CM062809.1, forward strand.
CACCTCAACAGAGTTTACCATCTCAACATCACCAACCTTCTGTTGACCCTTTACCTTCTTCACCTAATTTTTCTTCCTCCATTTCTGCCTCTTCGCCTGGTAAAAGCCTTGATGCTAGTAACCAGGAGGCTAAGAAGAAGAAGAAAGGGAAGAAGAAGAAGAAGAAGAAGAAGCAGGATAAGAAAGAAGTCAACCAACCAACCATGGTTGTAAGTGTTAGTTGTGTTGAGGAAAATTCCGACATGCACCGTAAACCCAAATACCCTTGCAGACTTTGTAAGGGTGACCACTTCCTTGTCAATTGTCCTGGTATTCCAAAAGTCTTGGAAGTATGGTCAGAAAAATCTCATCAACTTTCCATTGATCCATCAACCAGTGATAGTCAGGTTCCTGGGAAAAAGGGTAAAGTTAGGTTTCCTTGTAAGTTATGCAAAGGGAGTCATCAAACTCACATTTGCCCTCACATGGATGAAGCCTCAACATTGTTGGAAAAACTTACTGTTCCACAGCAAGAATTTCCAACTGGTTACCGTAAACTTTCTCCCAATCTACCGTCAACTGACAGAGTGATTGATCTAAATTCAAGTACGGTCGATCACACTCTTCGATTGGAGAGTGAAACTCATGTCACTCAAGTTGATAATCAATTAGTTGATCAAGTGGTCGATTCAATTTCACAAAGAGTCGATCCCACTTTCCCTTTAGAGAGTGAACTTCATACCGCTCAGGTTCTTCTTGTTACATCAGATTCTTCTATGCCGGGGGGCATTTTACCTGTTTCTACAGAACCCCCTCCAAGTACTGAGGTCTTTTCCTTTGATTGGAATAGACTGACAGAACCTCGTCTTCCTTCCTCCATCCCTTTCCAAATCATTGTCAAGGCTGGTGGTAGGGACATACATCGTACTCAGGTAGATGAAGGTGCTTCTGTTAGTATTTTATCCTCAACTGTTTGGAAAGCTTTGGGTTCCCCTCAGCTTGCGCCTATTACGCAGAATCTGAAAGCTTTTAACAAAACCATTAGTGAACCTTTAGGGATCCTTCCTAAGTTTTCTATTACCTTGGAAGGTAAAACTGTCTGTATTGATCTTATGGTAGTTCGAGGTCCCTTGGATTTCAATTTACTCCTTGGACGAGACTATGTTTATGCAATGAAAGCTGTCGTATCGACACTCTTTCGCGTGATGTCTTTCCCTCACAATGGCAGTATTGTGACTGTAGACCAGCTTTCGTTCCCTAGTCTTGTTTCAACTACCAATAATATGACACCCCTAAATGTTCCTGATTCTAAAGCGGTATCTACCCTGCCACGGGTTAATTATGTGGCAACTGGTCCCATGTTTTCAGTTACCGATGTAAGTGAGCCTCTCACTGTTGATTTAGATCCGGTAATTGACATGGAAAACTCTATGGGATTACTTGAACACGATGTTCTTATCCCTTTTGAGTCCCTTGACATGTGTTCCTTCCAGAGAACTGTTCTTCCTTCTGATGAAGACCTCTTGGAAGCCATGATCAAGGTATGTCCATTGACATGTCTTTCTTCCAGTTGGAAGCCATGATCAGTGTGTACGAGGATAGTTTTTTTCCTGTATCAACCTCGTTAAAAAATGAAACAGGTTAGCATGAGGATAGTTCTTTTACTGAGTCAACCTCATTAAAAAATGAATCAGCTAGATTTTAGGATATGTAGGTAGATTATAGAAAGTAAGATTTTGCGAGGACAGTTCCTGTTACTGAGTCAACCTCGTTAAAAAATGAATCAGGTTAGAGGATAGTTCCTGTTACTGAGTCAACCTCGTTAAAAAATGAATCAGGTATGAGGATAGTTCTTTTCTTGTGTCAACCTCCTTAAAAATGAAACAACTCCCTTTTCAAGTTAAATATTGAAAGTAAACCTTCATTTCATCCAGCCGGTTGAATGCAATGAAGCCTGGGGGGCATGTACCTTGCTTTGCATCGTTATGCTGGGGGCATGCGAACTTTTTGAGCATAGTTCTTTGTCTTGTGTCAAGCTCATTAAAAAATGAAACAAGGAGTCTTGAGCATAGTTCCTTGTCTTGTGTCAAGCTCATTAAAAAATGAAACAAGGGTAGGTTAAGTAGGTAGATTGTAGAGAGTAGTCATGAGCATAGTTCCTTGTCTTGTGTCAAGCTCATTAAAAAATGAATCAAGGATTTTAGAGCATAGTTCCTTGTCTTGTGTCAAGCTCGTTAAACAATGAATCAAGGTTTTTAGAGTAGAGTTTTTTGTTAGGTAGATTGTAGAGTAGTTATGAGCATAGTTCCTTATCTCGTGTCAAGCTCGTTTAAAAAATGAAACAAGGGTTTGAGGATAGTTCTTTTCCTGTGTCAACCTCACTAAAAAATGAAACAACTCCCACAAGTCTTTCCAAGATCTTGAAAGTAAAGCTTCATTCCATCCACCTCATTGAATGCAATGAAGCTTGGGGGGCATGTACCTCGATTTGCGTCATTATGCTGGGGGCATGCGAACTTATAACAAGCATAGTTTTTCATTTCAAGCTTGTGCAAACATGAAACCGAATCAGAGCATAGTTCTTTTCCTGTGTCAAGCTCGTTAAAAAATGAAACAAATCCTCCTCTAATTGAGTCGAGAGTTTGACTAGATCTCGTAAATGTTAAGTTGTATATTTAGGTTAGTTATTTCAGTTTTTTGCATAATTTTGTTACAGTCTTAGGTCGAGTCTTACAAATGATCTCGTTCATGAACCTTCATTTCATCCAGCTGGTTGAATGAAATGAAGCTGGGGGGCATGCACTCTAGCAGTTACGCTTAGGGGGCATCAAGCACAGTTTCTCTCTGTTTCAAGCTTGTGTAAAAATGAAACTACTATGAAGCATAGTTTTTCTCTGTTTCAAGCTTTTGTAAAAATGAAACCTATATTGAGTCAATTTCAGTTATTTTCAAGACTCGTTAAACTCATGAAAATCCCGAGATTATTTTGCTATCTTTCATTCTCGTAAAACAAATGAAAATGCCGAGTTCTTTCCGTCTTTTCCTGCTCGTAAATTAAATTGAAAGTCGGCTATATGAGTACATTTTTATCATTTTTTCGAACTCGTTAAAACTTACGAAAAAGTGAAACCTTGGAGTTCTCTTTTAAGCCCTTTTCAGACTCCTAAAATATGAAAAGATTGCCGAGCGTTTCTTTTACACTCGTTAAAACAGAATTAAAAGACGGTCCCCTTATAGCCCTTTTCTGACCGTAAAAACAGGAAAAGATTGCCGGGTTTTTGTCGTTTCAAACTTGATATTGGAAATAAAACGACGTGTCCTTGATCGCTTTTTACTTTTCAGGTCAGTGGCACTAATTATGAAAGTACTCCTTGGTCGCAAGATCAAGCGGTTCCCCCAGGTATTATTTTATACTTTTTCGGGCTTGAGGGACACAAATCTACGAAAAAGTTCAACTTGGAGTCTTCTTAAGTTTTTCAGACTCTCTAAAATTGAAAAACACCGAGTTTCTCCTATACTGGGCTCATTAAACATTTCACAGTAAAGGACCTGTTCAATTACAAACAGGAACGAACCACTCCTTCCTAGGGTTCGAATCAAAACTAGGTTGGACTCATCCAAAGGATGAGCTTATAATTAAGCATATGTTATCCTCCTAAAGCTTGTTAAAAATAAAGAGGTACTTGCCAGAAATGGTGGGGGAAAAGAGAGAAGAATGAGCCTATTTGTTACCTTTTGTCTCAGAAGAAACTTTATTACCACTCTTGAACACGACACTTTTCATTCACCTGGGTTGGGAAATCCTTTACCTCACAGTTGATCAAACCACTTTGAAAGTCTTCAGCCGGGTTCCGGGGATTAACTTTGAGTCGTTTATCACCAAGCCATCTGTTGTGTCATTATGTGTTCAAGAGGTCTGCAAGCAAAACTTTCATCTGCAAAATACTTGTCATCCATTTGACCATCCCTGAGTCAGTCCTTACAGCAACATTTCTTCAACTTGAACAAATGATTTCGTGTTGTGGGCTTGCCTGCAACGGGTCGCTTTCTATCGACATCAACACATTATCTAGAGAGATGACTTAGAAATCGTCAGTACCTTGAAGTCTGCATGCATCAATAGCAGGTTTCTCGCCTTTGACGTCAGTTTACATCATTGACTTTCGATCGAAGGATTCCGTGAAATGTTCGACATCAACTCATTCATTCACATCTTATGGATTGTACTGGGTACTTTGAGAACCATTGACATCACTGGTGGTCTCTCTCACACTTGTTAACAGTTTACATCATCGACTGGTAATCAAGTGGTTTCTACCATGTTCGACATCAACTCATTTATTCGCATGGCTAGAATCGTACCAACTCGAGAAGTAGAAATGAAGACCCTGGATCTAGTTTCCACCATCCAGGCTGCGAGGAGTTTTGTATTCATTGTCTAAGTAGACTAATCATAAACAGATGGTTGCGCCCATACTGTGTCTACAAAAGTCTATGATTATGATGTACCACAAGATCATTCCTGTATCAGAGTAGTTAGTCTGTTAGTTAAAGTTTTAATCTGAGTATGGGAATGCCTACCTCAGTGATGATATAATCTTATACATGTATTTTGTGTTGAAAATTGCAGGTTCTGACCAGGCTCTCCACGAGATAATCCTTGAAATGATAAAGCGCTTCACCCTTCCTAGATAATACAAAACCCTAATCTATTACAGGCTTCGCACTTTAGGGGGCAATCTGTTACACTAAAAAATGTCACCATGGCTATTTACAGTTAGTATGGCTCTATCAACAGTCATGCTATCCTCTTAGGTAAGTCTTATGCCTCTGCTCTCCATGTCAAACTCCAAAAAGAGAGAAAGTCTTTACAAATGTATTTATCTCTGGGGACGCAGGTTCTCTCAACCTTACCTGCGGGGACGCACCCAATGTTCACAAAAGCTGCGTCTTTGGACGCTCTGTATGTAAAGGGGCAGGTGCGTCCCCCTGTAAAGGTCAAAATGCGCAAGTTTCATCTTTAAAAAGTTACTTGTGGTCATTTCTAGAGCATTCTAGAAGGTTGTTCGACGTGTATTGAGCGCCTCCAGATGGTTCATGCACTCCTACCAAAGAGAAACTTATCCCATCAATAAGGGAGCTATCCCATCCAAAGAGGGGATTATCCCATTGATGGTGAACCTGATTAACTTCCTCTTGAGCACTATAAATACAGGCATTGGGCCAGAAGGAGGGGAGGTTGAAAGCTATACATTTCTAAGGGTAAATGCTGCAGGAATTAGGACTCCCATTTAGAAGCTTGTGAGGAGAGATTTCCATCTTTGCTTGTTCTATTTGGAAGTGGGTGAGCTTTGTCAAAGTAAAGGAGAACTCTTGTGGACCCTGGAAGGAGCTTGCACAACACCAAGGCTCAGGTTGTAATGGTTCCTTTTGATTACCTTTAATGCAAATTGGTCCATTCTTCTCAATAACTTGTTGTTTATGGGTTATTTCATGTACTCCTTGGTCTATATGTTGAATATGCTTTGTTTTATGTTATAATCAGGTGCTATTTAATTGTTTGACTGTTGGTGATTGCAGGTTTTGGAGAAAAGGAGGAGCTCATCCAGATCAACAAAGCTTGGACTTCTACAACAGCGTTTGGACAAAGGTAAGAACAAAACACTTGATTTCTCATATTATAATGCATGTTTAGAGAAGGATAGTTCTAGTTTGTCTTGTTTGTCACTAGAGAGTCTTAGGCTCCTAGGGAGGTTGGTTGTGTCCGCACAATCGACTCTTTCCGCCTGACATCATCAGAATCTGTGTTGATGAAAAGAATCTGGATGGTGTCACCCTTATTCTCTTCAGTGAGGGTGTCATTTGAAGATGAATCTTCAGTGACGGTGTCATTTGAGGATGAAACCTCTAAAGGAAGAACCGGGTCAACTGCCGTATCGACCTTTAGACTTTCGTCTGGTCTGGATTCAGTAGGTTCATTTTCAATGACTGACGCTTCAGCTGACCACTTGAGCAGGCCAGCTGTATTTTCAACCAACGAAGGACTCGGCACGAGTTTTTTGTATCCAGGAGGAAGCATTACCGGTGAAACCGGACGATCTTCCAAAACTCTCTTCGCTTCGTCTAAGAAGGGACAACGATGGATGGCGTGATTGCCTTCACACAATCTGCAGGGGGATCTTGTTCCCCCTCTTTGTCTTGAACCTTCACTTTCGCTGGTTGACGGTAAGCATTCAACATGGCTATCAGAGGTTGATGCTCCCGAATTGTGCAAACGAGGTGACCAGTCCCTTAGTATCCGGGGAATACAGGGACAATCTCTATGGAAGTGGTCTCCTCTACATATGACACATGGCGATTTAGGCCCGGTCTGTGCTGTGTGTGGATTTTTGTTAGATGTCTTTTGCTTGCCCCCAGTCGCCTTAGGCTCCTTCTTCTTCTTCTCTTTCTTCTTCTTTTCCTTCTTCTCCATGGGAGCTTGGCTTTTGCCAGCCCCACCTTTCGAAGATGAAGGATTGGAGGAAGAGTTATAGGAAGTAGAAGGCTGGTGGGCAGCTCTAGACTCATCTAACTGTTGACTCGACTGTTCAGGAACCATGGTGTTCTGAACTACATTAGTTGAGAATAGCCAAATAGGCAGACCAATTGTTAGTCCTGGAAGCGACAATGTGGCCATGTGGGGCGCACCAACTTCTCCCCAAGAGGAGAAAGGACTAGGATTTCCATCATGTGGAATTCCTTGGTTGGGGCGTTCCATGTTCTCAACTTAAGATCAACGCGGGAATAGGAGGTGATTATGTTCCATTTAAAATAAATTTTATAACGACGCTTAGACACAACTTGCTTTTTCACTTTTTAAGAGTCGAGAAAAAGCTAAAGATGACTCTAGTCTCCTTCGATGTTTTAACGAGCCCGAAGTGACAAATGCTCGGATGGACCTTTTCAGTTATAGAGTTTGAAAAAGGCCAAAAGAAACTGCTCTGGAGTTCTAGGCAGAGGGTGTGCCAAACTTTTCGCAAAACCACAGAATACGTTTTACGGTACGAGTGGTCGATCTTCGTGAATGCTGTGTTCACTGCATTGCGATCAGTAGGGCGGCCGACACGGTTTCCTATTGGATAAAGGCTTTATTCCTATAGGGGTCTCCCAATATATACGCGACGGTACGTGGGAGCACAAGTCCGTATTGATACTTATCGCTTCACCGTGGAGGAATCACCCAACCACTCAACGCTAAGATATCACGTTTAACGACGTCGGAACACGTCTCTAGCTTAGACCTCTATGTGTTTGCGTTATGTTTCAATGCGTTGTTATGTAAATTCAATTTATTTTAAGGTTGATCTTGTTTAGTAGTTTTCCTTTATGGATCACCACGAGATGTATGATAACACTCCTAAATGCAGTCTAAGATGATAAGTAAGCTTTTCAATCTTTCAACTTTGAAAATCTTAACTACTGAGGGAAAAGAAAGATAACATCTTTTCACACAGATCATAGAGCACACACTAATGCACTTTTTCCTAAATCAACATGCAAGCTGTCATAATGCACATGCACAATGCAAGTATTTCTTTTCTCTTTCTTAATGTTGGTGCAATACAAAAAGAAAGCTGTTGTATAATTTTGAATTCAATTTCAAGTGAAAGTAAACAAGCTTGTCCAAAATCAAAAGACACCTTAAGATTTACTTGTTTTGACACTAGAAATATATAAATTCAAACCATATGACGAAAGTAAAAACTCAATCAGCTATGAACAGCAAACAAACTAACTCTTAAGATCAAAACGACACTTTATCACAGGTCTAGATCCAAGAGGCCACAGCAAGACTATTTCACTTTCGTTATGGGAAACTGTAAATGTACAAGAAATACACAAAGAACAAACACAGTTTCTTTAAACAACCGAGGCGGAATAGTGACAAGGAAAGTTGGTTTCAGATAGGCACACTGACTGGTAACAAACAACAAAAACAAGAGTGAAAACAGGGCAAGAAACAGCAGGAAACCCCAGTAGCACAAGGCAAGACTGGTCCAGCGCAGGTGGGACACTGTCTGTTTGACCTTCATCGCAGGAAGCCCCTTCGGGAACTGCGCTGAAATGCAAACAGCCTTTGTACAGCCTACACTGAAGAACGAAACTTTCGTTTCTGGTGGTTTCCGGGTCACAGATTGCTCAAAAATTCACTGTTTTTGCTCAAATCAGAAGCTATCAGTCAAGGACACACTAAGGGATGACAAGGAGGATGAAAAGCTATCACTAAGAGCTTATTAGAGTCCTTGTGGATCAGCTCTTCAAATCATCAACTTGCCCAGAAACTGAGCTAGAGTAGCTGCCCTCTACTTTGCATTTGAAAGATTCAAACACAGTTCGATTCGGTACTCCCTTTGTTTATGAAATGAATAGCAAAAACACAAACAATCAACAAGATACGATCCCCAGCGGAGTCGCCAATTTGTTGTTGGGAAAAGTATCCAATACGGAATGACCCTATCCCACTCTAAGGGTGATAGTACCTCAGCAACAACTGAATGCAAAGCTATTCAAGATTACTTCTTTATGAGATGAGAGAGAGAAGAGAAAAGGGATCCACTAACCGTTATCTTCCGCTAATGGTTGATCCAATCTTCCCTCTTTGCTGCTTGCTCCTAGCTCCTTGCTCTTTCACCGGCCCAGCTACACAAAGATCCTGTAAAAGCACAAGAAAAGGAAACTACAAGAAGCATACATCCATAACTGATTCAAGGATTAGAATAAATCAAATATACAAGCATCAATTCACCATAGAGACACATGCATATAGAAGAACCTCAAATACTTTATTAATAGAAGAAGTAAAGTTCTGAGAGTGTTACAACCATAATAGGCCCAATCCAGCAACACCTCCCAGCAGAAAGAAATCTCCTCTTCACCTCCTTCAAAGCAATCACCCAACAGTTCTATACTCAAACCAACAACACTTCCTTACTTGCACCAAATTCTAGCCTCCATAGACCTCATGAGAGAGCTCTATATATAAAAGTTTTGGAGAAAGGATGAGTCAGCTTGAGACTGACATGAAGCTGACTAGTGTCCTCTCCCACTTCAGTTATTCTTCAGTTCTTGAGTCCACTTGGAGTCTCTTGCTTCCACTTGGAGATCTAGATCCTCTTACTCATCACAAGGCGAATTCCCTGATCCAAGTGTCATTTTGGAAGCTTCTTGGGCATTTGACACCTTGCAGAATGAATGTGCCACTTGGCCAATCTCGCCCAACACAGGTAGCCTTCATTAGTTTTGATATTCAGCGCAGGTACAGAGTGGAGCAGTTGACATTCAGCGCAGATGCTCAGTGGAGCAGTTGACATGATCCAGAAATAGCTTGTTTTTTAGTGTTTTCAGGTGGAGAACTGATTTTCAGTGCTGTGGTTTGCTGACCTTGTTCCTCTAGGGGCAGGAACAACATGTTTAGGGACTTTGGATCCCTCAGATTATTGGCATTTCATGCTTCATGCTGTTAGGCACAAAAATGTCTATAACACTTAGGGCCTTACAAGAGTATGGGATCTGTTTAACACTAACATCCTCAACAATGACAAGATTCCGAGATTTGATGAATTATTGGCTAGATGCACTCAAGAAGAAATAAGGATGATGGAAAGAGACAAGCCCTCAAATGGAAACAATCCTACCGCCTTCTCCATTCATTCTAAGAGGAAGAACAATGTTGGTCCAAGAAGACAAGGTCAAGGGTTCAAGTCAGGATTCAAAGAAGGAAGAAAAGGAAGGTGCTTCAATTGTAACGGGTTTGGCCACTTTGCTAGAGAGTGTCCTCATAAGAAGGATACTTTAAGAGATGATGACAATAATAACAACTTCAAAGGCAATGGCAATCAAAGGAACAACGGGCTCAACAAAAAGGAAAGAGGAATGCTTCCACTGCTCAAAATGGAAATGGTCGTCCTCCCGAGAAGTCGAGAAACTCCAGGTATGAAGAAGTTAATGTTGTAAAGCAAAAATAATTTTATCTTATTTCTAACCTCACCACCGAATCTCCTCCAGATACATTGGATCATTTGTTGATTGATAGTGGTGCCTCAAGGCACTTCACTGGGTACAAAGAGGCTCTCTCAAACTTGATTAGAAAGAAGACAAATATGGAAATTATACTTGGAGATAATGCCACTTATCCCATGAAAGGAATTGGGATTGTTACTCTTCATTTAAATCAAGGTCAAACCCTTCATTTACAAGAAGTGTTGTATGTACCTGATATGAAAAAGAACCTGGTCTCTATTTTTGCGATAGAAGATTAAGGTTTCAAGGTGACATTCATTGATGGGAAGGTTCGTGTTTGGCAAAGGAACCCATGAGATGCATTCACTCTTGGATTCAGCGTTGAAGACCTTTATCAGGTTGGAGGAAGTCCGTTGGGAGAAATGACTTGCGATACTTCTCTTCAATCTGAATTATGGCACCGAAGATTTGCTCACCTTCATTACAAAGCCTTACCTGATGTAAGAAAGATGGTCACGGGTATGCCCGAATTCAACTTAGATCCTGAAGATGTGTGTCAGGGTTGTGTAGCTGGAAAACATACAAGGGGACCATTCCCTTAAGTCAAAGTCAAACTACCAATATTCTTTAATTGGTCCATTCTGATCTATCAGGTATGTTGCTTGTAACATCCTTGGGTGGGTATTTGTACTATGCAATTTTTGTGGATGACTTCTCTCACAAAACATGGATCTATTTCTTAAAGAAGGACGAAGTGTTCAAATGGTTTCGCTCTTTCAAAACCTTGGTCGAGAATCAAACAGGGAAGAAGATCAAAATATTGAGGACCAATAATGGTACTGAATATGAATCAAATGAATTCACTGACTATTGTAGAGAAGTTGGGATTAAGAGGGAGACCACTACTACATAAACTTCTGAGCAAAATGGAGCTACTGAAAGGAAGAATCGAATTATCATAGAAGCCACCTGTGCCATGCTTCACGACCAAGGTCTATCGAAGTTCTTACGAGGAGAAGTTTCCAACACCGTTGTGTATGTTCAAAATAGATGCCCACATCAAGCATTGGACTTCAAGACACCTGAAGAAGTTTTCACCAGTAAGAAACCTGATGTTTCTCATTTTATAATTTTTGGTTGTCTCGTATATTTTCATGTGCCGAAAGAGAAAAGAAACAAACTAGATGCATCTGGGAAGAAAGGAACATTTGTGGGCTACAGTGAAACTTCGAAGGCATATAGAATCTATGTGCCTGGTCAAAGAGAAGTGGAAATAAGTCATGATGTCACTTTTGATGAAGATTTTGCCCTTAGGAAAGTCCGAGATCTTCCTATCCCTAGGAAGGACAATGATGATGATGATGCATGAAAGCAGTATGAATCTCCGACAAATGATCTGATGCTCGATGTTGAAGGTTCGATGGATCACATTGATCCACCTCCTTGTGAGCCCTCTACTTCAAGAAAAATACCATTGTGGCTCAAAGATACTCTTGAAGATGCTAAGAAACATATTGCACCAAAGGGGGCATTTCGTGAAAGCAAGAAGTTGAACATGTACCAAGGGCACTTAGCTGCCGTGAAACGTTAAGTTTGGAAGGATGCGATGAACGAGGAAAATGAGTTGATCATGAAGAATGATGTCTGGGATTTGGTTCCTAGACCCAAGGACAAGTCAATGGTCACTTCAAAATGGCTCTACAAGATCAAACATGGATTTGATGGAAGTGCTAAAAAATTCAAGGCCAAATTCGTTACCTGAGGCTTCTCTCAAAAGGAAGGAGTAGACTACAATTAGATATTTGCACCAGTTGCCCGATATACCACCATCCGTTCAATCATAGCCCTTGTTGCCTAACAAGTATGGAACCTACACCAAATGGATGTTAAAACTACTCTCTTGCATGGCTCACTTACAGAGGAAGTCTATGTAGAACAACCCGAGGGGTTCGAAGTTCAAGATCGTATGACACATGTATGCAGGTTGAAAAAAGCCCTCTATGGGTTGAAGCAAGCCCCCAGGGCTTGGTATGAGAGGATTGATAACTATCTTATGAAGTTGGGATTTACCAGGAGCGATGTTGACCCGAACCTATACTTCAAGGTTGAAAAGGACAGACCTCTCATTCTGGTCCTTTATGTGGATAATCTCTTTCTGACAGGTGATGACCCTCTCATTCATCAATGCAAGAGGGAGTTGGCTTCCAAATTTGAGATGAAGGACCCAGGATTGATGCGCTACTTCCTAGGACTGGAGGTTTGGCAAAATCCAGGTGAGATTTTCCTTTCTCAAGGAAAATACATTGTGTTGTTGCTTGAGAGATGTGGGATGGTGGATTGCAAGTTCGATCTACTCCGATGGAACTCAACTTCAAGAGCTATGTGGAAGTGTTGATGGGCCCGGATTAGCAAACCCTTCTGAGTATCGTCAACTAGCAGGGGCCCTAATGTTCTTGGTGAACTCTCGTCCTGACATATGCTTCGTTGTGAACACGTTGAGTCAATTTACGACCAAGCCCCGTCACCTTCATTGGATTGTTGCTAAGAATCTCTTGAGATATCTCTGGGGCACAACCCACTATGGACTGAGATACACTGTCGGGAACTTGAGGCTTCATGGATATTCAGATTTTGACTACCTCGCAGTGTGGCGGATCATAAGATCACGTCTAAGTGTTGCTTCTCTTTGGGGTCTGCTTCAATATCTTGGATGAGCAGGAAGTAGAAAGCGGTTGCTTTAAGCATCGACGAGGTCAAATACATTGCTGCGAATATGGCCTGTTGTGAAGTTGTTTGGTTGAGGAAGCTCTTCAGTGAGCTATTTGAGCACGTGCTAGATACCACCGTGATCTTCTGCAACAACCAAAGTGGGATTCGCCTATTAGAGAATCCTGTGTTCCACGACCGCTCCAAGCACATTGATATCAGGTACCACTTTATTCGGGATATGGTACAATGAGGCACAATAAGGCTCCAACACATCAAGACGGATGAGCAGGTCGCAGACATTCTCATGAAGCCTTTGGGGAAGGTTAAATTCTTAACCTCCTAAGAGAGACTTGGAGTCATGGAAAGACCCTCCTATGAGGGTCTCATATGAGTTGGACATTGCGCTCTGGGAGATCCTGGGGGCTTACGGTAATTTTTAAAGCTATGAGCGACCATAAGGTGAGTGGCTCACCTTCCCCTAGTGGTGCACTAGATACAGGGTGAGTGGTTCACCTTCCCTTGTGATACCTTGTGATGGTTGACATGTGTGTAGGGTGAGTGGTTCACCTTCCCCTACGATTGCGGACACATGTATGTAGGGTCATTGTTCACCTTCCCCTACGATTGTCATATGTATAGGATGAGTGGTTCACCTTCTCCTATGACATATGAGTAGGATGAGTGGTTCACCTTCTCCTGTCGATGCCCCAGCACACATCCTACCCACAAAGTCCGGGACTCATGGGAAGTACCTCTCATCTGGCCGATGAGTTGGGAAAAGTGGTTAGGGACCATAGCACTACCGATGAACGCATTGTGTAATATCCTACTCCCTATGACTAGGATGCATGGTGTTCAACAACTTGATTTGGGATCAAGGACTGGCTTTTTCCAATGGAGAGTGGTAAGGTCTTGTGACTCACTCTCGATCACTTCTTCATTATTACTTCATGGTTCAATAGAGTAGAGAAATGATGAAAGATATGGTACATGATGACAGGATGGTATGATGATGACAGATGGATTGGCAGGTGGAATTCTCCCTAGTTGAGAGAGAGTGTTAAAATTGGCAACTAGGACCAAATTCCACCTTATGACAACTCATATGATGGAGATGATCATTGCATTGGATTCCTCTTTTCGAGAGCTCCAATTTTGATATAAAGATCATCTCATTCTGACAAGCAAAAGTGGAATTTTGAATTTATTCTCTCTCATGCAAAAATTGTCAAGGTCGACCTCAGTGAAATGTAGGCTCAAGAAGCCCAATGGATGTGTATCCTCACCCTCAACGAATTGCATAAATAGGAGTGGCCTCTCTCCTCATTTGGACATCACTCATCACATCATTTCATCTCTCTCTCTTCTCTTGATTGGTTCGTACAGCTTGGGCAGCCTCTCTCTCTTCTTCGCACGTGGTAGGAAGTCAAAAATTTCAGGACAAGTACAGGCCGAAATTTCAGAGAATCAGACCTGCATTGACCAGCATTAACCAAGCCTGATTTGACCAAGTTTGACTTTAGTTTTCAGGGCAAAATTCTGATTTTTCTAGGCCGAGTTGCTAGGCACAAAAACCAAGGTGTTTTGAATAGGTTGACCAAAGTTGACTTCAGCGTTGACTTCAGATTTGACCGCAGAAATTACAGTAGTGTTTCTCTCTCCTTTGACTAGGTTTGACCGAACTGTTTTGGGCTAACTTTGACTCTCTTTGAAGGCCGAATTGGACTACTATTGACCGCGTTGCTTGGAGGACGTTTTGGTGCTGATTTGACCAATGATGACTTTCTGTTTAGGGTTGCAGTTGACTATTGTTGACTGCTGATTTTGACAGGGTTGTTTTGACTATGCATTGGGCAAGTGAATTTGATCTATGTACTCTCTCTCTCTGCTAAACTATTGAATAATAAGAAGAATATTTGATCAAAGGGTTTTCCCCACATTGGGGTTTTTCCCTGCCATTTGCCAAATCTTGAGTCCTCTTGTCTTGGCTTGTCTTTTGCACATGTTTTCATCTTTTATCTGCATTTACTGTCAATGTGATTAAGTTAACGCAATTGCTACTCGATATAATTGGAAATTGTCATTGAGTTGTTAAAGGAACATTGAAGTAAATTTTGCTAAAGCATAGAACATACCATTGTTATCTTAAATTAACATCATCACACTATTGTACTTGTATATTTTGGTTTTTGTGTTTGTTAATAAATATTGCAGGTATATATTTTGGTGACTTGGTAAATAAATTTGGATCCTTGGGCACAAGTTGACTCATAGGCAAAATGATCCATGAAGATGCTATCTTTATTCAAAGGGAGTCCTTCAATAAGGTAACCTTATGAGGTTTGTAAAGGAAGAATATCAAGGTATATATAAATTTTCGTAGCTAAAATTCTTCATTAAAAGGGTACGATCTTTTTTAAATTTGCCTTGTATTACTATCTTTCTTATGTTTAGGGCTTTGAATCATAAAGATTCTTGTTAGAGTGATTAATCACTAGATTAAATCTACCCTTGTCATACTATCTCTTACCATTTGTTCATTTTGGTGAAACCCTAACCTTTAAGGTTCACTGTAAAACCCTATCCTTTTGGTGCTTAGGGTATGTTGACAATAATGATGAAACCCTAGTCTACTTATGGTTTTTTGCTAAAGTCTAGAACCTATAATAAAATCCTACTCTCTTGATGTTTAGGGTTTGTTGATATTATGAAACCCGAGCCTTTTAGGGTTTGTTGTTGATAACTATGAAACCTTAGATTTTTAGGGTTTGATGAATCAGGGTTTATGACAAAACCCTTGCGATAGTCAATCCTAGAAATGAAACCCTAGGTGTATGAGCTTCCACATAATTGAAACCTTTAGTATGGTAAAAATTGTTGGAGTTTGATGTGTGTCTATGGTTTATGACAAAAACCCTAGTAAGAGATTGATGTAAGGAAATAATAATGAAACCCTAGATACGAAATGCTAGGATACTAACTTTGTTATTGATATCTATGGTTTAATTTTATCGCACAAACCCTAGTAGCGTTTGACATCAAAATCTAAGAGCATAATATTGAAACCCCTGATGTAAAATGTTATGATTGGATTGCTAACTTGATTTAGTTGTTGATATCTAGGCTTTAAGTCTCGATGATGGAATCTAAGATTTTTGACAAAAACCTTGCAAAGTTGTTGAAGTCTAGATTATGAAAAGATATAACTCTTATTGATTGTAAACCTAACTAGGTTTAGGATGTCTAAAGTTTGATTGTTTTGATGCTTCCATTACAATGATATGTTAATCCTATTTTGATAAAGTTAACTTCATACTCTTGTATATTTGTACTTGTTGAAAGATTTGCAGGTACATGATCTTCAAGATGTTGAAGATGTTCCTGACTTGATAAAATTGATGAACATGATGGAAAGAGGGAGCTATAAGAATAATGATGATGTTCCTGAAGGAATGAAGCTTTGAAAGGTTGAAGTTATTCAGATGATATGATACAAATAAAAGACACTGTGTGGCTTGAAGGAGGAGGTTTTTGATATTGGATATAAAGAAAAGGTATATCTACCCAAGTTAAGAAGGAGTGCATAATATGATGGCTATTGTGAATATCTTGAAGAAAGAAGGAGATCAAAGAAATGAACAAAAGCACTACAGATGGATGTTCTTGATTCGTGAAGTTGCAAATAAAGACTTGGTTGTGTTGAGGATGAGTTTGGTGCCTATATATATATTTAGCACAAACCTTCAGGGTCCTCTGCTTAAATCATCATCATATTATCCAATCATATCTTGTTGGAAGCTTTCTTCTTTAACTTCTTTAGTGGTGCCACTAAAGAAGTTAAAGAAGAAAGCTTCCAACAAGATATGATTGGATAATATGATGATGATTTAAGCAGAGGACCCCAAAGGTTTGTGCTATATATATATATATATATATATATATATATATATATATATATATATATATATATGCACCAAACTCATCCTCAACACAACCAAGTCTTTATTTGCAACTTCACGAGTCAAGAACATCTATCTCTAGTGATTTGGTTCATTTCTTTCTTGAAAGTTTATTACTAATTGGGGTTGTGATTGTGAAAGATCTCTCCATATGAAGGTTGAACATTTTGAAGCATGCTTGGACTGGTGGATATATTTGATTTAGTTGATAGGAAAGATATTGGGGTGACAAGATGCTTGGGAGGACATTTGGTCGGGTTGTGATGATGTCTAGAATCTAGATCCCAAAGTAGGGAGGGTATCGTTGGTCTTGTGGAGCTCTGACCTTGGATACGATACCTAGATCCCTAGGTTGGTATTAGAGTTGAACCCTGATGGTACCAATAGTGGCTAAAGCTTGGAACACACCTTAGTCCCACCAAGTTAGATACATTGGTCAAGTATCTAATATGTAGCACTGCATGTGATGTGACTCTTCATAGAACATATCATTTTGAGATCATCCTTGTACCTATGTATATATGTGATTATGAATACCTCCCTAGTTAAGAGGGAGTGTTGAAAAATGTAACTAGTGTCGATCTTCATAATTGTATTTGTCTAAAGAAAGAAAAAGGAATTTTTATTGTAAAATAAATTGACTTATTAAAGCATGGGTTTCATGCTTGGGTCATTAGCCAATAGGTCAAAGCCTCCATTGAAGGCTTCTAGGCTTGTAACTTGAGTCAAAGTCAAAATATATTAGACCCTTCTTGGGAAGAAAAAATTATTTTTATGTGTCTTGTACTCCTCCATCAAGTCAGCCTCCAACAGCTGTCAAGTTGGCCTCTTTGGAGGGTCACGTCCTCTCACAAGAAGAGTATATATATACCTGTGCTATTCGACCTATTGAGGAAGCTATCCAAATAGAAGTCTTTTTGTCATCACTATGAAGGTATTATCTTGGCAAAGGAAGGAGAGATTCTTGGAGTCGGAATTCTGTTTCAAATACAAAAGAAATAATCAAACTGCAGGACCAAAGCTTCAGAAGTATGGATCAGACCAACACCCTTGTTGACTCATTTTGGAGAATCAAACCTTTGTTAACTTGTGAAAAAAAGAAAGGAGAGATGCTTGGCTAGGTTACATGGAAGCTGACTTGGTGGATGGAAAATGTCTTTGGTCCTGGTTGTCTCAATCTGATTTAAATCTACTACTGGAAGAGTTTGACTGGGTTTCCCCTACATAGGGGTTTTGCCCTGGCGGAGTGCCTACATCTGGTGTTCATTGCGTATGATCTTCATGTTTGTGGAATTTATTTGATGATGAGAACACTAATAGAATCAACAAAAGATAAATATAATATCACAAGTAAATGTCAAGTAAGAGAAAACCAGAATGAATGCTGCCCTAATGGATTTCTCAACAAAGTCAATCCGCTGCTCCATTCGTCTTAAACATAGATCACATGCCTCGCAATTAAATGATCCGCTGAGTATGAAACATTATGGTATCAGTTGCTAGTATGTCTTATTGATAATCATTTCACCCTTTTTCCTTGAACTGCCTTATTGGCAAAAAATCCGCTTAAATGTTGTTGCCCCATACCACATGGTAAAATTCGACAACAAGGATAGAGCGCAAGACACTTCAAATTCTATTGAAGATTGAGCCTAATTTTGAATCAAGAGGAGAAGTGCCTACTTGAAGGTGTCTGATGATGTTCTACTAGTCCCCCACAATAATTAATATTTGAATACTTAAAAGTGCTAGCTACA
Source organism: Pinus tabuliformis (assembly GCA_031772625.1). Lineage (NCBI taxonomy): Eukaryota > Viridiplantae > Streptophyta > Pinopsida > Pinales > Pinaceae > Pinus > Pinus tabuliformis. Next base: position 141,055,763 of record CM062809.1, read on the forward strand.
TTTACTCCTCGTAGAAAATTTGTTTGAAGCCCAACCTAGTTTCAAGTTCATGAAATGAAAGTTTAATGCTCAACCCAAAATGTTTTATGTTGCTGTCAAAAACATGAGTATTTTTCAAACTTCGAAACACATTTGCTTCTCTACTCTTTCACTTTTGTTGAGAATAACACAAGAATTCATACAAATTTTTGACATGATATTTTTGTTCCAATGAACCTAGAAAAACCCCAAACGGAAAACTAGTGAGAGAGGGAGATTTTGATTTCTTAATAGAGAATTTATTACAGCAATAAAGGACAGCAAACAAAGTCAACTTCTCTCCTTGAATTCAAGCTCAGAACTTCTCGAGAAATGTGTTGTAGTTGCTCCTTGAAGTTTGTGCCTCACATCACCTGGAATTTCATGCTCAACTCATAGGAAAAATCATGTCTCTGCTATATTGTCTATCAGCAATAAATTAATTGTCTGCTCCCCTCAAAATTTGTGCCACCTACCCCAAACTTTGTGCATAGATAGTCCTGAAATCTGCCTCAATGTCAGTGCTCTAACATCCTTGATTTTCTTGCCCTAACAGTGCAATAAATGCATATTACCAACCTCGAAATCCTCACTCAGATTGTTGATTTTCGTGCCCTAACAACTCTAACAGCCCTCGATTTCAGCATTGTTGTTATTTGAAAATCATGTTTCTCTGAGAGCAATTAATGTGACCCCTTTGACAGCAATTAATGCAGCCTAGCTACCTTGAAATCATGCTCAAGCCCTCAAATTTCACTGCCCCCTTTCTCGAATTACATGCCCTGATCTCAACCTTGGAATTCATTCCCCTTGCTATATTTCTCCCTTCTTCTGCTGCACTTCTCCCTTGGCTCTCTATCTCTTCTCCAAATCTCTTGAAGAATGATGTGCCTCTTCACTCTCCCTTTCTCCTTTTATTTCTCATTAATGACTAAAACCCCTAACCCCAGATCTCAATGGCTGAGATTTAATCTATCCATCTCAAGATCAATGGTCATGACTTAATCTCACATTGGGCGCACTTAAATCACTTAATCTTTTGACCCACCTTTATAAAGTCACACTCACTTTATAAAAAGTCACTTTTTAGTCATTAATTAAAAAGGTACACTTCTTGCCCACGGAGAGTAGAATAGACAAATGATAAGGTGCTCTATTAAGGCACTCCGTAGTGAAAAGGTCACTGGTTTGAAACCCCGTGGGCAAAAATCCAGCCATGCTAAGGGCTGGTGTGGCCCAGGTCGGGTGCAATCCCCGGGGATTTTTACGGCTTAGATGCCTCTAGGTCACAGCAACTCAAGCCACTGGTTAGTCGTGCTAGTAATCTCAAGAGTCACATTACCTAACAAACAAACAAAAAACTTCTCAACTTTATAAAAACACTTTATAAAGTAAAGTGTCTAGGGAGTGAAATGTGCTTGGTCACTTCTACATGCTAGGCAACACCAATGCAGAAATGCCTCCAAGCTACCAAAAAAATTAACACTCCCTCTTAGTGAGGGAGGTAATTCTGGCACCTCCACCACCTAGATCCATCTCCAAGCCCATCTCATCATCTGTAGTCGCTCCCTCTAAACCTGTAGCTTTTCCTTCTACCTGCCTTAAAACCTAAGTTGAGAACCTGCAAAAACCAACCATGCTCCAAGGTGTGATCACACTCCTGAGCTTTTATCAATGCCATGTCATACAAACTGAGTCTCCTGACAATACTGGAAGAATCACTCTTCTTAGCCACCTATCCCCTCTCGGTCGCTAACACTGATTTTGAATCCAAGATCCCCTTAGATCCACCCACAGGCTATCCCAACAACTTGTATGACTGCTCATATTTGATGCCAAGCACTATTTTTGCATCCAAGGTCCCTCCCTCTAAACATAGAAGCACTTGTCCATATTGGAACACAACTCTATATCCATCATCCTCCAAGATTAATACTGAGAGCAAGTGTACCATTAGCCCAAGAATAAATAATCCCTGCCACCTCTAAAGACCCTCATGACTCTAGTTGGAATCTAACACATCCAACCCCCCTACACTACATGTGTGGTGCTAGCACCACAAATCACAATGCAGTCTGAACCCATCTCTGTAATATTGCAGAAAACTGAACCTATCCCCACATGTGACTGGATGCTCTACTATCCACTAGCCATAACCCACTATCCTCATACACAGCAGTACTACAACCTGAAATACAGATGATAAGAGAAAACTCTTTCTCAAATTCCTCAACAAAGTCATCAGTCTCAAATGAAGCTGTTATTGCTACTTGTGCCTCTTTCTTCTTCTTCTTGTATGGACACTAGCTCGCATAATAACCAACCTTGTGAGATGCAAAGCATTACACTTTGCTCATGTCCTTCACAGAAGCAAGTTCCCCACATCCTTTTTCCTTACCTTTTCCCTTTGTCGCAAGAGCAACATTCTTCTCTTCTTCCCCACCACTCTTGGCATTTCGCCTTATCTCCTCTTGATGGAAATCATCCCACATTCTTCCCCAATTTGAAAATTTCTCACGGGCTACTATCCCACCAATGAAAGCATCCCAACTCTTGGTAAAACCACTCATGGTTGATCTAACCAACTCCTCATCAAAGATGGTTTCACCCACAGCTGCCAACTCATCTCTCACTTGAGTGACCTTGGTGAGGTATGAGGAAACAATGTCAGTTTTGGTCATTTTGGTTTGTCTTAGTTTATCCTGCAACACCATCTTTCTATTCTCATTAGTGATTTGGAAAAGTTTAATAAAGGCTGCCCACTTCTCAAAGCCATAAGTCTTCCTTGAAACATGAAGAATAATGTGGTCTTTGATAACATCTAGAAGGAGCCTCTTGGCCTTAACATTCGTCTTGTTAAAATCATCCAACAATATAGGATTAGTGGGAGGGACTACTGCATTCTCAACAACATCCCACAATTCAAACTCTTGAAGACCCAATACAAACCTTTCCTTCCATGGGCTAAATTTTTTAGCACTACTCAGCCTATCCTCCACCCTCAACCCTAGTGCCCTTGATCTACTTACCAACAAGGTTTCAAATTTTTCCAAGGGTAAACACCGTCTCCCTTTCAACCAAAAAACCCTATTTAGTTTGTTATTATGCTTGTTGTGATAAATTCTTTGATAAGAAATAAAAATCTCTCTCTCTCTCACTGGTTTTCCCTTCGGGGTTTTTCCAGGGTCATTGGACCAAAAATCTCGTGTCAAAAATTGTGTGAATGTTTGTGTTATTCTCACAAAAGTGAAAGAGTAGAGTAGCTCATGTGTTTCCAATTTTGAAAGTTATTCATGTTTGTTGAAAAGTAGCGAAGAAATGGATTCCTTGATTTGTGCCTTAATTCAAGGAATCAAATTTTGTGATCTTCTTAGTCATGTACAAATTCTAGTGATATGGATGGTTCAAGAAGCAGTTTGAGTGCGAGATTGTGGAGGACTGGGTTATCTGTTTTCTAGTGTGAGATAGTTTGGGAACTGAAAGAACAAGTGGAGTTAGACTCTTAAATTTTAGGAGGAACAAGTTAACAACTTTTGTTGACCTTTGTTAACAAGAAAAGCACCAGTTAGATTTCCCAAACATAGAACTTACTAACAATAGCCAAATCGAAGTGCTTGTAAGGAGTTCGAAGGCACACCTTGTATTCATAGTTGAGCACGAGTTTGCGAGCTTGTGTGGAGCTTGTGGAGGAACAAGCCAAGAAATTTTCTCTTGTGCAAATTGTTGGAGAAGATTTCCCTTGGAAGTGCGCATGAAAATAGAAGAAATTCCTATTTTTTAGGAGTTGGGAATGATTTAGGAAATAGGGGCCTATTTCTTAAAGAATGCGCAAGGATTTCAGACTGAGTGTGGGCTGGTTAAGGGAAGCAGATCAGCATTCTAGCAGGTGTTTCAAGCCTAGTATAAGGCAGGCAGAATATTATATTTTCTGATTGAGACAAGCTAGTTGTAAGAGATCTATAGTTTATTCTTCTTCAATAAATTCTGATTGAGACAAGTTGGTTGTAAGAGATTTGTAGTTTATTCTTCTTCAATAAAATTTTGAATCAAGCAAGGGTTTTCCCGGTTGGGTTCCCTAGAAAATTGTGTTGTCTGTTGAGTGATTTGTGCTTTTAATTTCTGTTCCTATTCCATCGCATCTTGTAGAGAAATTCTGTGATTATATGAAAAGAAATTTTTTTTCAGATTGTTCATATTAGCATACCGGAATTTCGTGGATTTTTTACATGGTATCAAAGCAATGAACATAATCGACCAGCACATAGTCTTCAAGTTTGAAAGATGAAAACTCACACAGGATTAGGATCGAGAGCAGGATAAACTAGATGGCGCTTCAAATTTTGGTGTTTCAAAGGTCCAGATATTGTTCTTACTGGACGATTTTGGGTTTTCGCTCAGAAAGCTGTTGCAACACCTTCATATCCAGACAAGTTTAGGCTTTTCCAAAGGCAAATGGCCAAGACCAAGAGGATGATCCTAGATGGACTGCGGGATAATGTAGTCCCACATGTTGCAGCGAAAGATACAACTAAGGAAATGTGGGATTCCTTAGTCCAGATCTACAAGAATCCTTACGACAACCAGAAAATGGTCCTCAAAGAGAAGTTGAGGACAATCAAGATGCAGAAGGGTGAGAGTGTAACTGTCTATCTCACCAGAATTTAGGAAGTCCGTGATGAGCTAGCAGTTGTTGGAGAAAAACACGTGGACACAAAGCTAGTGCGTGTGGCTCTGAATGGGTTTACCAAAGCTTGACATACCTTCATTCAAAGTATTATTGGACGAGAGCAATTGCTGGATTGGGAACGCCTATGGAGTGACTTCACTCAGGAGGAGCTAAGGCTTAGATTAGTTGAGACTTCTAATAGCAGTGGAAAGGGTTCCAAGGTTGAGAAGAAGGAGGAGAATCTTACTCTTGTAAAAATTTCTCATTTCCCACCCCTGTTTTGAGTTTCACCTTATTTCTCCCATAATAGTTAAATGCCCTTTCCCATATCCATACATTCAACAACTGAAAAAATAAATTTTGCTGAAAACACAAATTCTGGAAAAATTACAGAATGCTGGAAAATGCAGAAATAAAAATCAACAGGTACAAACAACCATTTAACTCATTTAAACACAGTGATTTTTGGTCAAGGTGACCCTAGAAAAACCCCCTACAACTCTTGGGGAAAACCAGTTCGAAAGCTCCTTATTTCTGGAAAATGCTTTTATAGTAAGAGAAATATTCAACAAAAATCAACAAGCAAACTTTTACAACTTATCTCTTTTTCCGTGCCTCAGAGCTAACTGGAAACTTGCAGACAGCAAAACAAAACACTGTAAAACTGCTGCACGGATTCCTTTGCTGTACGACTGCTGTACGACCTCTCCCTTGTTGTACGACCTCTCTTCTACTGTACGGCTGCTGTACTGCCTCTCCCCTGCTGTACGGTCTTGCTGAAATATTGCCTTGGAATTTGTGCCAAGATGTTGCCTCCTTCTCCTCACTGTCCAGAAATATCCCTTGCTCTCTTGCTCTCCTTCTCCCAATCTGCTCATGAAAGAAAATAAATGACCTTTTCCTCTAATCTAACCCTAAGTGACTTTTGGAGAATGCCTAAATCCAATGGCTGAAATAGATTGAGATCTAGGGTTGAGATTAAATGCTCATTTAAATATCACTTTCTATTTTTTAATTCACCCCACTTTAATAAAGACCCACTTAGTCATTTATTTCCAAAGTCACTTTTCCTTTCTAATTTTACATTGACTTTATTAAAGTCACTTTAAAATTAGACTTTAGTAACTTTATCACTTAAAGTCAATTTTAAATTAGATTTGACTTTATAAAAAAGTATAAAGTCACTTTAGAAGAAAAATTAAATTCTTTTGGACACTTTTCCCTAGGCCAAAGATCAAAGTCTTAGGGAACCACCTGTCCTCTGGTATCAAATTTCAACACTCCCTCTTACCGAGGAAGGTGTTCTTCACCACACCCATCTTGTCTCTGAAGTAGTCATGCTTGCCCCGTGGTAAGGCTTTGGTAAGAATATCTGCAACCTGCTCATCAGTGGGAATATACTCAAGCTTCATAGCTCCCTTCTGAACATAGTCTTGGATGAAATGATATTTGATCCCGACATGCTTTGACCTGTCATGAAATACTAGATTCTCCGTGAGTTTAATGCAACTCTGATTATCACAGTAAATCACTGAAGGTCTCAACGGCTGACCAAATAAGCCAAACAACATCTTGCGAAGCCAGATGGCCTCACAACTAGCTAGACTGGCTGCCATATACTCTTCTTCTGCTGAACTCAATGCTACTGACTGCTGCTTCCCGCTGAACCATGACACTACTACCGAACCCAACCCAAAATAGCACCCTGAAGTGCTCTTCCTATCAGAAGCACAACCTGCGCAATCAGAATCAGTATAACCTGCCAATCTCACTCCATCCCCCTGCCTGTAGTCCAGACCATAATCCACTGTCCCCTGCAAGTACCGCAAAATGTGTTTTGCAGCCACGTAGTGAACCTTCCTAGGCTCACACATAAACTGACTCATCGTGTTGACTGCAAAACAAATATCTGGTCTAGTGTTGACCAAATACGTCAAGGAACCAATCAGCTGCCTGTATAATGTGGGATCCACCAACTCGGAATCTGAAGCATGAAGCTTCTTCCAGTTGGTGATCATCGGTGTCGATATGGGTCTACAATCCTCCATGTGGAATCTGCCAAGGATGTCCACAATATACTTCCCCTGCCCCAAGAAGAAATGCCCCTCCTCCTGCCACACCTCCAAACCCAAAAAGTAATGCATCAAGTCGATGTCCTTCATCTCAGACTCTGCCGCAAGATCTCTCTTGCAGTGCTCTATGAGTCTCTTTGCACCTGTAATGACCAAGTCATCCACATACAGCACCAAAATGAGAGGCTCCTCACCTATCACAATATAGTAAAGGTTCGGATCTGCCTCACTCTTTGTGAAACCCATCGCCTGCAAGTATATATCTATCCTTGAGTACCAAGCTCTGGGAGCTTGCTTCAGGCCATAAAGGACCTTCTTCAGTCTGCACACATGGGACTCCTTCCCATGCACCTCAAAGCCCTATGGTTGCTCAATGTACACCTCCTCCTGTATGAAGCCATTGAGAAATGCAGTCTTCACATCCATCTGGTGGATCTTCCAACCCATCTCTGCTGCTATCAATATAATGGAGTGGATCGAAGTATATCGAGCCACGGGAGTGAAGGTCTCCTCATAATCAACTCCATCTACCTGGGAGAACCCTCTATCCACAAACCTCGCTTTGAATTTCTCAATGCTGCCATCTGCAGCATGCTTTACCTTGTAAAGCCATCTGGAAGTAACCACGGATTTTCCCTCAGGCCTCGACACCACCTCCCAAACATCTTTCTTCATGATAGAAGAATACTCCTCCTGCATGGCCTCTCTCCAGACCTGCTGGCTCGCTGCCTCCTCATAGCTAGAAGGCTCAGAGTCAAGAATGTTGGTAACCATTGCCATATAGCTACAAAACCTCTCAGGTGGTCTACTCTCTCTGACCGACATCTTAGGCTCAGCAACAGATGTGGCATCTCTCAAGGTGTCCTGAAGCCACTTGGGCTTCCTCTTCCCCGAGCATACTTCTCCCATTGGAGAATGAAACTCCTCCTCCTCATCATCATCAGGAGCTTGAACTCCTAACTATTTGTCTGCTATCCTCCTGCTTGCACCTGAACCTGTAGAAGCTGAGGTACCATGTGAACTGTCCATCAGTGGACTCCCTAGTGAACTGCTCTGTGGACTGCTTTGAATGCTGCCCGGAGCACCACACCTCTGGCTCGGCAAGCCACTGCTCACTGACGGACCTGACATCCTCATAGATGTACCTCTGAATCCTCCTGATCCCTGCCCACTGGATCCCTGCGACTGACTCAACTGTTGTTGAGGGTCTGGCTGATCCAGATACTCTAACTCCCGTGACCTCCTAAAGGCCCTGTCCTCCTCGAACTTCACATCCCGCCTGACAACAACTTTCCTCTGTGTAGGAATGTAAATCCGAAAGGCCTTTGAGGTCTCACTGTAGCCCACAAAGATACCCTTCTCTGCGGTGGGCTCTAGTTTGGTCCTCTTCTCCTTGGGTATGTAGGAGTATGTAATGCACCAAAGATACGAAGATGACCAATATCAGGCTTCTTCCCC